>JAFBJR010001954.1:86949-322195 GCA_016785285.1 Brachirus orientalis
TACCCCCCCCCCCCCCCCCCCCGAACCTCCACCATTTAATCTTGCACTAAACCAAAACTGACCCTCCCAGGCTTTCTTGTGCTTGAGGATTTAGATTTGTGTCTTGTCATCTAAAATGGAGATGTATAGGCTTTTGGTGCTAGCCTTGATTGAGCCTTGACGTGTTGCAGGGTCTCAGGTGTCAGAAGCCATTTCCTGGCCAGGATCCCCACCAGAACAAGATTAGGTCCATTTATCTGATTCCAGATTGTGCTAAACCTATTTCAACAGTCATTTACTCTCATTAGACCTACATCTGTTTTGTTTTGTGTGGGGCCTGTGACTGTGGCTCTGTGCGAGCCTGCCTGTTTGAGGGTTTGATCAGATAATACTAACATCAGCAGCACCGACCGTATGGACATTTACAAGAGCACTTATTTTCCTATTATATTTTCACCAAGATGGAACCAAGACTGACATATATTGTAGCTATTGCATACTTCCGTTTGATGGCATTAAAAAGCTTTGGAAAACAATATGTCAAAAAACTTTTTTATAACACTTTTCATCATAAAACAACAGTAAATATTGTGTTTTTTTTGTCCTTTAAAACCGATAATATATATTATATCACAGTGTCCAACCAAATAAAAGGCCATAGTCTTATTAGATGTCAATCCCTGATACATTCCCATGCTTCTTTTGACATGAATGATGAATACACACAGGCTATGAAGAGAAACAAACTGATACCTAATTGAAAAGTTTCTGCTTCGACCTAGCAATTCAGCCACACAGCATCTTTTCTGCTTCAGTGATTCTTTTGGAAGCAGAGCAAATTGAACTGAAAGCCGTGAGGAAAAACAAGGTATTTCCTCCCTTGGTATCCAAAATATAAAAAAAATGCAATGGAAATCACATTGATTTCTTCAGCTGGGCCAAAATGATCAGCAGTGAAATTCAATTTTGTGAGGAACAAAACCTACTTACTGTTGTTTTAGATTTTCTTTTAAAAGATTACAATGACTGAGGCTTTTACAAATGACTCTGGATTGGTTTCCACTCCGTAAAGTGGTATTGAACTTCTTTGTTTATTCTGTCACATCCTGTCAGCCTGCATTAGCCTTATGCTTGATGATTGGTTTCAATCCGGATCTAACTCCAGTGCTAATGGTAAACAACCATTGTTTATAAACTGCTTGGCTCCCATACTTATTAATCTGACAGGACCTTCCCAGTGGGATAACAGCAAGCCACCACCAAATGATTATCTGTTTCAACTGGCAATTACCTTTCTCTGTGGATGACGTAATGCAGCCTGCCAGAAAAATCATTGTTTATTCAAATCAGGTTGCATATGCTGCTGTCAAAGACTACTACAAAATACAAAATACATAGTTTCCAGAACTTTGTTATTTTCACACACGCACCAATTACTGTTAGTGAAGATGACCTAACCCACACACAAGCTGGGCACAGTAGCGGTGAGCATCGTTTATCTGTGCCTGGGGAGCAACGGGGCCTCAGCACCTCAGCCTTTGATTCATTCATCCTGGGATTTGAACTCCTTTACTTTTGGCAATGGGCTGCTTAGGAATGAAACAAGTTAACAGGAGTGGGGATCGTACCCATGATCTTAAGCCCAATGCCCTATGCCTCTTGGCCATCCTGGTTGGATAATGAGAGCCCTTGTCCATGTTATCATAGGTGTCCCTAGAGTGGTTTAGCATATAGCACAGTGATTAGATGCATGTGAATCTGCAGAATATGTCTATGAGGGGCACAATTTCTGAGGATGTTTCTGTCACCTGCAGGTAAACAGTGCTTTGCGAAGGAGGTGAGACAGTAATGCACAGACGATCCCTTTATTGGTCACCACAGCGGATCATCCCCCTCCCTCCATCTTGTCTTCTCCTTTGTGTTTTTAAAATGTATCCGCCATCGAATGACATGAGCCAAAAAAATTCAGGTCACAGATGTTGTAACTGCAAGTCCATTCTTGCATCTCATGATGCTTGTCGGACTGCAAACAGTGTACGGCGAACTGAAAATTCGTCTCTGTCCAGAAAGCTGCCTCGGGACACACATTTTGTTGCCAGACGATAGCCAGTGGATTCCAAGATCGAATCTAACCTAGTTACGAGGTATACGGAACACATTCATTCTTGACAAAGCCTGCATGGTGCTTCAAGGTCCAGCATATGACATTTAGGAGAGTTTATTTGCAAATACTGAATCATAAGAATGCTAATATAATAAGAATATAATAAGCCACTGTTTCTGTACCAAAGAGACAAAACAGATGGTGCCATGCATTTTGCGTTACAAATTAGAAGCTCACTACGCAATTAAAGAAGGACGACATACTTACTGGTTTGCAGAGGCCACCGTAATTTCTGACATGATTGGGGAAGTGGAGAGTGAGTGGAGGGGGTCATTTGTTTGTTCACCATTAGATGCAATTAATTCTTATATGCTGAAACTTTAATCGCAAGGAAACCAGATTCTTAAAAGAGTATTTAGAGCTGGTCTGAAGAAACTCACAGGATAATTAAATGTGACAGAAAGTAACGTCGACAAAAACAGATTTCAAGAGCTAACTTGAGCTTCAGCAGCCCCCACAATCTGATTAGACCGAATATAATATAATATGGACCCATTACCACCCAGGGTCATGGGTTCACAGATCAGCTTCCAGGAAAGAAGGAGACTGACCTTCTTTTTGCGTCAAGTGTGAGCTGTCCTCCAAAGGTGTCCAAAAAAGGTTCAGTGACAGATGGGATTAAGAAAAGAAGAACTTATAAACTGTCCCTTCAGTATCTTTTGATATTTAGATGAGATCAAATGATTGTATGATCTTAAAAAGTAGCTTAATGTGAATACGTGTACTTTTTTTTGCCTCACAGAAGTCTGACAAATGAAAGATGTTTTTAGAATAAGACATGTTCTCCATTCTGCCAAAGTTTTCATCTTGATAATCAGTGATAAACCCATGGTTTGCTACATGCTTGTTGCTTGTTAGCTAACATAGTGTAGTATAGTGTAAAATGATGTTCTCATATCCTCTAGTGACAAAAAGAAATAGATGACTTTAGGGAATACATAAAGTTTTTGGCACCAGGAAAATGAACCATTTCTTCTGCCTTTGTTACAGTTGTATGGGTTCTGCAGCTGTACCAAATGATTCATTAATCTAACAAATGAACATCAGATTGCTTTACCAATGGACTAAACATTAGTTCATAAAATGGCAAGATGGTGAAAGGTCAAATTTCTTGCAGCCAGAGACATTTGCAAATCTCAGACCAGGAAAAAGTAACTTTTGGATGCACATATTGGAGTATTTGCTAATATCCAATATACTGATATATCAGGAATGCTTGACTCGATAACCGCTACCAATGTACTGTATATGTTTTTGCCTGTACCCAGCTACAGAGGTCATTTAGTCTCTGTAGTGAAATTGCAATATATTGCACTCTACGTCACAATACATAAATAAAACATTAAAAAAATGCATAGAGGAAGTGCTAGCACCGAATTCAAGGAGGTTGCTGCCTCTTCAGCCTATTGTTTTAGTCATTAGTCATATTTAAGGATCTTGCTGATATCAGATAATACATTTTAAAACCAATATTGGCCAATATCACACCAATAATATTACACATCCCTATTTATTTGAGTCCATAAAAGATGAATTTTCTGTTGCATGACTTATTTTTCTTTCTTATTTAGTAATCCTTGCAGTTGTTAGTGAACTTGACAGTAATATGCTCTATAGAAGAGTGAAACATTTTTGTTGTTTGTACTCCTTTTTGACATGAGCATATTCCAACATGGCTGGCTGAGATGTTGGTGCCGTTGCCATGTTTGGCCTGAATGTTGATGATGTAAAAATATTAGAATATAGTGATACTCATTTTAGTCAGTGATTCGGTACTTTTTCATGAAATGAAAGACAAAAAGACAGCATCTTGCCGTTGCTCTTCTCCCTGGTTACTTTGTCATTTGCCAGTTTACAGTGACAGAAAACTCATTTACTGTTTCTGCATCTGCGTCCATTTGAGTTTCTGATGATTTAGCCAAATCTCCGACTGTGAGCAGATGTCAGTGTCTTACTTAGAAACTGTTCATCTGGGATCTGAGGTTCCAAAGCTTGCCTGAACTTCATAAGGCTTCTTTTTTTATGCTGTTTATAGACTTTTGTTGCAGTTTTGTAGATTTGAATTTTGAAACAAACTCTGTAGTTCTGAGAAATGCACTTGTGTTACTTGTGCTATTAATAAGAATACTACTAGTGAGTAATAACAAAAATGCTTGCATTTACCTTCATTGTTTCAGTGCCCAGCTTGTGTTATTGCTTCCTCACCCCTCACCCTCTGCTGTCACTCAGCCCCCAGTCCTCCCCAATAATGAGGACATTCTTCCTGTTGGAAGGTTAATGACAGACAGAGAGGGGAACCTGACAAATCCAAAACCTCCTGACTCCTCAGGCAATTTCACAATGTCTTTTTTTTCCACTGGAGGGAGAGTTCATTCACTGTGTGAATGAGTCAGGTAAATCCAATTCCAAAAGGCAATGGGATTTGAGATGGGGAGCAAATTGCACCAAGGTGATGCCGGACTGGTCAAGAGACCCTTGAGGAAAAGAAAGTTGGCTCGTTCCATCACAATAGAGGACATTGCTGTTATCTGTGCTGTTAGTCGTGTTTTTATAATTGATTTCCCCCTCTGGCACAATAGCCGGGCAATAATGAAAACCCTGTCATTCTTGTTTCTTTGTGTTGTATGTTGATGAGGTTATTGGTTCAAGGTGGTCAGCACTGTGAACTCCATGGTCCACTTAGAAAATGGTCATGGGGCTAAAAGGCATGGGGCTAAATTAAATTAAAAAACAAGAAATTAAAAAAAAAAAATCTGGCTAAAGAAACATATTTCATATAGAAGATCGAGGGCTGGGATATTATCTAGTGTCACTTTAACAGTGCAGTAATTACATGTTTTGTCTGAGGAATTATATTTAGTGTTGTTGTTTAATTTAAAGAGGCAACAGACTATTGTCTTAGCCCTAGTAGTTCCTGTATGGTCACTGTCATAAAGATGCTGCAGTAAAAAAAAGACACCACAAAGGACACACTTACTTTTCCCCAGAACTGGTGCTGTGTTATAATAAGCATTTCTGTGTGGGAAAACAACACATTAGATACTAGGTGAATGCTCTTCTCTTCATTATGTTAGATGCAGGGAAAACGCAATTCCTTTGCTCCATAAACCGAGTTATAATTTTTTGCTTGAACCCAAGGGCAATGAGAAAAATACATAGCAGGACCAAGGCTTATAAGGAATGTTAACACAGATAGTGTTGCTTTTCTGTCACAATTACACTCTAAAGATACAACTTCTTTTTGAACTGCAATGGTGTTCTGACCGGAAGGTCGGCGTTTGATCTCCAGCTCCACTAGTCTACAGGAAGCAGCACGTGGATGGGTATCAGAAATGTGTGATAGAAAAATCCCTGCAGTAGACACATTGTATAAGGGCTGGGCAATATCTCAGGTTTTAAAGCAATATTCATATATTTCCAATCAAAAAACACAATGTACAGAATGAGACAATATAGATACTGTTTATGTTGCATTAAAATCCTACTCTTGGAGCTGCCACCAGTTCTTCTCTCCCTGTCATTCTCTCTACCTACAAGGAAATATTTTTATTTAACAGAGAGTTTATTACTGCACAATTCTTTCTTAGACTTGTTGATACTGTGCAAATGTAGGGAAAAAAAATGGCAGTTTGACATGTGACATGTGGCCGTTTTCTTTTTTTGTAACTAACTGAAAGAAATATGTCGAGATATGTATGGTACATTCCCCATGAGCTAAAAATGTCAAGGTATAACTTTTGGTCCATATTGCCCAGCCCTATGTTGTATGAATGGGTTAATGGCAAAATAAAAAGAAGTAATGTAAAGCACTTTGAGTGGCCATCAGGACTTGAAAAGTGGTTAATAAATACATGCCATTTACCATTCAGCACTATGAAACAATACATTGGCTCTGCATGGTCAATGCATCACTGGCACCAAACCCAAAGTAATGGATGGAGCTAATACAGGCAAAAGAAGACATTTAAGATCACAAGATTACATTGGAGCCTATAGATTCAGCAGGTATTATCATCATACAGTCTGACATTTATCACACATTCATGTCACAGTGTGTAATGAAGTTCTAGAATTGCTGAAATGTCAACAACCATCAGCTATAGTATGTAAATAACATTAAAGTTTTCATTTTTAATTACAAGCCGGTTTGTCTGTACACATATATGAAAGCATTTGAAAATATCCCAGTTTGACAGATTAATGCTTTTGATGAGAAAATAATTTTAAAAGCAGCAGATGGCAATTAACACACGTTTTTCATCTTTTGCTATCAGTGAATGTTTTGACATATGATGATTTGTTAGGAAAAATATGACTGTTCTGCAATTCCCTGATGATAACTAAGAGAAGTGTGATTTCAGCAGTGATTATGGGAATCATCGTCACCTGGAACATCACTTCAACAAGACAAGCAGTCACAGAGATTTTGTATTTATTTATTTATTATATATTGTAAAGATTCATAATTGGAAAAGACACAGGGAGATAACTGAAGTGAGAAGCCTTACACAATTTTACCGCTACACTTAATTATTTTATGAAGAGAAGATCAGCCAAGTCAGTGACATGACAACAAAACATACCATGGAGCACAGAACCTGTACTTAAATTACATCATCTTGAAAACATCATTCTCAGAATAAGGTAATGAAATGTATTGCAATGAATTGTGCTTATGTAACCATTCATTCCTGCATACAACCCGAAATAATTATGTAACTTGAATTATAGACTGTGTGTACAGTGCATGAGTTAATACAGTGGGAATACTTGAAAAATAATTTCAAGCATTGCAGAAATAGCAGCAGGTTCCTTTGCTAGTAAAAACAACTATTGTACTACTATATATCCATTTCTATTTTATTGTAAAATTTATTATATTTTTTTAAAGTTATCAATTATTAAAATTTTCCATTTACATCAGTTAAGGATCCAAAGTTTTATCAATTCATGGACACTGAAAGAATGTTGGATAACGACCGATTCATTTTAAGTCATTGACATCTATACTGTATATAGTGTCAGACATAAACTGTATTTGATCTAATTATATATCAGACATATACATAATACTGATAATAATAATAATAATAATACTCTGAGGACCAGGGAAAATAAGATAAAAATCTATCAGCTGTCAATGTTTAAGGTGCATCACTTAGACATGTGGTAATGTTCATAGCAGAAATTGAATATGCTATCTATAGGTTTGTATGTATAATACTTTGAAAAACATCCATTTGGTCTTCATAGCCTTAGATCTGTCGCTGAGATCGTCGCTGAAGTGAAATGTAGCAAAACTCAATATATAAGTAAGTTTTAAGTTTGCAGAGTACCTTTTTCCATCAAAAACACCAGAGTCCATCAGTGGGGATCTGCAGACCATGTGATGGACAAACACACCAGTTGATGTAACTGTTTGCCGTCACTCGCTGGCTTTGACATCAAGTCACGACATAAGAATGAAGGAGAGCTCGACCGATTTGCTGAAAAACGACAAAGACAGGAGGTTTTGATTCACGGTCCTGCTTGGGATGCACATGATGATGCAGAGATTTGGGGACATGATAGGTTTTTCTTGAGGTTTCATATCTCCTTCTACCTCTGTCTAATCTTTGCACGTAATCACCCCCCCCCCCCCCCCACTGAGCACCAGTGCATTCAACAGTATTGTACATGAAAAACGAGGAGGTAAAACCATCGTGACAGCTTGCAGCTCACTTGTGTGAAAAGAGGCACTGTAGACCATGGCAAGCAGGAATACAGGCTCGTATATTCATCTCTTTCTTGGTGTGACTCACATCTTTCTTCCAAACCAACACATAAACGTGTCTGCAAGCTGCAACCTGAGGTGACAAGGGATGATGAGAGCAAAATTGCACTTTCTCAAGTGGCAGCTGAAACTCATTTGAATTCAGTCACAGGCATAACATAATAACTCAGTGGGTTTTAGCTGAGGACGGCTGTTTCACACCCTCCACCTATCCCCCATTTGACCCACACTGTACTTTCCTTCCTTCAAATCCAGGTAATAGTTCTTGGATTGTATGAGAAGAGGCGGGCTGGTGTTTCTGCACCACTTTGATTAATTGTAAGGGAACATAAGTCTTGTTAAAAGAGAACTTGTGTAATTAACTATCCACTCAGGGTCCGCCTTGAAGTTAATAACTATGATGTTTAATCAAAATTTACATCAAACAGCAGAAATGCTGCTTGAATATTTGCTCATACTGTGCCCATACTTGCTATATTTTTTTCTTCTCATTTTCCCACTAGTGATATTACTCAAGATTATGTAAATAAGATGAATTTGATCAATTTTATGTGGAATCAACACCTACCTCTGAGGTACAAGTTCTTTAATTAATTGAACATTAATTCACAGTTTAAGTCATGATCCTGAGAGAAAGGGAACTTAAATGGTAAATCTTAACAAATGAGGTTCCACTTTAAGGTGTTTGGAGTAATCATAGGCATCTGGGCTTCAAAAGGCAATAATCTACTTGCTTGCGAACTGTTGTGGATGCATTTTCTGAGACCGGATTGCAATCGGATAGTGACTGACCACTTGTAAGTACATGTGTTAATACATATAATATTGTTATTAAATCTGCCAAACCACTTTGGTAAATGTGATGCCTTTCTAATGTGTCTCCGCTCCACCTACAACAAATACCTAAGTGGAAATATGTTTATATCTTTGAGCAAAGCAAACGTTAAAGCGGGGATAAAACTGCACAGTCTCCTCTGCTTTCGTTGGTTTTCCACTTTTTGAATAGAACTTCTTCCCCTGCTCTGAAAAACAAAGGATAATAGTGCAACTTCATGTGCGGCTTATTGTTGTTGATATAGTGACACGGGACGTGACACCGTAGTCTGCTGCTGGAATTCTTTGCCAAAGAAGAAGGGGAGGTGACGTAAGGGCGGATGACCATGATCGGATTTGCAATCGGATTTGTGGTGAAGCGCTTACTGAGCACAGAAAACTCATTCTAATAACATGTTTAAAGTGGGACTTAGATTGATTACTGCAACAGTAAAGGCCCGTTTATGCTATATGTCATGTCGGGTCTGGGTTGCTCCTTTGTTTCTGGGTTTTTAACTTCCTGTTTTATTGTTGTAATTGCATTACTTCCTGTAGAGTCTGCTTTTATGTTCATAGGAGGCTGGTTGACAGGTGAGGCAGGGTCTTCACCAGTGCAGCCTATTCCAATTCCCTCTACTTCTACCCGGATTTCCTGTTTCTCCTCATCAGCGCGTCTCTCCAGTTTCGTTGGTCACATGGTATAGTCTTAGAGCTTGTCGTTTGTCTTTTTTGATCGAGCTCTGCCTCACCAGCTGGCCAGCTTCAGCGTTTTCAGTTTAGTTTTTGACTGGTGTTTTTGCTAGTTTTTGTAAATAAACTTGATTTTCCCTTTTGCACTTAGTTTCCATTTTTGGACCTTTTTCCCCTCTTTGATGGTTTTTCTACCACCATGATACTATATGCAAAAAAAGGCGACAGATGGAGCCTTTCATGTGTACTTTGCGGTCATTTCGTCTGTCGCTGTCCACGTCACAGGAGAGCTATCAATGACAGATGAAACCACACTGAAATTGTGGGGGCAGTAAAGAGTCAATAGTTCATTCAGTCAGGAAAGCGATGAAGACACTGACTGCACCAACGAGTAATATTCCTCATAGCTCCGATACATTCAGTGGTCTTACGTTCCACCTCTATGAATCCTCTTACATCCACTTATGTTTTTTTTGTTTTTCATCACGCTCAATAGAGTCATCTTATCAGTTGTCCCCATGTTTGTTGATGCCTGTAACTTGGCACTCGACACTATGCAATACTTGTAGAGGAAGCATTGCATAGTGTTCATACAACACTGACGAAAACTGACAATAAATGTGTCATTTCAATTTTTAGAAAGTCTGTGGGGCCACTTTGTTCATCAGTCACTTCTTTCTTTTTCACTATGTGAGACATACGTAATGTGGATTGGGTTTTTTTTTTTTCAATATTTTAAAGAGAAATTGCGCTGCACATAGATGCGCTGTATTAGAAAACTGTAGTGTACAGCAGCTCTGAATGGTCATCAAGACTAGAAACAGCGCTATTTAAATACGGACCATTTGTCATTTAAAATGAATAATTTGAATACATTGTTCGATTTATTTGACAGACCACATTAACTTCAGTGCTTTTAAAAGAGAAGATTATTTACTGTCTGGGTCTCATTGTTAATGTTTAAGCTGATTATGAGCAATAGGTTAGAAAAACATCTTTGAAACACCTTAACGACTGAGACAAAAGAAACACAAACCATATCAGCCCGACATTTAAAGACAGTAATTTGGAAATCTGCCAATATTAAAGGTTATTACTAGATTAAGTGATGTAATTAATAATATAAGACATGACCTGACAATGACTGACCTCTTTTAATTTTTTTCTCTTTTATCACATTTATTATCACAAATTATTCTTCTTTGATTTATAAAAAATTCCATACGTTGTAGATTTTTTTTTTCTGTCATATTAAGTTTTATACTTTCTTGTCTTTGGAAACCTGCCAGCAAAGGCTGACTGTGTTGCGGAGAAAAATAACTGACAATGCAGACAGATGTCAAGTATTTACAGCCTAGTGAGGCAAACGTTTATTTACAATTTACATGATACACAGCAGTGGAGCAACAGCCAGATAGCTCAGATATGTGCACATATTAGGCTCCATGTGATTGCTTCATTTATTAGTGCATGTGCGTGTGTGCATACAAATGTTCATGTGTAATGTGGAATTCTTTCCAAAAACAAACATTTCCTGTTATGGTGCTACATTTTTTTTATCCAGTTTTATCCTAACTTGGACGACCATTGACTTTATTCCAAAAACAAAGTCATCGAAAAGCCACTACTCCTACTTTATCAGTCATTGCGTTTTAGAGGCCAGTTTCCTGACTCCTGAAATCTTAATTTGCTTCCGTATAATCTAAACTTGCTGGTTTCCTGACCTTTGACCTTTCATATATAATTTTACTTCCACACATCCTTCCTCTGGGGGCATAAGCCCCCACATGAAAGTAATAAGTGCATAGTAAGTGTGATGTGGTAAGTGGTGTGTCATACAGGCTATATATATATATGAGATTTGTAAATGTATGTAAAAAAAAAACAAACTCAATGAACACATAAACCTATAGTGGAATTATCTGTACGACTGCCATGTAATAATAGTAATTTACAGTGGGTAACAGTAGGTTATTGAAATCTGCTTAAACATTCATGTTGGTCAAACATCTCAGTCTATATCCTTCACACTATCAAAGTGTAAGAGCAAAAAACCTGTCGGCTGTTATTTTGTCATTTTGACGATCACTCCTTGGGCACGTTGATAGTCTGATTGCAACATTTCACATTATGAAACCCGTTTCGTCATCGTCGTGTAGATAAACAAAGTAAAAATGAATATTGCTGCAACATGGAACTGATCACATACACGAACCTCAAGTAATGTTGAATGATCCTAAACTTGTAAATGAGAACTAATCAAACTGTAGTGAAGACCGACAAAATTTAAAATGTAAGTAGTATCAATGAAACATGACTAGTTGTGTATGATAGACTGTCATATCAGGTGTAGCTTTGTCCAATTATACCATAATGACTTGATGATTATATGAGAAAAGCAGCTGAATAGGTATGATTTCGCATGAAGATGATAATGATGTAGTGAGACAGTTTCCATCTTTGATGCAGTCTGTCGTGTGCTGTCACTCCATTTTGCAGTTCTTTGAGGCTTCCTCATGGGAAACAATTCATTTGCTTGGAAACAGTTCCTGCTTAGTATCGGAGTCATCATCGAAATAATCAGAATTAGGAAACAAGTGCGGGTCCCCACTCATCGTTTGAACCATTTGATCTCTGGCTCATCACCCAGATGACATCATATTCATCATATTCGTCATTTGTCTCCCTCTGACAGTCAGTGACTGTCAGTCATCCTCAGACAGTGCCTCTTCAGGATGGGAATGATGCAGCAAACGGTTGAGAAAATTATAATTAGTGCTGTCAATGCACTGCCTTCAGCCTTAGCTAGCAGTGCTCCTCATTTTTCCCAAAATTTGGTCCAGCCAATCCCATGACAGTGTGTTTCCTCGACATTCTCTGCAAGCTCCTGCTTTTACCCTCAAATTTTATTCATGGCAGCCAAAAATTTTTCCATCAGGTGCAGTCTTATTGGGAATGTAGGTACTTCACTATCGTTCATCTGACAGACCCCTCCTTTATCTGCTAAAATCCAGTCTAGGGCCTGTCTGTCTGTTTTGCCACACAATCCTCCATGAAGTTTTTCACCTAATCTTCAATCTACAAGTGAAAAATCGCCGTTGATTTGTTAGTGCGTGTGTGTATACAGCTGTTTGTGTGTGATGGCGGAATTCTTTCCGAAAACAAACATCCCCTGTTATGGTGCTAAGTTTTTTTTTTAACCAGTTTTATCCTAACTTGGACGACCATTGACTTTATTCCAAGAACAAAGTCATCCAAAAGCCACTACTTTAACAGTCAATGCATTTTGGAGGCCGGTTTTCGGGCTCCAGAAATCCTAATTTTCTTCCATATAATCTAAACGTGCTGGACCCCTGACCTTTGACCTTTCATATATAATTTAACTTCCACAACTGCAGTCTGCAGAGCCTTTATGTTGCTCTCCCTGAAACTCAAAGAAAAAGGATGACATTTAGCAGAAAGATACGGAACTTCCCGCAGCGTTGTCGTCACTGCGTTTGTCACACAGCCACTGAAGAAGAATACTGGCTAAGACCTTACAGGTGCTGGTGTGGTTTTTGTCATTTAAACTATTAGTTAGAACCATAACGCTGCCTAAACTTCAATCGCAATTATACGCTCAATTAATTGCATTTTGGCCATTTTGATGCTTAATGTGTCATTTTCCTCATTTTAAGAAAAACCTTGCAACATTTCTTGAACATTCTGTCACTGTATTAAACATACCATGGTGAAAGCAGATAAGTCTTTTAACTGACCTCAGTTCAGAAACACTTGGCTTGATTCTGCCAGTTTGATTCACTGACTGTCATTAAGTTACATATGTCTTACTATGTTACTATGCTCTGGACAGAGGTTCAGGTGCAGATTCCCGCTATTTATAAGTTAATGACTTATTAAAATGATCTGGAGGCTGTAATTTTAGGACGACAGAGTTACATAAACCCCAATTCCAGTGAAGTTCATACGTTGTGTAAAATGTGAATAAACACGGAATACAATGAATACATGTTTATCAGGTTAATGTTTAACCTGATAAACTTCATTTCTTTATGCCTGCACCACATTCGTTTACAAATCTTTGCATTGTTTGTATTCACGTTTTACACAATTTTCTGAACTTCATTGGATTTGGGGTTGTAGATGGGCCATGACCCCTTGGGTTTTCACTGCTTTGTTTTCAGATTTTCTCTTGTCATTTGTTTCCTGTTTTATTTTGTAGTTTTCCTTGTCTGTACCTTGTTCACTTTTACCTCCTGTCATGTCTCTGCCTCCCTGCAGTGTATTTAGTCTCTGTACTCCCCAGTGTCTTTGTTGGTTGATTTTGTGTCAGTTCACCTTTGTTTCAATTCACTTTGTTCAGTTTCATCCTGCTGTTTTCTTGTGTGCTGGTTCCTGTTCGTGTTCCCCGGGTTTCTGCTCCCAGTTTTTCTTTATGCCTCCCCCACCTGCTTTGGATTGTTTTTGCCCTCTTCCTAGATTGTTTACTAAATACTTTTTTCTGTAATTTTTTTTCGATTTGTATTTGGATCATACATTTTGGGCACCATGTCAAGATGAAAAGAAAGAGAAAGTGCCAGAGTATTCCATTAATTAATGCATTTGCAGAGGTTTGCTTAAAGGTCACATAGAATGGTCTTTTTTGAACCAAAAAAATTGAGATTACTGATGTCTACCTAAATTTAGTAATATTTATGGTCAAAAACCTCATAGTCTCTTCAGATTAAGCCAGTTTATTGCCCGCCCCCGAGAACACTGAGTCTCTTGTGATTGGCCAGCTACCAGCTGACTGACTGCTCCGCGGTCTTCTTCTTCTTCAGTTGAATGTTCACACCCATGACCGGGAGTAGCTGTTGGGGAGGGTTCGTTGCAAATGTGCTAGTTACGTAACTAAACTGGACTTTTCAAAACCGCTTGCTTGAGCTCAGGTAAACAGAGAAGGCCTTCTTTCTCAAAAGTGGCTGAAGTGTTTATTGTGACACTTTAGTGATGCTTAGATACGGGAAAGGCACAGGGACACACCAAAAAACATCAGAAGTATGATTTTCCCCCTTTGTTTACCCCTTTGTTGGTTGATGATCCAGTGAAAACTGCAAACTCTTTCAGAGGAATCTGGGGAATCAGATTTTAGTGTTGTTCCAAAAACCTAAGGCTCCATTTTGCAGACAAAACATGAGTGTGACAGCCTGACACTCATGTCACTCATGTCGAGCTGGTCATATGTTCTTAACCTGTCGCGCTACCAGTTGATTAAAGACACATCTAACTGTTTAACACATCCAAGTTTAATGGAGAATAAAAAACATACATATACAATACACAATTTAAATAATAGGCAGTAGCAAACAAAGAGTCCAGCATAATTTAAAAAACTAAATAAGAGTTGCAGTGGAATTTTTAAATTCTGAGCATAAACCTGAGCTGAGTGACTGAAATTTCTCATGCCTCTCTTTGGTGTTTTATAGCAGTTGACATCCATATGTTGGATAATTGCAACCTTCTATTCTTTCCTTTGCAACCCCCCCAAACTTTGTGCCCTAATTACTCCCGCTGGCTTCATTTAATTCAAATTAATATTTGAAAAGAAAGCACTTCAACTATTACTACCATCCACGGTGGAAATACACACACCTAGTGCTCACACACGCCAGCCTGTCCAGCTGACTTTCTCAAAGTGAGTGAGGCAGTGGTGGTTATTATAGCTCCGCTGACATTAATATCAGTATTACCTGGGGCTTAGTCATTGATGGTGGCCGTCATCACATTGTGCCAGCTCTAGTGTACCTGTCTCTGCTTCAGCAGGTCATTGACAAACCCTGCCGCCTCCCAGTGAACCACCACCCCAGCACACAAGCAGCTGCGTAGAAAGTCGTTGTCCTCGTCACCTCTGTCACTGACAGTTGGGTTGTAGAGGGACAAAATGAACAGCCCCCTCACCTCTCAAACGTATGAATAATGGTGAGTAGCCCTGCTACCACCGGGGGACTTACATTTCTTCTGGTCATTCCTTCTGACTATATCACCATAAACAATGCCAGGGTGTCACAAGGCTAACTATGGCCAATAAATTTTAATGTACAACAGCGTCTGTATTGGTCTGTGTGCAGGGCTGTGTGTAATGAAACTGGCAGGTTTGGGCCTGTTTCCTTCATCATAGCCGTCGCACAACACTTGACAAACAACATTTAAACAAGATAAGCGTGGGCACAAAATAAAGCCAGCCAATGTCAGGCGATATTTATCATCATAACAAGTGATTTATTTACCATTTATTATAGCACAGTTAATTTATACGTGTGGCGGGACATTATTGTTTATGTGTTTGGGTTTACACAGCAATAATCAGAACCACTTTGGTTAGAGCTTCAGTGGGGAACTTCTGTTGCCCCCATCAGGATTTCTTTGTAATTATGGAATCACGGCCTCCATCTCTGCATTGATGTACGCAAGGGCGTAACTTTGGATTGAACATTGCCTATTTATTTATTTGTTTGTTTGTTTGTTTACACATTGATTTGTTTACTTTTGTAAAAGGATTATGCTCATTTTGTGTTCCTGCCTTAGAAATACCTTATAATAAAGCATTTTTACCACCTTTTGCTCTCTTACCAGCATATTAAGTTATGTTAACGTTGTGAACAAGCCCTCAGTCAAATCTGCTTCTCGGCCTCAGCAGCTTGCTGTCAGTGTCAGTGTTAACACGGCAGGACAGATGACGAGTAAATAATGCCTTCACCCCAAAACGTGTGTCTATATTGTAGCAAGCAGCCACTTGGTACCATTCAGTGGAAAACTGACGTTATCCCCCAACAACTAGCTAGTTAACTTTAGTCAACAAATCATCAACTAACTCAACAGTACAACTATTTACATTCACTTTTATCATGTATTAACCATTATAAAACAGATGGGATATGAACATTTCCAAATCAATATTAGACTGTTGTTCCAAGTACATTATAGACACAGTAAACCTCGGATAATTAAACTTTGCACACACACACACACATAAATATCATCCTGAATCCACATATGTGTTGCCTTTGTATTTGCTCATCTTCCTTTTTTTTCTTTTAGTTCCAGGACTGAAAATCAATATGTCATAAAACAGAACCAAATTGAGATTTTCTTCTCTTTCAGTGTAAATGTTTCTCTCACCAATAAAGAAAGGCAGCATAAAAAATTTCAGCCAGGACATTCAAACAAGTGTCAGAAACTGTAGATCAGGGACTGAAGATCCCACTCTCCTCCAACAGACTAGCGCTCAATTATTCAACAGTTTAAAATATTTTTACAACATGTGTCCAATCAACACAGTATTCACATCAGTCATGTCATTCAATCATGTTATTTTTTCAGATCGCGGTCGAGTTCCCCGACGGATTCATGGCCTCCAATCAGAGTGAGAGTTGTTGATGACGTACAGTCCAAACGTTTAACGCGCTGACAGATCGCCTGGTTGTTTGTTTCCCAAAACAAGATGTGTGGAGGGGAGTGGAGCTTACAGTGGAGCTTCAGTGAGATCAATTAAGAGTGTAATTTAAGCTTCATAATAGTTATAACGTATGTTTGCTCTGAGCTGCTGTCTCTCTGCTGTCACCTGTGTGTATCGGCTAAGGGAATGTGGATGGAGAGAACGAGTTTGTGGACCGATCCAGAAAGCGGACAAGCTGTCAAACTCGTGGTGATAGGAAAAAGTCCAAAAACACAACAACACTTTAACAACAAGCCCAAAAAACCTGCGACGACCAATATTTGTAAGCGACTTTACAGAAAAACAAGCCCACAGTCGCAAAAATAATAATCGGACTTGGCAACTATGCGAACAGCGAATGCTCAGGAGAGATGGTGTGCGTTGGACAATAGCAAGTATTCGGCATAAAGAAAATCGATAAGTTATTCCTGAAAGATGATTTGATAATATTTTCTTATTCATCGCAATATGATTATTGGTGGGGTTATATTGGCTGGAACTGATTTTTGCAGGGGTCATAACCCCCATGGAAATGACTCCCCTGGATGTACATATGTGTACGTGTTCAAGGTCAGTGTTCATACTTAAGACGAAGGTCCACTTCTAAAACCTGTTGGGAAACCTGCAAGGGAGTGTTGCTGGGTGAGTTTACCGAGAAACATGGAGCGTCATGTGGAGGGGAATGTAGCAGACGTTACTTTTAACATGCTGTGTACTACAGCTTTAAGGTCAGGAAAACACAGGCTATATTATCTTTTGAGATATTCATGAATATGTTGAAAGTGCCCCCTCTCTCATTCTTAAAGAAAGTGAAAAAAAAAACAAAAAAAAACAACACTCCTCATGGTTTCTTCTTTGGCCCAAATACCACGCACTAATTGCTTTGTAATTTTGGTGTAATTCTGCTTACAACCAGCCAGACAGACAAACTGGCTGAGGTAAATCAAAGAAAAAAACAAATCAAAGAAAAAAACAAGACCTGTACAAAACCATTTTATTTATGAATTACACAGACTAGATAGATAGATAGATAGATAGATAGATAGATAGATAGATAGATAGATAGATAGATAGATAGATAGATAGATAGATAGGTGGACTGACCCAAATCCAGGTAGATAGATAGATAGATAGATAGATAGATAGATAGATAGATAGATAGATAGATAGATAGATAGATAGATAGATAGATAGATAGATAGATAGATAGATAGATAGATAGATAGATAGATAGATAGATAGATAGATAGATAGATAGATAGATAGATAGATAGATAGATAGATAGATAGATAGATAGATAGATAGATAGATAGATAGATAGATAGATAGATAGATAGATAGATAGATAGATAGATAGATAGATGAAGAGAAAAAGTACAGTTTCTGGCATGTTTACCGTCAGATAATTGTTGAATGAATTAATTCAGCCTGTATTTATTGTAATTACAACAAAATTTTAATACAGAAGTGCATGAAACCATTGCTCATTTTCTGATCACATGCAGAGAGGAGCTAGTAAATGCTCCGCTTAAAGCAATTTTATGTAATAGTTGTAAAAAGTCCCATCAGCAGTGCTCACTGATGATTTATGTTGCCCTTGACTTACCCATCATGACAATGTTTACATCCTCACACACGCTGACCTGCACATGCCGACATACTGTACAGCCATGTGTTGCAGGTCCTACAGTACTTCACTGCAGGTAAAACATTTTTATAGCCTGCGGACAGATTGCATGGACGCGTGCTTTGCCGAGGACGGCGAGGAACAGTATTAGTCTCTATCCCCTTACGTCACTGGTCATAACATTTGCCATTACTTCCCCTGCAAGATTCAATCACCAGCACACAAAGCCATGCTTCACGCACAATGAAAGGCAAGTGCTTTTTGTCAGGCATTCTGCGGAGTGAATTGCATATAGAATGACTCTGAGATAGCATTGTTTCTGGCTGCCATAAAAATCTATTTAAGGTAAATCTAATCTTCATAATCTTCTCCCTCAGAGGTGGCAAACGCTGATGGGAAAGATTTCCATCCAGGTCCTGAGTGTCTGGTTGTCCATGCACAAGACTCAAGGAAGTAGGAAATTGCCAGGAGCAGAGGATATTAAACTTCAATTTGAGAACACTGATAAGCACTGAACTGGTGATTTATTCAGGCATGTTGTAATCCTCAACCACTGGACACAAGTATATTCATAAACACAGCCTTTCTGCTTGTTTTACAATTCTATTTTTCATATCTCCCATCTGAACTGCAGGGGGAATACTGTATGTCCTCACACAAGTTTAGCGATATGGTTCTGAAGGAAGATAATTTTCCTAGCGATTAGTTGTGCTGTAGCCTAGCAACCATTGGTGCGTGTGTGTGTGTGTGTGAGAGAGAGGAGATGAGACAGGAACCAAGACTGAGCTATTCCCTATTTCTTTTTTTTCCAGCTTAAATGTTACACAGCCACTAAAGCAGCTCTGCACATAACTACGTCATGTGTCATTGTGAAGCGTGTAAATGGGCCAGTGTGGTTCAATAAGAAAGAGAAAACCAGGAGAGCTCTTAAAGTCTGCAGCAGTGGATGAATTATTAATGGGTATAAATCCCAAACAGAGGGATGGGATGGGGCCGAAACTAATGTCCACTGGCAAGAGGTGGGAAGCTTCTCAAGGATAGCTGAGTAGCCTGGCAGCCTCAAACCTGTGGGAACATTAGACCAGCACAGTGGTAGGGACACTCAACAGAAATTATTCTCATTACTGGGACTCAACATTGTCCGGAATAGCTTTGTTGGAGCTTCACAGCCTTGATGAGAGTTACTGGCAAGTATATGAAGCTTTGAGCAGGTAGAGCAAAACTCATTGTTGATTTGTGATATGCACCATTTACTGAGGCACATGTGGCATTTAGATCCCCCCCCCTCCCTCCATTTTAGGGCTCATCTTCACTATTTTGTATGTATTCTAAATGCTTTTTCCCACAGAATTCACAGGGCTCCGGGCTAACTTTGTGCATTTGTTTAACTTGTGCGTCTCATGCTTTCATATTAGATGCACAAGCACAAACTTTAACACATCGCCTTCAAAGTCACAATTTTAAGGGATGCATTTATTGTAACTTATTGCAAACAATTCTCTGTTTGCCTTTTCTGCCTCTTCTCTGTCTTTGCGTGGTTTCGACCGTGATGTCATCCTCCTGGCCTGTGAGTTCAAGAAAGTGCTGATAGAGAACACTGGCTTTGCAGATACACATCAGGGAAGAAGAAGATGAAATTTACGGGCGTGACCAGTGAGACCAAGGAAGGTTTTTTTGTTACATTTGAAAATATTTAGTCACACTCTCGGGCCCTGTTGTATATAAAAATCGACATAGTCTTTTGGTTCAAAAAGTGAACCTAGGAACTAGGACAGTAGAAGAGGTTAGCCACCAGGGGGAGACTCCACTGGTTGCTTAAAGAAGTCAGTTGGAAAAAAAGTCTGTGGGAAAATGAGCTTATACTCTTCTTCTCACTTCATTCATAACATCAGTAAATATTTTTCTGATGATTTTCAGGTGTTCTTCAATAGCACACAGTGACGGTTTCATAATTTTGTTCCCATTTACTTTGAAACAAAATTGCTTATAAAAGCAGATGTAATTGGACACTGGTCTGATCGAAAGCTGGCATTATCCAATAGTTACCTGGTTGCAGGTGACAGATGTTAACCTCTGGTGTGTTTGTATTGCAACACTAAGCCTAAGTTAATTTTTTTATACTGACTGTTCTTTTCCCATATCTTGGTCTGTGTAAGCAACTAATGTTTCAGTTATCGCAATAATGGATAAGAGCTCTAAGATTAAACATGAACGACAAGAAATGGTGATAATTATCTATTATGATGTTTACTATGGCAACAGTTGAAGCTTTAAGAAATCCTGAGTGATGCTGCATCATAAACATTAACAGCAGAGTGGGAGTGAGAGCAAGTGTGATAGTGCATGCACATTTGTGCTTGTGTACTTTTATTTTCTTCTCGGAGCTTAAAGTGCCCTCTTGGGGATTCTTTGAGGGATTAGTTTATGCTCAGGATTTAGGTTCAGGGTTAACTTCAGAAGAAAGGATTAAGTTGCTCTTATGGGGTGGTTACAAAGGTCATGGAGTGAATTTAACCAATTAAACAAGAATGCAGACAGCTCTTTATTGTGGATGCATGTTTGATTGTTCACATGCAGCTGGATCTGCTGATTCTTTTTTCGGGCATCTTTCCTTACCTAGAATCTCAAAAGGTTAGGCAAAATTTTGCAGAATCTGCTTAAAGATGGGAAAAGATATTTAGCTACACCTGCTCTTTCTGTGCGTAGAAAAGAAAAACACCTGTTTCCACAGTGTCTCTCCTCGTCAGGCTGCCAGAAGCAACCGTATACAACCGCATGACTCATAATGAATAATGTTCACTTCCAAAAGTCTGTAGCACTGAAAATGGGAAAGTTTCATTACAGAATGGAAAAAAAAAAACATCTGGAACACTGACTCACTTTTACAAAAAGATTGACTGATAAAAAGGTAAAACTTATTCTGGATTATAATGAAGTAATTATTAGCCATCACATATTTTATGGTTTAAAGATTTGTTAAAATTGGATGATCAGTTTGTAGGATTTAATTTCAGTTTGCAGGTTAACTACATAACTGTAGATTTTGATATAGATCCTAATGCTGTTGCATTTGTGTTGCACTGAACCTTATTACATTCATCACAGTGGAGTCCAGCACAACAGCACAACAAAGCAAATGCATGCAGAAAATTGTATCGAGACCAGCGTGTCAAGTGTACAAATAAAATAGTGTAAAATTCAGCAGCAAACATTACACGATCGAGTACACTGCTTTTTTTTCCCGCTTTGCTCTCTCAACCGCACTTGACCTGCTTGTATCCCTTTTTAGTTGAATCACTGTTGATATTGAAAATGACTTGAGCTCGCTGTCTTCTTGCATGACATGCCATGACACTGACTCTCTGGGAAATTAGAACTAAATCTGTGACTGGATAAAATATCAGGAGATTCTTGTCAGGGAGTTTCACAAGATATTTGAAAAAAGGATAAACTGACCTACTGTAGCTACCAGACAAAAAAAAAAAACGAACAACTGTGTGACCAGCCATCATTACCTAAAAACCTTATTTCACACCCAGAACCCAAAGTGATTTTGTTCATTTCACACTGATGCAGCTATCATTTTCCTGGACATTGTCCATGTTTTTTGAACAGCAAATAGACTTGTGCATATCTAATAAACATCGGGTTGTGCATTACTGTGTGCATTGTTGACTCTCAGAAAAACTTTGTAACGCACGCACACACAGAGGTAACATTCTCTCTCTTATGTGTATAAGATATCATATTTTCCCTGACAATAGCAATATGCTATTGCTTTTCAAGGAAATGGAAGAATATATTGGTTTGTTGCTTAAAATCCGGAAGTACAACCTTTGGAAACCTTGTGCAGAAATGTTTTCCTTGCCATTTTAAAAATAAAAATGATTGTGGACATGACCTGAGTGTCCATATACTTAGACTTGGAAAGAAGCAGCAACACCAGAAAACATGATATATGACTCCAGCAGAACCACAACATGAGTCATTTTTGAACAGATCAAATTATTATTAAAGGAATAGATTGGCGAGGGTGATCAGAAGAATCCCAGAAAATTGGCTATATGCACGGTAATTTCCTGGTTTTCAATAAGGTAGCCTGACTCTTTCTGGTAAGCCAACAGTGCAGAGATGGTCCACAATCGGTGTCTGCAGAAGTGTTTATAGAATTTAAGCGTTATGTCCCTTCATGTAGCTTAAATGTGAACACATTTTTTTCATTTCAGGCAACAACTTGAACAACTGTTGAAACAATGTGTAAACATTTCTGTTGTATATTGGAACTTTTAATGGTTAATGTGACCTAAAAAAAAAAAGTCTGTTACCCCTTAACAACAACTGCACATTAAGGAGCTGGCTTGTAATTTAACAGTTTGCACACTAAACATAAATGTGTAGTGAGTTAGAGCTTCTTCTCAAATATTAACACACCGAAGCTCTAAACTAACACGGTTAAGGTAGTAAATATTCCAAACTTCAGCATATTTGCATTGTCAACATGTAAGTATGCTGACATTACTCTGAAGACATTCTACTGTAGAGCTGCTCATCCTCTCTAACAAAGGGGAAAAATGAATTCATGACCAGTTAGTCTTTAAAAGGCCATCATGTGCACTGCTATAGGTTTCTTCTGTGAGCCTACTATACTGTATGTACTCTCTGTATATTGAGAAGCTTTTTGCTGTTCACTTTGGATCCTGGCTTCTCCATAAAATGTAGTACTGACAGGACAGACCTTGGTAACAAGGGAAACAGAGAAGCCAGCTGTGCCTTTTAGGAGGTTTGCTTCTTATCGGGCAGGATGTCCACACAGACACAATGGGATCCTGTCCATATATGGTTGAGATGAATGCACAGTTGAGTGACTCATTTATACCATCAAATCTGCAATTACTGCTCCGCGAGTGTGACCACCTGGAGAGAGGGCAACCTTTAATTTATCATTCCATACTTTCTTCCTTTGTCCATTTTTTCATCACACATCATACACAACGGCTCAGATGCACTTTTATCCTTAGGAGACTGTCCCATCGCACTCATTTTTAATAAGTGGAGCTATTTTTTTTTTTTTTTTTTTTACACAGCATCAAAAAAACCAGTCGTTTTCCAAATTTCATTTACTTTCCTTAATTTATGTCATTAAAACTGGATCACTTCACGCGCCATGCAAATTAATTTACACTCTCTTTCTGTCTCTCTTAATTAAAAGGGTCTTAAATTTAAGGAGACATTTAGCATCTTGTTCCAACTTTTCATGCATTTCTGGTATCTATCCGAATCCTCTGCACTAGACTGAACAAGCCTGTAGATGACAAATAAATTACATCATATTAAATTTAGCACTGCACATCAGTCATCACACTGCACCAGCATGGTAGGAGGAGAATAATGAAGCACGTTGTTTGCACTGAAAAGCCTGAGAAGCTCTGTCACAATAGGTGATGCTCTTCCTTTCCAGTGGCTGCTTATGACTCCTGCTAGGAGTGTAGGGGTTTTCATCTCTTCTGTCTGAACAGGCTTTCGAGATTAAGATTTTCTTAAGGCAAACTTATATAATAACACAAGGGTCAAACCATGTGTCGCCAACCCATTCTTCTGAAATCAGCCTGAAATGATTTCCATGTGACTGCTTGTCTGAAATGTGCAATGGCCTCTTTTGTAACCAATGTATGTAGAATAGAATAGAATAGAATAGAATAGAATAGAATAGAATAGAATAGAATAGAATAGAATAGAAAGCATTTATTGTCATTGCATGTGACATGAAATTTGGTGTCACATAATAAATATGCAAAACATATTATGACCTTGTGCATATGAATAAAGAATTGATAAAGAAAAAGTGATTATATTCATCAAAAACTGCAGAAATGTTACATATTACTGTATGTTTTTAATTTCACTTATTCATATAAATTCTGAGCTACGTCATACTCACCATGAAGAACAGTCACCCCAGGTGTGTCCTTGTGAATCTGTTCAAATATTTTAAATGGATTTCAGAACTTTTAATATCAAATGTATAACTTTATAATCCTAGAGACTATAGAGGAAATTGTATTTTCTTTAAAAATTACTTAACTTTAAGCAGTAATAGTTTTCAAAATGTAAGCACTTTACAGTCATTGTGTCGCTGAATGTAATTGCAGTTGTGACAGCCTCAGAGGTGTTTTATAAAATCTAAAAGGTATGAAAAAAAAGAAATAAGAATTAAAATGTTTAATGCAGAGGATAACAATACAAGAAATAAATATAGATAAGTCAGATATAAGACTTGAAAACAGAATGATAAACCCTGATCAGGAAACATTAAAGGTAATGATTACATTAGGATGTTTTTATGAACTGCACTGTAAAATGTGTAGAGGTAAACAGAGCAGGGAAGCAGCAGCCAGTGCAGCAACAATCAACACACAAATATGTGCTTATCACAAATTTCGCCCCCGTCCCCGAGCCAAAGGTGACATTTTCGAATTACTACATTTACCTGACATTTAAGGAGCTGGAACCAGCATGTGGTACTTGTCTTATAAATGACCAGTAAGGCTTTATTTTACATTGCAGTTCTATCATTTCATACAAGGTTTTCTGGCAGGGTCTTTCCAATTTGGATGTAATTGTTTTCTTACTTTCCTCCTAAGTGCTACTTTAAGTAAATGCTTGCTGTTTTTGTTTTTATTCATTGGTTAATTTATTTTTCATATTTGTTGAACATCTTGTGTGCCTGTAGAAACTGCACATTTGCATGTTATGCTCTCTTTGCGATTGAATACTAGCAAAGTAATTCAGTGGTGTTAATTAATCTCTCTGTTTACTCTCTGATCAAACCTAAATGAGGCAGTTTCTCTCTAGTAAACCTATATGAAATGTATTTGGAAATGACATTATGGATCCTAAAGTGATCTCTGACTTGTTGAAATTGATTTTGATGAACACCCTGTCAATTAACTGATCATATCAGCAGTAAGACAAGAATATTCTCTGACACCAGGGATCTAACTCTGAATATGAAGCTGTACCAGTGGTCTGTAATGTAGGTCTTACCATGTTGAAATGGGAGTCCTCTGATTATAAAATGACTTTCATATGTTAGAAGTTCAGATTAGTGAAGTTTTAGAGCCTGTAAAAGTGGGATAATGTATGTAAAGGTTAATGTTTTATGTAGGTCTAGGTTTCAGCAGCCTCGAAGCCAATATGAGATCCAGCTTTGTCACTCTCTTGACTTTGTCCGCTCCCAGTGAGGACCTAGGTGCAGAGTGAAATGAATCTTGGGTAAAGGCTCAATTAAAAGGCGAGATCTTTCAGCATGTTCTGTGCTCTCTGTGGTCTGAAAGGAAAGTGTCAGGAGGCTCTAAGGCACTGAGCGGTGACCGTCAACTCAGACTGACAGCATGTCATCTCTCCTCTTTAAGCTTCACCAAGCAGTGCCCCTTCACAACGCCTCCACTAATGCAAACACACACTAATGCACATAATGCACATAATACACATACCACATCTATAACCTTGTCTATTGTCTATACATACTGTACATACCAAAGCCTCACATGCCACATGTGAGGCTTTTAGCAAATCCAGTGAGTAACTGACTGAGTCAGACAAATATGAAGATAGTATTTTCTTTCTTGCTCACTCTCCTCTCTTACACCCTCTCTTACTCCACTCATGGACACACATGTATGCAAGCACAGGAATGCAAACGCACAACACACGCACATGCATGTGTACACACACTCCCAAAGTAATTAGTGGGTAGGAGTTCAGAGTCCTGGTGGTTTGTGGTCGGGAAAAAAAAGAAGAACACATTCCAGTCCGCCTCATTAATCTTAGTGTCTGCACAGAGGAAGTTAAACCCCCACCCCCCACCCCCACTAGCAGCACAGTACAAAGCAGCATCCAAAGCACAAGCTATCAAATATCGGCTACAGAAGTGAACATTTTCATCTCCAGCCACATGTCCCTGTATCAAGTGACAACTAGTGGTGATGTCATCCATAGGAATCTGAACTCCCATTCTGAAGCCACCAGAGATCACGTTTTGACTGGTGCCATGTTGCAACCAACCTCCTATAGAACAATACCAGCTGTCAGTCACAATAGTGTCCACTCACTGACATCATGTGCTATTGGAGAAAACCTGAAACTAGCAACTGAGGCCATTGACTCCTAGTGAAAATGTTTGCTGATGTTATAAATCAAGTAACAAGTGGAAGCAAATTTTCTTATAAACGTCCATTCAAATTGAATTCTTTATGGAACCATGTTGTCCTCACCCAGCAAACTGGAAGACTGTATCCATTTCTCATACATTTATGTGTGGTCTATAATCAATACATGCAAAATAATAGATTCTGATTTGGTTGAAAGAGGTTTTATCAATTAGGACTGAGTGGGAAAAAAACAAGCCCTTTGTTAATAAAGTCCTTCAACGGTTGACCCAAATGTGTCCAACTAAAGTGCAATTAGAATGAATGTAAATTGGATCTGGTGCGGTAACTGGCACGGTTGTTTATAATACACGGTTGTTGGGCTCATTGGCACGTTGACGAGACGGAGCCATTTCTATTCAAATGATGGGCGTCACGTGTTTCGGGCCATTTGTGCTTGGCTTAGCTCGGCACCCTGAATTGGATCAACAGTTGAAGCCTCTGATTAGAATGCTGAAGTGGATCAGCAGGATGATTCCCCCTCCCCTGGCTCAGGCATATAGCTGTATGTGTCTGCATCTCTCTTAGCCTTAGGCTATGCACTGTGTTCAGTGCAGCATCTCACAGCTCAGAGTTTACTCTATGCACCAGTTGTAACGTCTGCATGAATTGTTTGTCATCTCTGCCAAGGTGGATATGTTTTCATCAGTGTGGCTTTGTCTTTATGTTTGTCCTTCTGTTGCCAATATCCTTTTTTTAGTTTCTGATGAATCAATCTGTGAATTTTTGGTGATGGGTAGGCGATCACCCAAGTATGTTCCTCTTAAATGTAGAACGTGTATGCAGGATCACACTTCCTTTCCATCAGATTAAGTTTCATT
Organism: Brachirus orientalis; assembly: GCA_016785285.1. Taxonomy (NCBI): domain Eukaryota; kingdom Metazoa; phylum Chordata; class Actinopteri; order Pleuronectiformes; family Soleidae; genus Brachirus; species Brachirus orientalis. Next base: position 114,499 of record JAFBJR010001954.1, read on the forward strand.
CGGATCTGATCCAGATTACAGATTGGTGGTATTTTAAATTAAACATATGAGGCTCTGATTTCGTGGCGCAGCCCACGCAGTGGTAATTTCGTCCAGTGCAACACCGTGCACAGCAAATTTGGTAATTTAGTAGACCAAAGTAAGCAGAGATGGGTGTGGCTGCACAAAAGAGAGAGGTGTTGACAGATTCAGCTTGGTGCAGTGACAATTTCATGCCAAAAGGCTGCGCTGAAGGTGTGTTTTGCCAGCTCCAACCTGGTCGGGCTCTAATTTCGTAGACCAGGCCAGGCCCAGTGCAGGTGCGCCGCACCAAGGGGGTGTGTCCAGGCGTATTTTGCAAGTTTCGTGCAGAGCGCAGGGTGCGCAGCCAGGCGCAAGTACTCCCCTATCCCGCCTCCATCTCTCCTACCAGCAAGTAGCAAAGAGAGGGAGAGAAGGCGTGACGGGGTTTAACACAGTGTTCACCAATCAAATGAGGTCCTCTCCTCACCTTTAAATCCGCTGCGGCGAGACACAGTGCAAGTTTCGTTTTGCCATGGATGAAGGAGACAGCAGCAGCGTCTGATGGAGGAAAAGTGATGTTCTGGCCTGGGAGGTCCAAGCTCACAGTGGCTGAATATACAATCACACAAACAGACCTCTACGGGCTGATGATGCAAAATGTTACCAATATTAATTAATCAGGTTTGCTTTGACCTACTGAGAACCCTTGCCCAGTGTAAAAAAATGGTTCAATGATGTAAGATGAAGGGCCAAACAAAAGCACCGGGGACGGCCCCTCTACCAGTGTGGCCATGAGTTCGACGGACCCAATTGAACCCAATTGAATATCGCCTTGCACTGAGAGTAGACCAGGTTGGAGTTGGCGAGCTTTCAGCGCACCTTCAACACAGCCTTTTGGCACAAAATTGTCGCTGCGCCAAACTGAATCTGTCGACACCTCCCCCTTTTGCGCCAACACACCCATTTCAGCGTGCCTGGTCCAGCAAATTGCCAAATTTGCTGCGCACGGTGTTGCGCCGGATGAAATTACCACTATGCGGGCTGCGCTATGCTGCCCCTAGCTACTCGCAGCGCTGCATTACACTTGGCCTGGTCTACGAAATTAGAGCCCATGAAATTCACATGTGTATATCTCAGTGACATCCTGACAGATCAGGATGAATTTTATCATGTTTATGTGAGATGGTAAATGCTATAGACAGGTAAAGTTCTATACAGATCCAGAAGGTCTTCCGGATCCAGTGGACCAGAAAGTAAAAACTTCAGGTGGTGGTATGTAAAACGGAGGTGACAGAGTGTTTAAGCCTTTGGCGAGGTCTGCGTTCTCTGAGTGCTCTTGTTTTCATTATGGTGCTGAATTTGGTGCTAAGCCACCATTGCTCTGTTGTTGTTTAGTCTTTAGAATCATCTTTGGTGAAGTGATTGTTAGTGATCTGTGTTTTGTTTGGCAGCTCCCACAGGATGGCATCGCTCACTCATGTGTAGTAGACTGAACGCTCTGATCCCACTTCCCATTTCGGAGCTGCAGCTGTGCCAGTGAACACACGGAAGTCCTGTACTTTTTGTTTTGCATCTTTTAGCAACACAGGTGGATATTACACTCATTTTGAGAAGTTCTTTCCATATTTCTCTACTACTATTCTGTATTTTTCAATAAATATTTAATTTCTGGCAGCATGGGGATGGCTTCTATACATTAGAGATGTGTAGTATGTTGTGATGCAAAACAACTGTCATTTTTTACTCTCTTTTTTAACCCCCATTCAGAGAGAAAACAATGAAATTCAGATGCAAATACATTGAATTTATAATAAAACTACCCTAAAGAAGAAGAAGAACAAAAATAATAATTATGCAACACATTGAAGATCACTTGCATCTACTTTATCAGCAATATATTGGTCATCAGAACTCAACTGCATTGATGAACATTCTGGGAAAGAGCTGTAGTGACAGCATCACCTCCCAGCAGGGTTGGAGTTAGGTTTGGATCCCTCCAGCATCCAAACAAATATGGCTATAATTCTTCTAATTATAGAAAAATGCTTTAAATGTCAAAGGATGAAGTATTGTAATGTACAGTGTATCACCTGTTAAGATAGTGGGCTCTAATTCCATAGACCGGGCCAGGCAGGGGAGAGGAGAGACCACCTGCTGCGAAGCTCTGTCCTTAAATGTTTGCGTTTATACATTTTTGGCCACAATTTACTCAATCACATTAAAGATACACAAAATTGCTCATGAAACAAAATGGTGTCATCAGCATCATCAGCCTGTGGAGATCTGTTCATGTGATCATATATTCGGCCACTGTGAGCTTGGACCTCCCGGACCAGAACATCAGTTTTCCTCCATCTGACACTGCAGCTGTCTCCTTCGTCCATGGCAAAATGAACTTTAAAGGCAAAATTTAAAGGTGAGGAGAGGACCTCATTTGATTGGTGAAGACCCAGTCACACCTTCTCTCCCTCTCTTTGCTACTTGCTGGTAGGAGAGATGGAGGTGGGACAGAGGAGTACTTGTGCCTGGCTGCACCCGGCTGTGCACCCTGCGCTCTGCACGAAACTTGCAAAATACGCCTGGACACCCGCTTGGTGCGGCGCACCTACACTGCAATTGGCCTGGTCTATGAAATTAGAGCCCGACCAGGTTGGAGCTGGCGAAAACGCACCTTCAGCACAACCTTTTGGCACGAAATTGTCACTGCTCCAAGCTGAATCTGTCAACACCTCCCCCTTTTGCGCAGCCACACCCGTCTCTGCTTGTCTCGGTCTACCAAATTGCCAAATTCGGTGCGCATGGTGTTGCGCTGGATGAAATTACCACTGTGCGGGCTGTGCCATGAAATTAGAGCCCACTATGAAATACAATTACTATAAAAAAGTGTCCAAGTTGTTTTATCCAAACCAAAATATACTTTACAACCAGAGTATTGTTTTGTTTTATGACATTGGTATAAGTCACTGTATGTAAATGCACAGAGGGGATGATTAATCATGGCTACCTTAAATTAGATGTGATTAATTATTTTCATTTAGAAAAAAAAAAAACAACAAAAGCACAGAAACAATTTCCTGTACCTTCTGGATATTCTGTGACAGGAAGCTCTAATATCACTATTGTATTGTATTGAACTGAATTGATAGGTAGATCAACCCCAAACTTGGTTGATGTAGTTGGCAATTTTGTCAAAGCTCTGATGTGAAAAATGTATTTTATAAAAAAGGAGAATAAATCAGCTCATAATTTGTCAGTCTTTTCCACTTCAACGCTCTTACTGCAGATGTGCTTTGAATGCCAGAATTATTCAGCTGGTGCTGACCTTACCACCACGATTGCGTCCTCAATAATTGATGCCTTTGGACATGACTGATATTAATGTAATCACTGGCACAATATTATATTTTGCCTGAGTTAATTTAAGGGCATCAATTTTTATCTCAGAGTCTAAAATAGCCCAGTGTGCATTAAGCAGCTCGCCGATGGACAACTGCCAAAGTTGCTTCATATCTCAGTTGGATTTGAGTTGATATGAAACTGGTTCATGTATGAAATAATAACAGCACATCATTTCTGAATAGATTTAAATCTTGATGACCATTAATACTGTCGTAAAATATCACTCCAATTTGTGAGCCATAAAGTAATGTACCTTTTAATTCAATAATCATTTTATGTAACTTTCTCATTTTATTCACCAAACTGATGCAAGTGCAGCATGCCTGTATCGCAGATTCTCTCGCTCTCTTTTCATTTAGACTCACATATTAACTGATAAGAGCAAGCGGGACGAGCATCTCAGGTGTGTGTCACGCAAGTGAGCTGCACACCTCTTTTTGGAAATGGAAGTTTTGCCTTTTTCACATGAGCCGTGTGCATTTCACAGCAAAATATACAGTGAAAATGATCCACCACCACAGTTTCAGTTTCTGTATCTGTCTCACATGACATAAACACACCGTCCTCCTCCAGGTTCAGTAGAAGCAAGTAAAAGCACTCGAGCATTTCAAGTCCCTGATTCCTTTTTTTTTTCAACAAAGTGTTATTGTGAAATATGTGCAGCACCTACAAATGTGGGGCTACATACTAAAGAGTCCTGGTATTTATACGAGTACAGAGAGGTATTTAAAGAATGTTTAAATACTTGTTTTCTAATTTTCAAAGGCAAACACTATGTCAAACAGCAGACATATTACCAGTGTAAACAACACAGCTGTGTGGGATACAGCAAATCATCACTATAGCCATCTCATACTAGACACGCGTCCAGTGTGAACATGGACCTTTTGCTAATAAGTAATTTCAGTTTGTATTTTTATAGAATCATTAGAAATCAATTTAATGATTGTCACCAATTGTTAGGAGTCAGATGCACATTTTCTTTGCAGCCCCTCCTAAAAATGTTTTTCATACTCAAGGGAGAATTGTGGCAGGAAATGACACTGTTTACATCCATAGACATGTATAATGGAAACATACTGTATATACCAAGAATTATGAGGACGACATAAAACTGCTGAATTTGGATTCCGCTTGCAAAAATGAGCACTTCATTCAAATAAAAGTCATCATGAAATGAATAAACCAAACAAACCCAAAAGCATATGAATAAGAAGATGACAAAGATAGAGACAGTGACTGCAGGAGAGAGGTGGGCCCATGACATCATGGTTTTCCCAAATTAATGTACTGCCTATATATACGAAAATGCAAGAAAGGGGACCCATTTTACAAAAATATCACATTAAAGCTCCAAAAATTATAGTTTCATGTGGATAAAAAGCTGAAGCAATCATTCTCGAGTGTGCAAGCCCTTAACGTACACAGTTTGCCAGCAGAGCATCTCAGGCTTCAAATGACTTGCATCCAGCACATGGCACATTGCATTGTGTACCCTGTTTCTATTGGAACAACTCTTCATCCTGCTTATTTCACAATGTTGTGATTCTGCCTTTTTCTCTTTCCTTCTCTTCCTTCTTCTTGTTCTTCACACCAATCATGCTGTTTTGTGGCAGTGGGAATCAGCAATATTTCACACTGATGCATTTTCTGTATTCAGAGGCACCGAAGGACTGTTGCATACGTCTGTCAAGTGTCTGGCAGACAACCAGACAGACACGTTCCTTGAATTAATGGAGAGGTTTGCTCTAAAATCAGCTTCGTACATCAGGTGATGTTATTATTTGTACCAGATTTAGGTTTGTAATGTTTTGCAGTGTCAGGACTGAAGAATTCTTGTTGTTGCTCAACTGATCGTTACTCTGACCCACGGTCCTCTTTGGTTACCCAGCAACGGCCTGACTGACAGTGTCCCCCAGGAGGGAGATTTGGTTTGGGAAGCAGGAGGACGGCTGGTCTGTTGTAAGAGACTGGGAGGAAAAGACAGAGATGGTATCTTTTATCCAATCTGGCTGTAGGAGCCAAACAGCACCAACTTTCTCTAAAAGTGTGCTGCAGGACACCTCGACTGTAGGTCAGCTGCTGAATGAGCGAAAAAGAAAGGAAAAAAAAACAGGAGAAAGAATCTTACAGGAGGAAAAATATATAGGAGAGGCAGCCTGGTAAGAGGCTGTCTGTGGCCTTCAGTGGTGCCATAAACATCCCAGTGCTCAATATTCTGTACAGAGGAATTTTGAGTTGTTTTGAGCAATTTTTAACGCAGTAGTACACCTGTAATTTGTCTTCCTGCCCCCCAAGGTACTTTTGTAAGGAGAAATACATCAGCTGCCCAAGGGTTTTACAACGGCATGAGAGTGAAAACAAAAAGCAGACTCTGATCTGCTCCCTGTGAACCACATGTCACTGTTCCACATTGATCTGTAGTCTGGAAAGAGTAGAGCACGTGATCGATTTGCTGAACTTGTCGGGACTGTGCTCATCATGTGCGTCTGAGCAGAAAGAGGAAGCTGGAGGTGTGACGGGTCTGAGTCAGCAATTGCCGACTTTTATCACGTTGCCCTTGACTCAGAGGAAGCTGCGTGCGACGGTGGAAGACAAATGGGTGAGATCATTTAATTAAAAGTAGAAGTGGCACCCTTAGAGAAAACTGTCCAAGTCAAAGTGTTTTTCTTTTTTTTTTCTGGGATTTTCTTCATTATCGTCAAACTAAACCTTTGAGTTAACTTTCTACTGTAATTTATAAATGGTTGGCATTATTCACCCACAGCCATTTTAACTAAAGGGCCATCTCTAGTAAGGTTTGCACAATTAAGTCGATTTTACCGCTCAGCTTTGAAGTTTTCAGCTTAATGTTGACAATTCAGTGATCATTGTGATTAGCAGATTAACGACATGAATGCTTCAGAAATGCTTGGGAGAACAGACAACACATTCGCTGGTGAATTTCATTGTTAAACACTCAAAAAATTGAAACATTTAATTAAATGTATTTTGTCAACAGGTTCCACACAACTGTTAAAAATGTTAATTGCATCTAACTTAATTATCATGTATTACATGAAAAACGTTTTATCTCATCAATTACATGTATCTTAGGTAAACTGAACATAGAAATATACATATAAAGTGAACACACCTAGTTAATTTTTTTGAGTGAAGGTATTATGACTTTTAAGCTACATTATACAGAGAATCTGCTAAACAACCTGCTTCCAGACGAGGAAGAAGAGGAAGAGGAGGAGGATCATGTTGGTCCATTAAATGAAAATAATAAGGCATTTTAATTGATTTAAAATTATTATCTATGCACATACTGTATTCCTACCATAGACTTTCATACCAGAGTGTTCAGCAGACACAGGACTATAATATGGGTGGGCCTTGGGCGGCCACAGATCTTCTGTACACCCTGGACAGGTCACCAGTCCATCACAGGGCCACATAGAGACAAACAGAGACTATGGTCAGTTTAGAGTGTGCAAACCCAAGAACCCAGAGAAAACACACTCACACACATGCAAAGTCCATGCAGAAAGGCCCTTGTTCCGACTGGGTTGTGAACCTGGATGTTCAAGGAAGTGTACAATATGACAAAGTTTAAAAATAGTACGTCCATTTTCCTTCGTATATAAAGGAAAAGGGCAGTGCAAGTTTGTTAAATCTGTATCATCTTCAGCTTGATAAGAACCACCTTTGTATTGTTAATGGCATTTCCAGAGTCCTGTCCATCACCTGAGGATCATGTGATTGGCAGGAAATGAAGAGAGAACATCGGTGTGTCTCCTCAAAGTGTTACCAACATGGCCATTTAGTGACTTTTCAGACACCAACCCCAGTTTACTTATAAATACAGCTGGAAAAATAGAATCATAAGGCGCCATCTAATGTGGCAACATGCAAATAGGGTGTGATGACATCACAGAAATGCTAATTAGTTTATGATGTGGTATAGTTTGAGAGCCACTGGTTTATACTACGTATATACTATATTCAATACTATATAGTGCTGCCAACAAACATAAGTAGTAGTTAATGATACATGTAGTATGTAGTTTAGAATTACTGTTCTTAATTTAATTTCACTGGTAAGAGCCTCAGTGTTTCCTGTTCATTTCCCTAACAACATATAAGAGCTGTATAAAATTACAGCTGAAGTCGACCGAGCATCTCCTTCTTGTGCTGCTTTGCATTAAGAGCGTTCAAATGTTGGAAGTGTTCATTATGGAGCAGAGTATCTATTGCCTCTGTTAAGTGATTATATAATATTGTATTTTTATAACTGTTGCACTGTTGTGTGAGAGGATCGTTTCTTCAGATTGTGACTGCTTCTTCACATGTTGTTGTTGTAGTTTAACTTACAGCTCTGCATCGTTTTATAGCCAGCATGTTGTGCATTTGAAATCATATTCTGCACTGACTTTTACAACTGCCGGATTAATGTAACACAGCAAAAATATACAGTAGTTTGCTCTGACATATAGATTAGCTGTATGTAGTAGCATCAAATGGATGTGCATGGAGTCCAAGTACATTAAAATTGTATTTTTGCGAGGTACGTGAGTTTCTGTATTCTCTCTCTGGAAATTGACAAGTCATTCTCTGTGTTTGTGTAATCACAACAATGTTTGACTTCATGTCTTTTTGCACTCATGAAGAAAACCCCCGCTAAATATTGTACTTGATAATGATTGGATCCACAGGAATTCACCAGCAGACGTCTATGTTATTGATGTGCGCAACTTTTCCCATTGTTACGGCTGCCCCACAACAGACATTGATTCTAAATTCACCCAGCAGACAACTGAGGATCGATCTGGTTTTTTGTGTCGCCTGGATCTTCTGCCAAGTATAAACCTGGCAAATGTCTCCCTTTCAAATGAGAGAAAGCGACTTTGTGTTGCGAGAAAAACAGCATAGCAACACTGAAGGAAATAGTTGTTTTTTTTCTTTCCCCTCATCTATGGTTCAGAACCCTAATTGAATTTTTTAATAACACTAACTAAAAGGAGAGAACCTCCTTTGCTGCCTCTCAACTGAGCCTTAGTTCTGGACTTACAAAGGCATTAACATTCTGGAGAGAATGGGCTGCACTCCGTTGAGAGGAAGGAAGAAAAAACATTGTCAGGAAGCAATTGTCTGTAAATGAATGGCAGGGTCACCCACCACAGTGAAATGTTAATGAGGAACTGTACAGAAAACAGCGGGTTTGAAGGAGCCAGTGTTGAATACAACACACCACAGTAATTGAGGTGTACTGTCCTTGCCACAATCCCTGAAAACAAACAATATCAAAACATATGACAGTGTGCTCCCAGACTGAAAGTGTTCTCCTCCACAACCATTTTCATACTGAGGTTTGTGTGTCAATAAATAATATTTGTATTTTGGCATTTGAACCTTTACTTCCATCTGGAGCAGTCTGCAGAAGATTGAAATAAATAAAAGTTGCAATTACCGATTACAAACACAGCAGCTATTAGAGAGGAGGGCAAAGATCAGAGCCACAACAAAACATGTAAACAGGTATTCCGAATTTACTATAAATGACAGGAATTGGAGCTGAAACAATATGCTTTTGTCACATATTGGTAATTGCAATTGGCTTTTCCTTCACCAAAATGAAATGATTCATTTCTTGAACACTAAATTAACACGCATCACATTTCTGCTACATTTAGCTGGTCCTGTTAATAATATATGCACTCAGGCCGAGTACAAATAATAAAGTGTGTTTTTAGCATTGGCCACTAGGGTTCACTCAGCTAGTGCTGTAGGAAAATAAAATGCAATGCTGTGCCAAAATAGACTAGAGTCTGTCACAACAAGGAACATTTCAAATGAAAGTGAAAAAATGGTCTCAAATTATTCATGAAGTAAATTGGCAACTGCTACTTTCAGTTGCTTCTCCTTATCTAGCGTTAAAATATCACAATTCGTAGAAAACAACTTTTACAGGCAAGACAGGCAAGAATGAAGCCTGACCTAAATGTGAGACTTAAGATTTGATAAAGCCCTTGTGCACAGCGGGGTTTTTATGGAACTGCACCAGCATGGTGAGGCTGCGTGATGTGTCACCTTCTCAAAGGTTGAGCATTCTCAAGGACAATTTCACTGTAATGTCATGTCGTATCTAGCTCACATTGTGGTAGGTAAGGAAATGTCTTTGCAAGCCATTTGATCTGAACGTGATGGACACGCCACAGGAAGAGTGCGGCCATTGTGCTGTTTCTGTGGCTGTCAGCAGTTTGTGGAGGTGCACACCAAACCTCAAAATGAAATGAATTCATTTCTCATCCATATCAGTTAGACTTGTGTTTCTTGATAATAGTATAGCCACATCTGTATAGAGCAGTAAATCTATGAATTTTCTTAAAATTAACATATTAGAAGAATAGCTATGGTTTGTGGGAACATGGTATTGTGGTGGTTAGCACTGTTGTCTCACAACAAGGAAGTCAGCATTTTGAATCCCAGTTGGACTGAGGGCCTTTCTGTGTGCAGTTTCCATGTTCTTCCTGTTAGCACATGGATTTTCTGTGGGTACTCTCGTTTCCTCCCACGGTCCAAAAACATGCAGCGGTTAATTGCACTCTCCGAAACATAAACATAGGTGAGAGTGAATGGTTGTTCGTCTCTGCGTGATGTGCAATGATGTGCAGACATCAGACAGGTGAATGTATACTGTATATACAAACACATAGACACACGCACTTAATTTATAGCTACATTGCCATTACTCACATGTACTTCATTTGTAGAATTTGTGGCTGCTTAGTTACAGCACCAGATTAGCTGTAGAAGATGTCTATTTTTTTTTTACTGTGTTCATTCATCAGGTCCAAAATAAGTGAAGAAAAAATTATCACAGGTTAAAGAAACAAAAAAAAAAAATCCCTTTTCAGCACTGTTTAGCAGAGTAATGAGACAACTTATGTTAAAGCCTTTATTGAGTCAAGGGAAAAAGGTTGGCTACATTTAATGAGGTTTTCTCTTACACTTCCTCTAGGTGTTTGGGAATGTGTCAACAAAACTTTCTTTTAGACAGAAAAAGAAAATTAACCCGAAAAGTTGTCTACATCCAAGACAAATAAATATTTTCTTCCCTTTAGCAATTATCACTTCACATGGATTCATATTTTGACAAATATTTGCTGCAAATTAATTCAGAGCTTGTCATTTCCTAGGTATTATGTTAATCAGGATGAGGATGAGGCAACACAGCGCGGTAGACTATTTTCTCAACTGACTAGTGATCGCCTGAGAAGTGGCACATTGTCCATGAAGTCAAATGAATACCTCACAGGTCAGGGTGACCAGGTGTCCCACTTTGTGTAGGACTGCACAGCATTTGCATATCTCACATGTTGAGACAATGTCCTGCACTTTAATCGGCTCTAGACTGCCACTTTTCTAAAATTATACTGATCCAATCACCATAAAAAAAAGAAGGGGGGTCTGTTGCTGTGGAGCTGCTCGACTGATGTCAATCATCCTGTCAAACAAAGTGCACAGCTTCCCTCTTGTCGCCATAAGTTAGTCACTCGCAAATTAGACATATTTTTCCAGGAAAGAAGGTGCAGCTACAGCAAAAAATGGGGAAAGTACCTACAACTGGTTGAAGCCAGCTGAAGGAGAGTCTTCGAGTTTTTGGCCTTTTCTGTTAAACTTTTTCTCATTTTCACATGGAGGATTATGATGTGAAGTGACACAGTACAGTTGAGACTCATAAAAAAAATGTGTGGAACAATGAACACATTTCTACTGGAACCCATGGTAACAGCCACTGAATTCACCACAGCACTCGGGGTCGTACAGATCAGCAGACTGTGGGAGTAATCACAAAAAAGAGAAAAAATCTTAGTTACAAATACTTCATTAGTTACTTATATATTGTTATTCTTGTAAATGATCAAAAGTGTGGAGAAGTGGGTTTTTTCTTCTTGATACATATGGTGTTAAGACTGGTTCGCCACAAAAAAACAGGACTCAAAGGCACGACTCCAAGACGGTTCAGATTGAGAACAAAAACTCACTTTACTGTGTCCAAAAGAGGTGGTCGGTACACAAAGATCAGTCAGTTCAAACAAACAAATCCAAAACGGCAGGCACAGGCGGAAGTCATACACAGGGAATAATCCAAAAACCAGGGAGAACAGATATGAGCAATTAAATGGCTGGGACGTTCAGACGCTGAGGTACTAAGACGAACTGGCACAGAGGGGAAGAGGAACACAGCTTACATACACCTGAGGTGAAGGGAGATGAGACGAGACGAGAGTCCCCACCAGGTCAAGGCTCTGAAAGACTTGTCCATTTTCTTAATATACATTTTATGCTGCAACACAGTAATGAGGATTGTTTAGAGAAGCAGTTTCTTGTTCTTTTCCTTTTCTTTTGGCATAATGGCAAAAGAAAAGTTACCATTGCCAGTTTTTATTTTATGTATGACATGACACTATGGAATCCCTATTAAGTACTTTCTTCCACTGCACTGCTATTAAGGATTTAAATGTCTTCAGTGGTGACAAACCTTTTCTCTGGTGTACTCAACCAATAACTGTGTAATGTTCTCCAAGGTACAGTATATAGCATGTTAATTGTAAAATCCGGAGGTGGAGGTTTTCTGAGGGAAATCAATCACTTTCAAAAAACGAGTTATTCAAATGCGCTTGCTCATAATGAACACGATATCTATCATCTGTGGCTCATTAGCCTCCACATAAGCACAGTCCATCATGCGCGCATATTTAGATGATTCATGTCCTTGTAAAATGGGGCAGTGCATCGTTATCTTTGCACTATAGTTTTCTAAGCTTTGTAGCATAAACAATGACATCCTAAATTAGCTCCAACTGAGCAACATTGTGACAATTACTGTGGTCAAAAAAAAAAACGGTGGAGTGCAGTCATTTTCATAAATGCATGCTGAAAATTTTCTTGTCAGTCAGGCTTTCCTGACAAACAAAATCACTTGTCAAATGTATACAACTTCATAATGAAGTGTATGATTTGAGCTTTCATACATTAGTAAACATTATTATGGTTGGCAGATTTTCTGTTTGGGTGTTATAGCATGAGTTTTGACTCTCTGTACGTTACCTGCTCTGCACCAAAGACTGAGAGACAAATGAAGCAGCCAGCTGCTGAACCCTATGGAGGTGATTCACTGATACTGGGTTTTCCTCAGAAGGTGAGGACAAGTGTACAGCAGGGTGAAAAAAGTAAATATTAGTGATTCAGGATGTTTAACATGAAATAAAATATTATGTTTACAGCTGGTTACTCTGCCCCACATTTGTCCAAAAAAATCTATTCATGCTGGGTTAAGAATCAGTAAGAGCAGAAGTTGCCACTGAGGCCCACAAATAATGATTTTTGCATTACTGTGTGGATACATTTGAAAAGCTAATAAGGTTTAGAGATACTGTAGTCCCCCCATGTTGAGCATGAGCAAAATTATCATATATATATATATATATATATTTAGCTGGACACAAGACACAAGAAGAAAGGTTCAGTTCATTGTTGCTGGTTGTCAAAAACTACACCAGACGCTTCATAGACTCCCTTCTAATGAGGAAAAAAGAGCAGAGTGGATTTGTTTCATTTTTGATAGTAATATCCCTGCTAAGCTTCCTCAAATGATGTTTGTTTGTTTGCAGCAGTCACTTTGAAGTGAATAGTTATACAAAATTTGGGCAATACAAAGCGGGACTCAGCTCAAAACTTCATCTTCATTTTTCACACTAGAGTAAATAAAACCACGCAGGCACTCAAACTGATGCTCCTGTGGTTCAGGGTGCGAAGCAATGCGGGGCTGTCAGTCTGCTGGTAGCTGGCCAATCACAAGCAAGTGGGGAATGCACTTGGTAGCTGGCCAATCACAAAAGTTGTGGGGGGTGGGCATTAGCACAAAAACAGAGTGCCTATTCAAGCAAAGTGGCTTAATCTGAATAGTCAATGAGGTTTTTGACCATAAATATTATTTAATTTATCTAAGTAGACATCAGTAATGGTTCAAAAAGACCATTCTATGTGACCTTTAAACTAAGAAAAAGAAAAATCTAAAAAAGGGCAACAGATTACCAGCATTACTTTTCCCTTACTCCAGCTCAGCTGTTCAATACATGTGGTAAAGAAGAAAAAGAAACCTGCAGCATCTGGGTTGATCCTATTCTTCGCCAACTGATTCAGGAGCTTTGCTTGGATGATGGGAGGTTCAAAGTTTATTTCAAAGTAGACAAAGACCAGTTTGACCTACTTCTTTGAGAAGAGTATCAAAAGGCATGTTATAATTCCCTGCTACCTTCCAGAAAATTTTAGATATTCTCCTCTTGGTGAACGAGGACAATGCTTTGCTCATGTTTTTCGGTTGAGGTAGTCTTTTCCATGCACAGCACCAACCAGACTGCTGGACTCACCTGGATGCCGTGTGTATTGGAGGAGACGCTGTAGAGGAGGTTGGGTTGGAAGTCTGTAGTGTGTGCCATGACCCCTGGCAGGGACTGTTAGAGGAAATGTCTCTGAGCTCTACATACCTCCAACCTCTCTGGCAGCCACCTAGCAACATCAATTACACCCACAGCAGTTGTAGCCTATAGCTACTCTAGTATATTGCCATCACCACAGGGGTAATGTACACTTCCAATTACGAGCAGGTCTCTGCCTATTTTTCCAGTCAGTCGACACTGGTCTATGTTAAAATAGCTATTACAGTCTGTAGCTTCACTATGGGCAACTGAGATTGTATTGAACAAGAGGGGAAGGAGTAATATACTGTGCCAGTAGTGATCACAGTGATCAGCTGGGAGACACTTATGAAGTTTCTGCTTTTGGCCCATGAAATCTTCTATTAGCAATAAATAAAGCTTCATGCTGTTTCTTGGACCTAGACACCTGATAAATAAATGGAACAAAAAAATAAAATGTAATTTAAATTGTGGAGCATATAAAACGTACACAAACACCACACACAATGCAATTTAGTAGATCAATCATAAGGACACATAAAGTAGACTATATATACAAAATGGACATGCTCGCATTGTTTACTCAGTCAATCAATCAATCAATCAATCAATCAATTAATCAATCAATCAATCAATCAATCAATCAATCAATCAATCAATCAATCAATCAATCAATCAATCAATCAATCAATCAATCTTTATTTGTATGGTGCTTTTCATACATAAAGTAGCGCAAAGTGCGTCACAGAGATTAAAAACAACAACAGAGATTAAAACGGCAAAGATAATTGGCAAAGAACCATCCCTCCCACCCCCATAGATACGCACAGGGACATACACAAATACATACACACTCATAAACACACTCACACGCACGCAAATACACAGACCACCCACGCAGAATATATGCTGATTAGCCACCAGGGGGCGACACCACTGCTTGCAAGAAAGTTATTTTGAATGAAAGTCTATTGCTAGTTTCAGCTCTTCTTCAACAGCACATGTCAGTTTTATAAATGATCTTTCCATAATTGACAGCTCTTTTGTCCAATAAGAGCCTGGCTGCAGGTGACATGTGACATTCCTTTAATGTTGAGGTTTCAGAATGGAAATACAGATTTCTGTGGCTGATGTCACGACTGGTTGCCACTTGTAAGGACCAGAAATAAATTGCATCCCAGGCAGAAACAGGTGGAGTCAACATCTGGTAATGATGAACACAAACTCAATCATATTACTGAATATAAAGAAAAATATAAAGAAAAAGAAGAGAGGGTAACTTGCTGGGTTCAGGAGCTTAAATCATCAAAGCATCTGTCAGACAGTCTGAAGACTTGAAGGAGGTCATGTTTGTCAAAGCTCAGTGCATTTGCATATTTGATTTTTAATATCACACTGTCACCAACATGCTTTCTAACTGGTTAGATGTGTACCAGTTAGATAAAAAAAAAACTTGTGTGCAAAGGCCTTTAGTAACATTTATGTTCTTTCTTTGCTTACTCATTCCTCTGGGATGGATGCACCATGCACGTGCACAGTGCTGTCTCATCCCCCGCGGCCAGTGTGACATCCTCTGCAGTGATGCACACTTAAACTGTTGTTGAGGTTGGACCTGTGACCTTTTCATTCACAAGACAGTTTCTCTCCCCACCACGCTTAAGCCGCTGCTTAAAGTGACTGGCCAGTTCTCTAACAGACAGGATGACAACAACAATTAACTGCATTTGGAATAGAGTCCAGGATATGTGAATGTCTCATGTCATTTCTGTGTATAACCCTGAAGTTGAATGATATTAGTCTTGACAGTTGGAGTGCTCAAAACACACACACATGCCACAGACACTTGAATGAACATGCAGTGAAATTATGCACACATGCATACACTTTCTTATTAATTCAGTTTAATTTAAGTTTTGTTGGCATGGCATTTAGTTTCTGAAGCTTATGCATACATCAGCCAGAGTGACAGCAAAGGGAGGCATAATTACAGTATAGACAATAAATACTTATATAAACAGCATATGGTGAGAGTCAGGGTTTGATCCCCATCTATGTTAGTCTACATGTCACTGTATAAATGTGCAAAACTGGTTTAAAGGAAAAATAGACCATTTTATTATTTATCATGTTCTCATATGTGGTAATGGTGTGAAAGGTCAGTGAAGTTAACCACAACCTTAAGGGTTTTAGGGGCTGAACAGTCAAAAAAGCAGAAAGAGCAACACACTCACACACATGCACAGAGGCACGCACATTCACACACACGTGCACCCAATTGATGTGCACCCACAGCTATTCTTGTTAGGAGTCTACCTCAGGTTCCATTTATTTGGACACCCTAACCAAAGCCTTAGCCCTGTTCCTTAACCAGTGATGGTTAACCAGTTAATGCCTTATCCAGACCTCAGCCTACTATCACATCAAGCACGCGCATTCACACATTCAGAAGGTAACTCCAAAATCCAGATGTGAACAACACACAGGCAGATGCTCTCAGATGGCAAATATAAACACTATGCAATGAACACAACGCCGCAAAAACACAGAAGCGACACATGTAGAAACACACATGGATGCACACATACAGAAACACCAGAGCCTCTGGCCGAGGCACTGGGGCCAATTAGGATGCCAAGACCAATGCATCATGTGAGGGAGCCAGCTGTCTGTGAGCAGCCCTGATGAGCCTGTCCTCACTGTGCCGTGTAAGCCCTCTGCTCCAGGGAGGCCTGGAGCAGATCTGACACACACACACACACACACACTCTCACAAGCAGTCTTTTCTTCACTCTGTCTCCCAAAACACAGCAGACAGCATGCAACAGGTTAAGTGGTTGGTTTATGCAACATTACAAGTCTTTTTTGTGTTTGCCTGACTGTGTCGCCGGTGAATATGTTAAAACATTAAAGTGCAGCTTGTTCAGGAAGATCAGTATCTTCATCTTTACTGCTGCGGTGTTATCCAAAAGTAAGACCTCCTTTGTCATGATTAATGTTGCAGCTGGTTCGAGTTAAATCTCTTTTTTTATCGGTACTTAACAGGGGTGAATTATGTCAGAATATTCTTGTTTGTCTCTCCATTTTCCCGGACTTAAAAGTCTTGAAATCATTATCTCTGTTTGTGCCAGATAAGCAGCAGCAGTGACCCAGTGACACATGGAGTAAAATCCAATATACACAAAACTGCCAGTCCCACAGTTTTCCCAATTTTTTTTTTTTTTTTTTTTTTTGCTTTGGATATTCAAGATTAAATTAAATAGAATTGTGACAAGAGCACTGAATAATACATATCAGAATATTTATCAAAGCAAGGGACTGTGATAGCTCTTATAGTGTCTTTATTTTCATGATGAAGACACAGTTTATTTGCAGCAGAGTCCTGTTAAGTGCCTGACCTTGACTATCTGCTGGGGGTGAGAAGGGCTGACGTCTCCCCCAGGACAGTGAGGTGCAGCAGACGTGCTGCTGAGGGTAAAGGAGAAAGAGAAAGCAAATGGGAAGAAGGGCATATGAAATTCAATGGTTTGTTGATAGATTCAGTTGAAGGACTGGATGGTACAATCCTTTATGTCTGCACGACAACTGTTTTCCGTTGGGGTGTTTAAATGTGGCCATCAGGTGAAGTTGCTGCCATGGTCAGTTGTGTGCCGATGTTGGTGTGTGACAGCATCTCTGCTTTTTTCTGTCGCAGACAGTCCCTTCTGCTGTGTCAGACAATTCTTTGATCACCTTCCCTCTGATTCACATTTTCTGAAGAGTGTTGTGGTCAAAACAACAACAAAGCCCTTGCACTCCACCTCAGCTGAGCACACCTCGGCCTTCCAGCCTCTGACCTCTTCTCCAGCTGCTACATTGGAGTCACACAGCTTCGTACATTCCCGGGCTTCATCAAACCCATCCTCCCAAGGGACGATGATGTAAATACATTTGCAAGAGTTAGACCAGAGAATTAGGTCTGGACACAGGGTGGTAGTTGAAATCCCTGGAAGGAAACTGAGCTACATGCCTTTGTCCACGTTTAGGGGATGTTCTTCTTATTTTTGGATATGGTTTTGCATTCAAAAATGGCTGCCAAGCACTTCAGCACCTGGTTGTGTCACCAGGTGTATTTGCCTTAATTTAATAATAATAAAAATAATGTGTTTTATTTATAAGCATCTTTCAAAGCAGCTCTCAAGGTCACTTTAAAATAAACTTATAATAAATTAATCACAGCTAAGCTAAGATATAGCAGACAAGATCAGACAAAATAAAATATATACACTATAGATAAAAGAAAGTAAAACAGTAATTCAAATAAAAATAGACATAAATGGGTGATGTAGTGTGGAAGAAGGTCATGTGGGGTTAATATTTGATATAACTTAAAAGTCTATTTGTATCTCTTCTTATACCAAGGATTAGTACAAAAATTGAGGCATAAACAGACGAGATGAGACCAGCCAAATAATTTGAGCTCATCGGCTACATGCTGTTCCCTACCAGTGACCTGATAATAGATCTTAATATGAGACAGATCAACAGGCAGGACCATACTTGAAAGTACTGTAATAGTCAAATGTAAATCATTTGTTAAATTAGCAAATCTTCACTGTGGGCCACACGGTTGCTGTAGTGGTTAGCAAGAGCGGCCCGATCGGAACAAGGGCCTTTCTGCATGAAGTTTGCATGTTCTCCCCGTGTGTGCGTGGGTTTTCTCCGTCTTCCTCCCACAGTTCAAAAACATGCAGATTCGGGGACGAGGCCAATTGGACACTCTGAATTGCTTGTTGAGATGGACTGGTGACCCGTCCAGGGTGTACCGCGCATCTCGCCCTATGTCAGCTGGGAATAGGCACAAGCACCCTGTGAGAGCATCACTGTATACTGAAAATCATTTTGCCTGATCGGACACGTTGAAACAGCCGCAGCAAAAATATGAAAAGAAAAAAAGTCAGTGCCACTTCAAGGTGACAAAAAATGAGAATTGTTCACCTAGAGCCTGACGCACAAACAATAGCAAAAAATGTAGTCTTTTCATCAATCTTTTCATGAGATCCACTTTTTAAAATACTATTTTTTCACATCTTCTTCTTTGGCTTTGGACAATGAGTCCCCATCTGTGAGTTCCTCCCACACACAAAAACTCTGCTCATTTTGTGCCAACAAATTAGAAAAAAAAAATCTACCAGTGATTGTGGTGGCAGCTTTGTAGTTACTGAGATGCCACCCAGGGCTGCTCTGACAGGATATGGGCACTTTCTCCTGTTAATATCTGTTAGCACTATAGTGAAATCATTTGGGTGTAAAATCTCAGACAAGCTTCGTGTGAGCCAACAAAGTGCAGGCAACTGTCAATGGACTCACTCCAAGCTTTGTCTCAGATCACAGGATTTATTGTTCCTTTTGTTCATTTTTGCCAACAGAATCAACGCTAACTTCATACAATAAATATATAGTATGTACACTTTGTATGTACAGTTTAAACACTGTACCTGAAGTCTCATTAACACCACAACACAAGTTCATCTCGAGGGTGAACAGTGCTGAGGCCTGTTGCAGGGGACGATAAGTGGATGAAATAGAGATTGGGTTGGAAGCTGCTGTCACTGCCAGACACATCGGCAGGTTGATGACTCGTCGCCTCAGGCCCCCAGGGTCTGACTGGTGAGAAAGAAACAGCCTGTTTTGTATGTCTCTGTGCTTTTGCTTTAAAACTGTCCTCCTCAGAGCATGTGGGTTATCACTGCACAAAGACAGTCGTGTTTTCATTCCTCACTTGTGCGCGAGCTCGCCTTTCTCCCTGCTAATATGCAGATATTTGCACAAATTGAAGCTCCCAGTTAAATCTGAGTGTGCATACACACACATTCAAGTGCACGCACTGAGCAAAGACAAAGGAGGAAATGAGAACCCTTTCAGTTTTAATTAGTCACTGCTGCTGTGTTTTGGAGGCGGTGCAAGGGGTCAACAGTAATTGGGTTGTTTTCATATTGAAGCATTCAGAGCAGAACGGAGAGATGTGGGTCACAGCGAACTGATCCCTATATCCCGCCGCCTTCTTTCCAACACGCTCTTCCTGCACCCACCCTCTTCTTCTGCCCCCCCCATCCACCCTGGCACCAGCACGCTCACTGGGAAAGACTTGTGGATCCTGGCAGGCCTGGCAAATGGAGCGGCGCCACAGCACCGCCCTCCCAGCACTGCTCCAAGTCAATTCTCATCAAGACCAACTGGAGGAATCTGGAGAGCTTGGCTGTAACACGGAAGAACAGGCTTATGGGAACACGTCTGGGAAAACTGAAGGGGGGTAAGAGCTCAGGATGGAGGAGGAGGAGGAAGCACAGGCCCTGGAAGTAATGCCAGGATTTTCTTCATGAGCATAACCAGGATTGCCAAAGTGTAGCTTGCCAAGCCAAGCCGAGAGCAGCCAGCTTACAGGAACGTAGAGAGGGAGATGATAGAAATGGTAAGATGACGGAACTGAGTCAGTAATAGCACTGCTGTGGAGGATAGACACCATCCAGATGGTCCGCTTACTAGCGTTCAATAAATTATTTATTGGCGTCTTTTAACTGTGTGAAGCCCAAAGTATAAAACTTTATTTTTATTCAGTGTTCTTGCATCACGCATGAGGAATGAGTATTCATTTGCATACTTGTGTTATGCCAAATCCAACGCATTAATATGGAGAGCTAGAATCAGTTACACACAAATACATAATGAATGTGCATAGGCTCTACAAGCAGTGAAGTGCCTTTAAGGGGTAATGTGATACAGCAGGACAATGGCAGGAGAGCTTCCAAGCTGATTGCACTGGGCGGGTTGGAGTGCCATCAAAACGATGTTGGAAGCACCACTTTGTGACAGACTCGCATTAAGATGAAATGGCCTTCAAGGACTCTGATATTGTAAGGCTGGTCAGGGTTAGTTATAAAACCAAAAAGCAGCCAGGTTTAGATCTCTATCAGAGTTTTGGGTCTTTTCATATACAGTTAATATGCTTCACTGAGTTCTTCAAAGTGAACAGGTCGGTTAAAACTAGATTTACTGTCCCAGGCATCAACTCCTGAGCAGTTGCTGACGAGGCAAAATTATTTTGTCTTTTAATAATAATGTCTTGGTTTGAGACATTGAAAGTGAAGGTAAAAATAGGAAGGAAATGTGTATGAGCTTCTTCCCGAACCATTCTTGACAATCCCTTCAATGAAGAGCCACTGATAAGTCATCGCATAGCAAATGCAACTCAGCTCGACAGGCCTGTCAAAATTTGGTTTTCTCCACATTTCCATGTGCTGCACATGGAGCTTTAGTCAGGACAAATCCTTGGTTATCAAATCTTTAGTTTATTCATCTTTTATAATCTAAACTCACAAAAACAAATATGGGAAGAGTTGATTACAGTGTTATCTGCTTTGATCCATCAGTGATAGGTTCACAAGATCATTTCATTTCATTTATTTATTATTATTTTTCATGTATTTATTGATATGGATATAAAGGTAAAACGCCCTTCTATACAATACATGTGAATTAAATACCCCACATTTAACACATGCTGCATCCTCTTCCTAAAGTTAAAAACAGGGTTAACCACAGCCCAACATTGCTCAATGCAGCTGGAGAAGTTCGTGCCAAGGATTTAATTCAATCTTTCTACTCACTGGTTATGCTTTTAATTCAAATCCAAACTACCACCACAGCATCCTCACATCTCTCAGCAGCACTGACTCTCTCTCTCTCTCTCTCTCTCTCTCTCTCTCCCACCCACTTTGTTTCACTTCCAGCATCCACATCAAATTGTTTAGAATCTCATGTCTGCGGAAGTTTGCTGAAACCAAATCCTGCTGCAGATGGTGAGATTTCAGTTTCTCACAGGGAAAACCTAGAGGAGCTGGAGTGATTTTCATATCCTGCTGTGGCTCTGCACTTTGAATCATCATTAGTGTGATTCATTTTCTTTCCTGTCCTCCAAACCTCATTGGTGAGTCTCCTTCAACACTTTGGCCATCACAGAAGTGACAAATGTGTTCCCATGGAAACAGACCTGTCATGCTGTTGTCACCACTGGCCTGTCACATGAAATCCAACTCAGCCAGAGAGGAACCAGCTGGTGACCCGAGTGATCGCACATCAATACAACAGTGTGACATTTGACAACCAAGTTGCCTTTAAACTGTATGTGAGCTCTCACTATTACTCTTAGACACAGACTTAGACACATGTGCCCACGCTCTTTTTGTCCATCATTTTTCTTTTTCGTCTTTTATTCTTATCCTATGATCTGTCTCTCTCTTTTTTTAATCCTTTACAGCTAGACAGGTCAGGAAATGACTCTGCTCACATGGCTCAAAAAGCAGGTCAGAAACTTCTCTGTAAGTTCCCTGACAAGATTCACCACAGAAACTATTGGTATTTATTGTAGAGAAACTGTGATCCACACCATTTGTCTCTCACATTGTGACTGAATAATGTAACTTCATACTATGAAACAAATAAGAGAAAGGCTCTAAGATATCCAGTGAAATAGATGTTTCGATCTTTAAGTAGTGTATTAACCTGGAAATTGCTGATTAAAACATTATACTATTTAAATATATTTGCAGCATCACGTTGCTGCTGATGCAAAGCAATGACTTCACATTAAAACTGACCTTTACTTTTAAGAGTTTGACAGTGGCCTTGGCACGGCCATTACTTAAAATGGCATCTACAGTTCATGCTTGTTTTTCTTTTTTTTTCTATATTCCCCCCACAGTGGATTAGTTTGAAATATCTCATGTAGTAATGGAACAAGTAGGAGCCACAGTAAGCTTTTAGATGAAGAGCAGTGGGATGTACAGGCTGCTGCAGTCAGGTAACCAGCTTTTTTCACACTACGGTAAAGACCCACCTCTTCTATGTTTTATACCTTGTTGTTATGCCTTTAAGCCTTGACGGGGAGCTGATTACCTTCCTGTTTCCGCAGCATAACATATCAAGATCACATATTGATGGAATATAGCTTATTGTTACCTAATTACAATGACATTTCAATTATGTAGTTATTTTCTATACCCAGGTTTGAGCATAGATCCAGTCGTTGTCATAATGAAAGTAGCCTGTTTTAGTGAGCAGGTGCTGCTGATCTGCTGCAGTGCCCTGTGACTTCATCACAGCAGTAGGCAGCAGTTTAAGCACAGAGAAAGCCTGTCATGATATCAGTACCTCTCTCCATCTGCCGCTGTTTTAATCAGTCTTATTGTGCAGCATCCGTAGGCCGTTTATCGGTGGCTAACTGAGTCTCCCCACAGCTCGGCTCAGCGATGTGCGCCCAACATGTCGACCTCACTTCTCCTTCTCGTCTTAATCCAACCCACTGTGAATGTTCCCATGATTAGATATGGCTCTCAGCATACATCTTGTTTCCTCAAGGTGGGAGGAGGTAAATCAATAGAAAATGTCTCTGGATTTTTTTGACGTAAATGGGCCAGCGTGTGTGTACGAATGTGTGTATTTGTATCTGTGTTTGTATTTCTGGCATAAACGTATCAGTAAAGCAGCATTTATATTTCGTGTCGCCCAACGACATTCCAGTGCTGCACACAGGAAGTAATTATTTTTATTGAAGACAGACG
This sequence comes from Brachirus orientalis, assembly GCA_016785285.1. NCBI lineage: Eukaryota > Metazoa > Chordata > Actinopteri > Pleuronectiformes > Soleidae > Brachirus > Brachirus orientalis. The sequence goes on from JAFBJR010001954.1 coordinate 137,966, forward strand.
GGGGCAACAGTGACATAGCACTAGAAAAGTGAGACGGCTGCCAAAGAACTATAGTTTGACTTAAAAAGAATTCCAGATTCTACTGCTCAAAATGCCTGGTCGTTCAACAGTTTGATGGAATAAACACTTTTTGTCCCCTGCACTGCTGCTGTATACACACAAATGCTCCCTCAGGGCCCGTACACACAGGAATGTGTTCAGAATCTGCAAAAAATTGTATCCATGTGGAACCTTTGCATTGCACATATTTTTGGAAATGAGTTGGAAAATGTTTTTGTGTAGACAACCAATCAGCTACTTTGGGCAAATGATGATGTCATAGCCTCACCTCTCTTGCATTCACTGTTGGTATCTTTGTTGTCTTATTATCCCTGTGTTTGGTGATTGTTTAGTCTATTTGCTGTATGACAACTTTTCTTTTCTTTTCTTAGTCATCTTGGCTTTCTTCATTCTGTTTCTGTTCCTGTGATTGTGTATGTTATGATGTGTACTGTTCAACTAATTCTTCCCTTTGAAAAAAAAGTCTACAGCACACATGCTATATGTCTCCTTTGTTTTTGGTTGTATCTGCAGCAGTGTCACAACACCACATATAGGTCTGGCATATGTATTACAGCTAGAGTAATTTGTGGGGAGTTTTGTTTTAAGACATTTCTTAAAACAATGATGTTAAAGGAAAACGTTTTTAAGTATGAGAAAGAAAAAGATTCTACATAGAAAGTTCTGTTTCTCTGTTGATAAGGCCTCTGTCAGGTCTGATAGTTTTGCTTGACAGAGCCTGTTTTCAGATAAAGGACACAGCATACAAATAATGTTACATCATTTCTGTTCAGGAATACAAAACAGAGGCAGAGTAATAACATCAAATCCCCAGAAAATCTGCACTGCAGCGTTAAATATGGTGTAAAAGAGAAAGGGGGCTTTTGCTTTGACCAAACCTGGCACACTGGTGAGCTCCTGCCGTTTACATTAATGCGTGTGCTGTATGCACAGGCTTGCATCTGCACTCAGCTCTGCACTATGTGATCTAAGTGATCAGGAAGATCGACATGAAATGTTAGAAAGACATATTTAGAAGATTGTTCATATTTGAGGGGTCATAAAGCTCAAGGAGTGGTTTGACAAATAATCATGTGGTAAATTTAAATATGTCTTAAATTTTTACTGCAGTATGCTGAGGAGATTGACTCCAGTAGCTGCAGAACTAACCATTTCAGGCTGTTGTACTGTAAATCTCTATAGGATACATAAAATGAGGGAAATTCATCACACTGGTGCAAGTTACACAACTTGGATGAAAACTTATCTTGGCTCTGGTTATATTTTCTCAGGTTGGTGAAGGGCCAGAGGTCATAGTTCACGTACCATTATATTGCCCCTCCACTGCTTAGAAAAGATGGATGCAGCATGACAGTGGCTATAAGGGCTCGGTCTGTGATCTGCTGCAGAAGTAGCCACAGAGAGGGGATTCAGGACATATTGCTTTGGTTAATGACTGGTGACACTTGTAAGATTTGTGATCTTTGAAGGTCGTGCCCCCGCTGAAGTCACACAAGGAGGGGGGAATAAGTCGTGGGCCGATCTCACTGATAGCTGCAGGAATGGACATCACCGTGATTCATCTCTGTCTGGTCGCTCCTGCTGCTCAGAGCCTCCATGGACGGCCGCTCTCCATGACACTTGCCAGCTCTCAGCCAGTGACAGGGGCCATGTGTGAAATCATAGGCCAGTGTGGTAGAAATGGAAGCAGTCTGTCTTCCTCTGCTCAGCTCAGACACGGGTTTTCTAGTGTTCTTTCACCATTTGAGATTCATTTCTAAGTTGAAAGTATTTCCACTTCCACTTGTAAAAGTGACAGTTTAGTCCAGTGGTGGGCAACTATTTTCCCCAAGGGGCCACAGGAGATACTTTAAATATTGTTGAGGGCCGGACCAACGTTAAATTCTGCTCAGTATTCATTTTATGCCTTTTTAAAGAGCAGTAAATTACATCGTTTTGGTATGAATAAGGCAGCATACAAACACACAATAAACAAAATTAATGGCAAGGCAGACTTTATTCAATTATTACTAACTATTGAAAATAAGAAACTACTCTAAATAATGAATACTACTATACTGTTTTGTAGTGAGTATATTATCTTACATCAGCGGCCACCCACACGGTACACATCTGCGCATTTAACTCACAAACACACACACTCACACACTAACGCTAGGTGTGACCACAGCGTTGGATGTGGTGCGAATCTTTGACCAGCAACTTTACGTACAAGAGTGACAGAGCTTTGCTGTTTAGATAATAAGATAATAAACAGGGAGGGAGATCATGTTGATACTGTTGTTAGTGTGGTCATTTGATATAAGCTACATGCGTTGTGTGGATAGAAGGAGCAGACAAATCAGCTGATCTCTCTGTGTGTGTAAAAGAAAGAGAGAGAGCTATTATATATATATATATCATGTATAATATAATATTATACATGAGCATTGATTCTGTCACCACGCATCGATCAGTGTATGGGAAACTCAGGAAACATTAGTTATTTAATTTTATTATTTCTAATTAACCTCACGTAGGCCAGTCAGGGAGGGTGGAAGGGCCACATATGGCCCGCGGGCCGTATAATGCCCAGGTCTGGTGTAGTCAGTTGTACTTATAGCCAAACAAACATGTAAATACAGCACTGTGATAAGTTTGTTTTATTCCTTAATGTGTAACTAAAATCCCAAATACCACTTGAGCACCTCATACAGCTGCAATTCGGTGTCAGACTTCACTACCAGACCGTGACCCTGCTCTACTCCCCCTAAGACATCAACCAACCAGTGGACCACAGTTTAAGACCAGGTGTTACCCATTATTAAACACTGTTTTGATGACATGCTGCTGTGACACAAGGAGAACTATGATCTTGTCTACGCCTACACCTAACCACATTCATTACCAGAAAATGGTTGTTATTATTACCTAATTTTCAGCCAAAATTGCAACAAGCACTTTAAACACTATCATATTAATATGTATGTCTGCACCTAATGACACTAAAAACACCTTTATATCCACAGTTTATATTATGATATCAATAAAAATATAGGTTCCTCACATAAAATCTTATATTTGTCCATATTTGATTCACATCTGACATGGCATCTCTTTTGTTTGTGTTTTCTTTGTTTCAGTGACATAAACATTGGTTTGGATATTCCAGTTCAACAGCATAAACCTGTTCCTATCTTAATTACAACCCATCTCAATACACCAGTGTTTCCATTTCAGAAAATATTTTGGTCTTTTTATATATGACAAAAAAAAGAATAAACAATTCAAAAGCCCTAAGTTTTAACAAACTGGAGTCATCCTTTAATCCTTCTTGTTCTGCAGTATTAGATAGAAAGCACGATCAATATGTGCCAGACAGTTCTCATTTGCAGTTTTCTGCCATAGACAGAAACATCTGTTGTTTTTTTTTTTTGTTGTTGTTTTTTTTTTATAACAGTCACTCTTCCATGCACAGAGAAGGTATTAAGATTCATGCTAGGATTCCAAGGAATTAACCATGGTGGATTTAAACACCCCATCTCGTGTGTGCTTTGTCTTCATTAACCCAAAGATCAATATGTCATTGGCTCAATTATGGCAGACATTGATGACATTGAGCCCGCCATCCTATTTGTTCCGAGTCACTTCATCCCGCCCTTAACCCCATACATACAACCTTCTGCATCTGTCACCATCTTGGGTTTTTTCCTCCTGCAAGCTAATTTTAATGGTAGTGTTTGTGGAGGAAACAGAGCTTGTTATGATTGTGTGTACAAAGCATGCACCTGCCTCCTGGGAGAGAGGTTATAGAGATTAAAGTGAGGCGAAAGGAAAACTGAAATACAAAGATAAACTGGTGTTATAACGAAGCAGAAGCAAAGGAATGCTGCTGCAGGTGGATAGATGTGGTTTTTAGTCATGTATTAACTAAGCTGATGAACTGGAGCAGGTCAGGATTCCTCAGTTCACCAAATGCTTCTCCGAGGACTTTAATGTCATGCTAAATCAGAGCCTGGAAAGTTGTGCTTTGTCATGCTAGTGATTTCAACACACACACAAACACACAAAAGGGAAGGTTCTTCATTTTCCAAAAGAAGAAAACTTCCTTAGAAAATGCAGAGAGACAAACCATAATAAAGAACTCAGGGCTGTTCTTAAACTTTAGATTGCTGCTTTTGGATGATTTCATGCCCACTTAAAGGTTTATTTATTTCTTCTTTATTCAGTGCGTAACCATTTCAGCCCAGTTCCATAAAGAGCCATTTCAAAAAGGCTTTGCATTACCCCATTACATTTTTTCAATTTCATCTTGTGGAGGCAGAGACAGAAAGGCTCTGATGTTGGATCAGAAGAGTGCAGAGCACTGTATCTGATGGAATACTGGCTTTCGCTGCTCTGTGTGACCGTCCAGAACGTTCCACAAGCTGCTTTTCATCTGTGGGACAAACAACACGTAACAAACTGATTCGGGCAAGTGTGATGAAGATACAGGTCAGCAGAGCCAGTCTTTTCCTGGTCAGAGCCAAGAGGAGCAGGTGTCACCAAGCCGTGTTTAATAGGATCTGTCCAAGCCTCTTAGACATATTCCATGTGTCCGGAGATCTGCCCCACTTTCTGGATGATACCACTCATTGGAAAATGACATTAAGATATATTTGACTATAATATTTTGTATGGAAAGCAGAGAGGTCAGGTGTCTGCAGTAACATTTCCGCATAACAGGATTTTATTCAGTTACCACATTTGATCAAAGCTTTCCATTTTGTGTGTGCTTTCCTGCTTTTCATCCTTCATTCTAAAATACAGAGCTGTGCCTCGCTACCATATGCTGTATTGAAAACAATAACCAATAACACACATGCAATTCCAAGGGCAGGACCTAAATGACCTGGACCTGGACAACAAACACACAAAGCTGCCCGGCTCATGACCTGCTCGGACAGGCTGGCCCAACAAACCGTCTGACGATTGTATGGTCAGCTGCTCATGACAAAGCCTCTTGACAGCTTTTGTCTTTATTTAGTTCTGTCACCTATCTGGCTGTGAGTCAGCTCTGGCCTGCAAAAGGGCTTATTCCCTTACTTAGGTTGCCATGGCTCACATCCCTGGAGAGACAAAAGCCATTGTAGACATTCCGTCTTCATCACTCAGCAGGCTGCCCGCTGTGTCTTAGCTGTTGTGTTGGTGATGGTTAGACAAAGATCAAGGTTTGGCTGTGGTTAAAATTAGAATTAAAAGGGCAGGGTGCTTATTACTCTGAAGGTCAAAGTGGACAGTCAGAAATGTTGTCAGAAAGAACCAGCACAATTCAATACTACTAGATTCTCTTTGAGAATTGAGATTTTAGGGGAAATGTTTGAATTTCTGAGAAATAGGTGGGTTCTTTTTGCTGTTGACAGTCAAAACTGACAACCAGCATGTGGTTATTAAAATGTGATTGTTGAATTTGTACTAAGTTTCTTTCATAGTGTGATTCAAAAGGCACTCAGCTGGACCTCAGTGAAAAGTATAACCAATTATTTTACCCAAGGACTGTGTTAAACTTAAAATTTTTGTGCACATCCATGCCATGTGCTCAAAGATAGTACAACCCCCAATTCCAAAAAAGTTGGAACACTGTGTAAAATGTAAATAAAAATAGAACACAATGATTTGAAAATCTCATAAACCCAGATTTTATTCACAGTAGAACACAAATAACATATCAGATGTGAATTGTGAAGTCATGCTGTTGTGATGGATGCAGTATATTGTTTATCAGTGTCTTGCTGAAATATTCAAGGCCTTCCCTGAAAGAGACGTTGTCTAGATGGAGCATATGTAACTCTAAAACCTCTATGTACTTTTCAGCATTGATGGTGCCTTTCCAGATGTGTAAGCTGCCCACACCATAGGCACTAATGCACCTCCATACCATCAGAGATGCAGGCTTTTCAGCTGTTCACTGATAACAAGCTGGATGGTCCCTCTCCTCTTTAGTCCATAGGACATGGCGTCCAAGGTTTCATTTCAAATATTGATTGATCTGACCACAGAACAGTTTTCCATTTTGCCTCAGACCATTTTAAATGAGCTTTGTCCAGAGAAGACGGCAGTGTTTCTAGATCGTGTTCACATATGGCTTCTTCTTTGCATGATACAGCTTTAACTTGAATTTGAGGATTGCACAGTGAACTGTGTTCACAGACAGTGATTTCTGGAAGTGTTCCTGAGCCCATGCAGTGATTTCCAGTAGAGAATCATGTCTGTTTTTAATGCAGTGCTGCCTCAGGGCCCGAAGAGCACAAACATCCAGTTTTGACCTTTGGCCTTGTCCCTTGTGCACAAAGATTCCTCCTGATCAACTGAATGTTTTGATGATATTATACACTGTAGATGATGGGATCTTCATAGTCTTCACAATTTTACATTTTTAGTTCCACCAAGGAGGTTATGTTTTTGTCTGTGTTTGTTTGTCTGTCTGTCTGTTTGCAAAATAACTCACAAAGTTATGGATGGATTTGATGACATTTTCAGGAAAGGTGTTTAATGGGACAAAGAACACATGGTTACATTTTGGTGGTGATCTGGATCGCCATTGGGAATAAAATGTGGGTTTATGAGATGTGAAAACCCAGTCACTCTAATCAAAAATATCGTTTACTGTCAATGCCCTTTGTTAACAAACAAAACAACAAACATGCATTCTAGTTGGAAAAGAGGTCATGGGCCATGAAATCTATGGGAGGGGCCACATGTGGCCCGGGGGCCATGAGTACGAGACCTCTGCTTTACATTATAGCATTTTTAAATTAAGGCTTTACTAAAAATAACCATACTTTTCTCTCTAGTATATAGCACATAGTCATGTGGCATGCAATAATTGCACAGAGTGATGGAATACCTATACACAGTGAATGTGTATCTTAATAGTTGTATAACGCAGAGTAGCTCTATGTAGCGCTCGCATTAGCAGAGTCTCAGCCCTGCATTAAACCTTGCACTGCTGCCACTGCGGCACACTCGGAGATTAATATTTTCAAGGCAAACACAATTAAACCTGTGGGTTGATATACATCACTAGAGGCGATGTGAGGGAGATGTAAGCATCTGTATCCTGACATGTTGCGCGGCTTCCTGCCTCCTCTCACATAATGCTGCACATTTGTCACCCTGGCTCCTGCCTACACGCTGAGCCGCTGATGTGCACAGGAGAGTTCATGCTCTCTGGAGTGGCAGCCTCACTTTTATGGCAACAAGGTGGTGCATGGTGGACAACATCCGCTGATGGATGTATTTATTATTCAACAGGCTTTTTACTTATGAATATACAGTTCTGTCGTGTTGTTATTATCCATTGTGGCTTTGCGCTTCAGGATATTAAATAAAATAAAGTTGGCATGTCACTGACGGTGGCTCTAAGGAGGAGCAATAATGTTTTAAGTTTTAAGTAGGACTGAAGAAAGCAAGGGTTTGAATATATCATCCATTCTTTAAAAAGTCTTCAAAAAGTTTCAGTTGAATATAAATGTGCAAATAGTTACTTTGTTTACTGGCATTCATTTGACCTATGATGAGTTTTGTTTTGAGTTAAAGATACAGTGCATATAGGGAATAAGCCATTTATTTTTACTTCCTGCCACAATCCTGCCACCGTTTCTATAGCATCCTGAATAGAGATGTCTTTCAGCTTTTAAAGGTGCTGCCCGTAATAGGTTTCTAGGACTTATTATATTTATTTTAACCCTCTTCACATTCTGATAGGAAGCCATAGATAAGGTTGTATGGGGGAAAAAAAAGTAAAAAATTAAATAAAAATAATAAAATAAAAAATAGAAATTGTTGTCTGTACATCTTGTAAGGATGCTATAAACATGACCAATCATGATTGGTTGGACTGTTTCAGATCAGAATGGATTGGCTTGTATGCCTGTCAAGTTTTACCAGGCCAGTCTGCCTGCCTTTCAATGGAAGCTCACTTCACCAACAAAGAACAGCTGTGCTTACATAAACCTGATGCATGAAGCACCACTGAAAAAAGGAGCAAACAGCAGAGAGAGTTGAAGAGTTTTCATGCACTGGACCTTTTTACAGGTATTTGCTATTTAAATTTACGTGTCGGCGGGCATCCACCCATTTCAGCCTCGATCACACCTCCAATTTGAGTACATGAAAACCATAGACGCCGACTCTTCATGCTCCCTGAAGCACAGTGACTTCCAGGTCTTGGTTCACTCTTTTTTTTTTGGTGAAAAGAGACAAAAAAAGAAGATGGTAACCACGGAAATTTGCTTGAGCTTATATGAGGAAGTCTGCTGGGACCCACTCATGCATAACTAAAATAAGGAAACAATAAAGAAGTCAAACTGCTGGTGAGAAGTCACTGCTACTAAACTATAATGTGAGAATGAGTCTGCGTGTAATGCTAGACTGACACGTATGCTTGTTTTAGTGTGAATGGAAGCACGGGCATGTACGCACATGTGAAAATGAAACGTGGTTCTTCACAGGCACAGAGCACAGGAAGTATGACCCAGCCCTATAATCAGGATAACTAAAGACATATCATTTTTGTTGTCAGTACAAAGATTACATTACTACTATGCAGTAGTCTTAGGTTGGGGGTTAAGGTAAAAGTTAAGGTTTGCTATGCCATTTTAAACAACAGGGTCAAAGAAATGCATAAATACTAAAACAGGGTGGCTGTGTGTGTTTGTTTATTTTGTGTATATGTCTGTTTCTGCAATGCTGGGCTATATTACAAAGATAATCTACGTTTTTGTGCCATTCCTGCCAAAAACAGTAGACTGATAACCTGATTTGCTGGTAACCTTACACTTGGGGAACACTGATGACAAATATCTTCCTGGGAGGCCTTGACAGCCGCAGCCCATATATTACTGAAGGGTCACCTTGGCCTGATCCCCATCTCATCACAAAATAGCATTCAGTGGCTTCTCTCTATGGACAAAGCCATACTTCATCTTGCCATATATCGTACCTGCCGTAGTATCTGGCATCAATATAAATAGCAAAAAACTGATAAACTCAGTGCAAATCCTTGCAGTGTTCTGCAAAAAAGATAATGTTTTTTTAAACAATGTTCAAGAGATTAAAAACTGCCTGTTCTCTGTTTTACAAGAGGAATTACACACATGGCCACACTCATATGAATGGAGCCATGCAGGCACACAAACAGACCTTAAACTGTCATGCAGAGCATAATCTATGTAAGATTAAGCATTGATATGTCACAGCACCATATAGCCCCAAGTATAAAACAGTGCCTGGCTTACATTACAGAAAATACAAAAGACATTATTCCAAATGTAGAACAGGCCTTGTAGCAATTGTAAGATGCAGCAACTTAAGACATGCAATAAAAGTACTAACCACAATAAAATGGTGGCTGATAGATGCTGGTTACCTAGCAACAAGCGGCTCATACAGAACTCAAACAATAGCTATGGTCTGTGTTCTGTGGGCAAGTGTCATATCATTTGTTATGATTAAGCAATTGAAGGCAAGTCATATTCAGAGACAAACAATCAAGGCAGCATTAATGGCTCAGCTGTTTCTGTCAGACCACGGGCCTGACTTAAAACTGTGAGGTATTGTTTTGTGGAACCTGCGCCATAAAGACAATGATCCTTTGCGGTGTTAAAGGTGTGTTGGTGGGAAAAAAATATGTGCATTTCAGGATGTGGGTCTAGTGAATAGATATTGGATCTGATTATGAAGTTCGATGTCATGCTCCTGTGCTCTGCATGTCTATGTTTTTGAGAGTGTGATGCTGAGTCGGAGGAAAAGTTGTTTTGGTCTTGACTGTCAAAAAAGACTGCATGCATAAACAGTTTTTATACGTTAATGTGTGTATGTCTGTGTGTGTCTAGAATGTGGAATCTGATAGTTACTCCCTTTTCCCTCAGTGTTTCACCTCCGATCAATGCCCTCCCACAGGAGGCCCCATGACTTCACTTACAAAGAGATCCCGTTTCCTTCTCCCTCTTGTCTCGGAAACAAGAGCCTCCTGAAGTCTCCAAAAGCCAAAGTCTTTTTTTCAGTCATTTTCCTTTTGGGTAGCCTCCATTTCATTATCCAGTCTTTGATGTTAACTGCTTATTCGTTGGAAAGCCCTGTACTGATTGATATTCTCAGTGCATGGAAGAAATAAACACAGAAAATATTAGCTGGTCTCATGTGAAAAGATTCCCATACAAACTGTTTGTTACATCTGATTGACACTTTTTAATTTAAAACTAAATTTTTCAATTTTTCAATTAATGTAAAGCTATTAACTACAAACCACACAACCTCAGAATAATCCCCACACTCTCTGGATCTATAACTTCACATGCTGACGACAGTCTGTCAGGTTGAGACCATAACCACCAACACCAGTACCCCTTAAAGGCCCATTTGCACTCGTCTATACTTACAATGATAGACGAAATGAAGCAATACCGTAGTATAGGGCAGTATAGAATCAACAGTCCAATCAGTCAGGAAAAATGAGGAAGAGTCTTTATGAGCATTTAAAACAGCAAAATAGCATTCAGCCAAGCATCCATACCAATGCAAAAGACACACAGAGGTATGTAGGGTAGTGATAGAGATAACGTCTGGGAGAGATGGACATAACACAAATGAAAATAGGGTATAAATGGACCTTAAGTTTATGTCCCCAATCTGTACAATCTACAGTGGGGAAAAGAAAAAAAAATGATACACTGCTGATTTTTCAAGTTTTCCCCCTTATAAAGAATGGAGAGGTCTGTAATTTTCATTGTAGGTACACTTCAACCGTGGGAGACAGAATCTAAAAAAATCCAGAAAATCACATTGTATGATTTTTAAATAACTACCGTAATGTTCAGAATAAGCCACACCAACTAAAGCCACAGGTGTCCATGTTGTAACATAAGATATTTACACAGAAAGATGGTACGCAGAAAGTTTTTTTTTTTTTTTTTTTAATTAAATAAATTCGTTTTTCCCAACAGTGCCTGTAACATGGCAGTAACACAGGAATAAAACGACAGTAAAACGGCAGTAACAAGGCTGGGTAAAAAATAACCAGCCTACCAGCCGTATGCTGTTAGCCTACCAGAAAAGTCATTGATCGCTATCTTCATCTTCCTCCTGCGCGCTAAACCCGCTGAAGTCATCTTCTTCAGTGTCAGGATTGAACAGCCTCAGAATGACTTCATCACACACTTTCTCAGTCTCTCTTTTGTTGTCGCTCTCAGTGTCACTTTCGTCTCAAGGCAAATTCACCCTTGAGCTTGTGCTGTCCTCTTCATCATGCAGCAGTCCAGTCCCATAAAAATCTATAGATTAGCCGCATCACTGTATAGGCCACAGGGTTCAAAACGTGTGAGAAAAGTAGCACCTTATAGCAAATTGTATTTTATTGCATGAAATAAGTATTTGATGCAATAGAAAAATAGAAGTTAATATTTGGTACAGAAGCCTTTGCTTACAGTTACAAAGGTCATACGTTTCCTGTAGTTCTTGACCAGGTTTGCACACAATGCAGCAGGGATTTTGGCCCACTCCTCCTTACAGATCTCTTTCAGATTTCGGGGCTGTTGCTGGGCAACATGGAGTTTCAGCTCCCTCTAAAGATTTTGTATTGGGTTCCGCTCTGGTGACTGGCTAGGCCACTCCAGGACCTTGAAATGCTTCTTACGTAGCCACTCCTTAGTTTCCCTGGCTGTGTGTTTCGTGTCATTGTCATGCTGGATGACCCAGCCACGACCCATCTTCAATGCTCTTACTAAGGGAAGGAAGTTGTCACTCAAAATCTTGAGATCTTACATGGCCCCATCCATCCTCTCCTCAATACGGTGCAGTCGTCCTGTCCCCTTTGCAGAAAAACACCCCCAAAGCATGATGTTTCCCCCGAAAAGTTCTACTTTGGTCTCATCTGACCACATGACCTTCTCCCATGCCTCCTCTGGATCATCCAGATGTTCATTGGCAAACCTCAGATGGGCCTGGACTTGTACTGGCTTGAGCATTTTAATCCATGACGGCATAGTGTGTTACTAATGGTTTGAGACTGTGGTCCCAGCTCTTTTCAGGTCATTGACCATGTTCTCTCATGTAGTTCTGGGCTGATCCCTCACATTTCTTATGATCATTGATACTCCACGAGTACACACTACACTACTACTACACGAATACAAGTACTCCTCTATCCCACCTCGGTTCCTCCTATCAGCGGAAGTAGCAAAAAGAGGGAAAGAAGGCGTGACTGGGTTTAACACAGCCGGTTAGGCCAGTGTAAAAAACGGTTCAATGATGCAAGAAGAAGGGCCAAACAAAAGCTCTCTGAGCACCAGAGGCAGACGGTGGCCACCAGGGTGCGCATCAGAGACCACAATGCACCACGTGGACCACCTCGCGGGATCGATGTAATCTGTTCCTGTGTCATGGATAGGATTAAAAAAAATTAAATAACAATTACATTAGACACAGCAGTAAATTATTCAATTTATTCATGTGCATTGTTCGTGTGGTTCACCTGCATTCCTGCTCTGTCTGCCCCAAATAGGAGGACTGTTGTTGGTATACCATCTCCCCGTATCTCCTTCTCCTTGCAATAATGTACTCCATCTTTGTAGATCATGTTAAAAAAATTAATGTAAAAATTAATTTAAAAAAATATATAGGCAATCACATGAAACAGGTAAATCCTTAAGAGACCAAACATGACATATTTGATCATCCCTCTCTTTATGAGATGAGAGAAGCCAAATATATACTCACTATCTGATGGCGAGGCTATTTGTGGTTGGCTGAGAGAGAGAGATGTGAAGTTGTTAGTTTGCATCACAGTTTCAACTGCATTAATTAAATTATATCACGCGTGTCAACTGCCTTTGATCTGACATCAGATGTGACGGGACAGCCAATATAGATATAAATGTATGTGCTGATTCAGATAGTTACATTAAATAGTGGTTGTCGTTAATATTAATTACACTGAAATGTGCCCGACATTCTGTAAATCTGCCTGTGAGGTTTTGGTGACCAAAAACTGAACCGGCTGCGCTTCGCCTTGCGCCGAGAGTAGACCGGGTTGGAGCTGGCGAGCTTTCAGCGCACCTTCAGCACAGCCTTTTGGCACAAAATTTTCACTGCACCAAGCTGAATTTGTAGACACCACCCCCTGCTGCACCGCCACGCCATCTTGGCGCACCTTGGTCTACCAAATTGCCAAATTCGCTGCGCAAGGTGCTGTGCCAGACGAAAGTACCACTGTGCGGGCTGCGCTACGCTGCGCCACGAAATTACAGCCCCATGAGTTGAGATCTTGTATGAAGCCCCAGTCCAAGGGAGAGTCACAGTCATCTTAAGTTTCTTCCATTTTCTAATAATTGGCCAACAGTTGTCTTCTCTCTAACTTGCTGCATCTTCAGAAATATTAAGGTTTACATAAAATTTTGTCTTTTAAAGTCATTAACAAGTTGTCGAGCAGAGGGTCACGACACTAAAGCATCGGAAAAACATTTTCACGTCTTGCAGATATGAATTGGAATATCCTTTTTTAAACCCAGCCCTAATGAGACTCTTTACTGCAGGGAGGTAGAAAATCTGTACTGCTGAGTCAAAATAACAAGCTGACACTCAACATCAATAAAACAAAGGAGATGATAGTGGAGCTGAGGAAGGAGGGAAGCCGACACCTCCACTCACCACTTGCATCGTGTGGAGTAGAAACAGTGTCAGTTTCAAGTTCCCCAGCATCCACATCAGTGAGGACTTTACCTGGACACACCACAACATCCAGCTGATCAGGAAGGCCTAGCAGACTGTACTGCCTGAGAAGACCGAGAAAATTCAGACTGTCACCATCACTTCTCTGCAACTTCTACCACTGCACTATTGAGTGTAGACTGTAGATGCTTGTACAGGACTGCTCAGGAATGTGTAGACCAGCAGAGAGACTTCAGGAGAGCCCACATGCCATCAAAGACCCCAAACCCCACAACACTGTACCTTTCAACTCCCCTGCCATCTGACAGATGATACAGCAGTGTGAAACACAGGGCATCAAGCCTCGACAGTTTCTACCCCCACACAATAAGACCTAACACCCACTAACCATTGCCTCTTAATCTTATTTTATCTTATTTTACTTCATCTGATTTTTCTTTTTGTGTAACATTTTTCGAGACTACAGGATATCAGGTAGTGGCATAGGGAAAGATGAATTTCTTTATAGAGATAACATGTTTTTTCCCACACGACAATACCATTCAGTCTTTAACGTTAGTCTAATTTCATCACTGTTTCATCAGATTTTTAAATATAGATTACACTGCATTTTTGCAGCATTTGAAACAACAGTGGCTCTGTCACAATTACTGTCACATGGTCCAAGAGCAGTGTTCATTGCTAGGTTCTCCAACAATGAGAGCTAATACAAAATTACACTTATTTCAGACTAATACAAAACAAACTGACGCTGTAATAGTGTATAATTTTGTCGGAGTTAATTTGGCTTTTTTGCATAATAATCACACAGAGAAAATAAATGATTTGTAAGATTAAAATATAATTATTGTTGTGATTATTTCAGTGTTAAAATGTTTTTTAGTTAATTTTTTTTTTTTTTACTTTAGAGTTATCTTGTCACAGTTGGCAATTTCAGTGATAAGTCTTTCCCTATTTTCATTTATGTCATCTAAGGTAGAAATGTGTTTACACCCATATGATCCTTAGACAAGGTAACTGCATTCAGTGTTGATGTGTTGTAACTGGAAGTTCAGACGAAGGACCTGCAGTCAGGCTCCTGTATATACAATCGCAGCTGTCTTTGTCTCTGTGAGCATATTTTCACAAAACTGACATGTGCTGCTGAAGAAGACCTGAAACTACAGCATTTGAGACAATCGACTCATCAGGAAAATGTTTATTGATGTTACAGATCAAGTGGGAAGTAGAAACTCATTTTCAAATACACTTTCATTCAAACTGAATGGCTGTTGGATATTCAATATACTGTATTCATGATATAGTCATATTCTCTGGTTGGCCTCAGAATTGACCTGGAAGACTAACTTGATTTTTATATAAGGTCTATGAAGGTCTATTACAATTTTCTTTATTGCTTACTGGCCACTTTGACTTGGGAGTCATTGGGGGGCAGCTACCTTAAATGTGATAAACACAGTGACATAAAGGAAAAACTGTTTCCTAACCACCACTATATAAAAAAAGGTATCCAAAACATTATAAAAGAGCGGGTCAGTTTGGGGCAATGTTTTGAGACAGCATGGAGAGCCAAGGCTGCAAGCTTCAGTCTCACCACAGTTTTCAAACTGACTCTAAAAGCTAGGGTTCAACAAGTTTGTGCTCACGGTGGCATTTTTAGGGAAGACTGAATGAAAGTAAAAGTTGCAGGTTGATGAAATCAGCCTCTCAGCTTAGCAAATATAGATGGTACAATGTGTAAATGTAGACTTCAAGACAGAGACACAGAGGAGGAGGAGAGAGAAGGGGACACAGTGAGACGAGCTCATCCAAATTGAGATGGTGAGTGGAGCCGAATGAAAACGGTGTGCAGGAATTAAAGGGGGGGAGCTAATGGGACAGAACGAGGGGAGGAGATGAAGAGCGGCAATTGAGGTTGAAGTGAGAGTACATGGGGAAGATACAGTGAATAGGCAGAGAGTGGGCTGAGCTGAGAGAAAGAGCTGTTTACCACAGAGGGGGGAAGGCGGGGGAATGAGAGAGGAAGTGCAGTAGCAGAGTGATAGATAATCGACGTGGGTGAGAGGGAATGAGAGAAGGGGCGGTCAAGAGTGAAACAGACAGTGATAAAGTGCACAAAAGGTGCGGGTACGATAAAGATAAGCAGGAGGTGGAGGTAGTGAGGTAGAGATTTTCAACAAATGGGCGGCAGTTGTGAAGAAAAAAGACAGCAGTGTGGTTGGTTCCCGTCCTTAGCTGTGCACTCGAGCCAAACGCAGAGCAGCTGGCATGGATGTGACCCCAGTTGGGGCTGCCCGGTTGAAGGTGTCGGGCAGGACAAGCGTTTGCAATGGGGACATTAACAAAGCGTGAAATTAAAACTGCCATGCCTCTGCGACCCGGAGGCCTTCACCCATCTGAAGCCTGCTTGAGGATGGAGGGAGGCGGTGGTGATGGGGCAATGACAGGGTGAGGAGGGGTAATAGAGCCTGCTGTATCACTGTAATGACGTGTGAAGGAAGGACAAAGAGGGGAGATTATAAAAAAGGAGGCTCTAATCACTCCTACATGACAACGTGCCTCTGTATAGCTGCTGCCACAGGTTTGCACGGGCACGCTGCACACAGGTGACATGCTTGTGGAATGACAGCAACTTTTAAGCTGGGTGTATGTGCTGTGTGAACTCAGCAAATGCTGACCAGGCTGGTGTGAGGTTGTGTGTGCACGTTTCCCAGTTTGAACAGTCGTGCACCTTGTAACTCAGTGCACTACACCGGCATGCCTGTTTTCTCAAGTGCAGGTCAGCCGACAAGATAAGAGGACATACATGTATTATGGCATTCCTCTTCCGTTGGCATCTCCCCCCTTTTTTGGCGTCACTACTGCGGAGCGTTTGTCTGTATATTTGATTTGGCAGAGATCTTCACACCGGATGCCTTTCCCATTCATCCAGGCTCGGATGTGGCCCTCGTGGGGCTAAGTTCACAGCAAATAGTGGAATCAAGCCCGGGCCCTTTGCCCCATAGGTTACCAGCTCTACCAACTGAGCTATCTTGGCCCTTAAGATGAGTAAATGCA
Source organism: Brachirus orientalis (assembly GCA_016785285.1). Taxonomy (NCBI): domain Eukaryota; kingdom Metazoa; phylum Chordata; class Actinopteri; order Pleuronectiformes; family Soleidae; genus Brachirus; species Brachirus orientalis. Next base: position 154,769 of record JAFBJR010001954.1, read on the forward strand.
TTATTTGGCATTATTAAAATGACAGTAGATTTCCTCTTTCACTAAAGTGCCTTTTTTGGACCTTAAGACTTAAGACTAAATTACATTCACCCCACTGCAGTTTCTGTTTCACCTATTATTTGTCCATATGTCACAACAATATCTGTGAAGTAAACATGTTTAGAAGATTTAGGTGTGATGAATTTGAACATTTGGTTCTTGTGATTTACTGGTGAGAATTTGTACTGCATGGTTCCCTTCCTACCTTCTACTGACTTTCCTTTACATCCATTATAAACAATAATTGTCATTTTATTTATTTAAAAATGGACCAAAACACTTGATCTGATTTCTTTTGTCAAAGTAAATAACTGGTATAAAAAATGCATTCAAAGTTTTTAAACAAATCAATTGAAACCCTTTAAACTAATGTTTATAAGGTCATTTTATCAAGAAAACATGCTACTTGCATCACATTTTCTTTGTTTGTATCACTGTAAATTAAATATCTTTGGTCATTAACCAAAAACAAACAATTTTACCTCAGGTTTTTGTCAGAGTTTTAATCCTCCCCTTTTTTAGACTGAGCAATTAATTAATAGAAAAGTAAGTCAGCACATGAATTTTAAGATTTTATTTTTACTGCAACCCAATTAGAGTTTATGATAAAGCCATTTCCAGTCTCTTTCCATCATCTCATTTCCTCAGGTAAAATGTGCACCTAATTAGAGATTTTCGAGCCATTTGAATCACTAATGATGTAGCAGTTTGAGCACTAGGAGTTATGCTTTGCCAACTAACACAGATCATTCAGTGTAAATGTTCCAACTGTGTTTGCAGACATTACGAAAAAGAAGAACCCATTCACGTGCGCAACTGTCATCGTTTACTCTCTCACTTAATTTGTTTCCTCAAACCTCCTTTGAATTTAAAACGCCATGCCTCTCATTATAAGCCTGTTGCTTTCACTTGCACTCTATAAGAAGATGAGAAGGAGCCGAGGACAGCGTTACAATCATCACGTCTGTGTCCCTGTCTGGGTGAATCCCGGTGCCTCTGTGGCAGTGGCAGACAGTTAATAACCCTGGTGTGAGGGCTAGTGATGGAGTATCATCAGCCGGCTCTGTGCTGTTGTCAGGAGCCATTTACCCCAAGCAGCTCGTCTGCTAATGGAACATCTGAGTCAATAAAAATAATCATCACTGCCACTCCCACTGAAAGCAGGGAAATTATTTTAGGTGGTCGAGGAAAAACATGGCTGACACATTTGATTCTGTCTGTCCAGAGAGTGGCTTGATGCACGTTAATCCGCACAGCCTATTACCATCTCGGTTTTCCTCTCAGTGTTTGTCCTCAGCAAGTATGATCACAGCAGGGAAACTGTGGCCTCACAGTGAACCAGCCGTTGTTAGAGAATGAAGATCCTTCATTTTGATCTCTCTCTTGGAGGGCACTTATTCGGTGGGAAAGTAGAAATCTATGTCTAACTGTGTTGGATTGGGAACAGCCATGTTTTTCCTCCCACCTTAATGAACCGCTCCCAGCATCCACTCAATACCTCTTCATTGGGGACCTCCATTGTGTCTCTGAAAGGTCAATAGCTGGACAGTGTGTGTCTTTGAGAGGCTTTTTTCCTTACTCCAAGACTCTTAATGGTGTTCAATGGAGAGACCCACACTGTATTCCCAAAGGGCTGTTCCCAGATATCCGCCCATGATACCTAATCCGGGCCCATTAGCTCTCCTTCCAGCCATGAAAGCGCGAGGCTCCCTTGCATCTCAGGAATTAAAAATTAACCAGCGAATATCCATTTGTCTGATGGGATGCTCTGCGAGGTCGAAACAGCAGATTCCCCCAGCGATGATCTGTGAACAATGGCTTGTGGAACCCAATCGGCTGCAGGGAAAACGCTGACAGAGATGGCAGGAAGAAACAGAGGGATAGTGCCTGTCCATCACATCCATCACCTCTGGCCCGCGTCTTTAACAGCTGGCGTTATTACTCTATGTTACTCTATGCAGTTTATGTTCAGTATGTATGTAACATTTCATGAATAATTAGTGGGTGATCACAAAACTGGGCAGGTTTGCTGCATTAGTGAATACTGTGGGAATACTTCACATATTGTCAATGTTTTTTTTTTTTTTTGGTTTGTTTTTTCAACACTCAGCATTGGGGATGCACCACTATTTTTCATGACTTACTGGCACAATTACTTAGATTTGGGTACTTGTTGATACTCAATACTGAGTGTTTGACTGAGATCAAAATACAACTTTAGATACTATTGCCACTGTTTAAACATTTACAGTGTCCTGCAAATGTTTCAGAAGAGTGAGGGTAATTCCTTTGATTTTTGCTGTCAATCATTTAGGTAAGACATCAAAACGTGAGTGTAAGACCAGAGATCACCACTACACCTTTTATTTCCATGTATTTGCATCCGAATTTAGCCTAAGCACAGGACCAGATAGACTTGAATTAGATTGAAATGAATAATACATACTGTAATATTTAGTGGCAAATCCTTTGCTGTGTGTCTTGTTGGTTCTTTAGCTGTTTTATCCTCTTGACAGTCTAACAGAACACAAGTCACACTCTTATCTACAGTATTTTGTCATTATGCCACATCTTATATATTATTATATTATATAGTATTTCCAATTGTAGTAGTTTTACAAATACAAGTACATGAAAGTAGCATAAGACCCGGCACTGGTATCGGTGTCAGTATATCAGTGCATCCCTACCTACATGTAAATGTGAATATTTTCAGTTTTGTTTGTATGTTTGTTTTGTTTTTCTTGCTCCATATAGGAAAGAATTTATTTAGTTTTGTGGACAAACGAGACATTTAAGAAGATTCATATTGCGAGGTTGGTAAAAACACTGATCAGCATTTTTTTTACATTTTATGGATTAAACAACTGATCGCTGACTCAAGAAAGTGATCGACGAGTTCATCTATTATGAATAATTAGCGGGTGGACACAGAAGACAGCATGTTTGTTGCATTAGTGAGTGCAGTGCTGTGAAATGGGACCACAGATGTTTTATTTTATTTTATTTATTTTTTTTTTTTTCCCCCCACCGCTCCTCGTCGTCCACATTGCAGAATAGAAAACGATTTGGGTTGTGTCCTCTCCTATTCCTTCTCAGATCTTTGTGCTCAAGGGCTTTGCTAACCTGCTGGCTACTATAGCCCAAAAACAACAACAACACAAAGAAGAGGAAGACAGGCTTGTTCCTCTGCCCTTATCCCTCTGCGGGAATTTTCATCCTTTGATTTCTTCTTTTTCAATAACCAAGGGCTCTTTTCACTGTTGCCAACTCAATAAGAGCTTACAAGTCCTTCATCCATTTCCAGTCCTCCACCCCACTGCCTCTCTAGCCACTGCTGTCTCTTCCCCTTCATTTCTCTGCATTCCTCCTTTTAAATATAGCCTTTTTCAAAATGCTGTATACTTCTTGTAGCGCGGGTCTTTGAAGATAAAAGCATTTAAGACCCCCATCCCTTGCTCTAATCTTTCTTGTGCTCCCTCACTGTCAGAGAATTCACCGTATCCTCAGTTTTTAGCAGATAAATCAGTATTGCAGATATTTCGAGTGCCTGCCCTGACGAGGTTCCATGCGTGATGCGGACGGACTGCCGGCCACTGATTGGTTATTGAGTGTTGTAAGTGGAAGAGTCATGAGTCTGGCGTATTTAGCGACAGCACCGCTGAAAGCCGGCGATCATGAGCCGAATCACAACCTGTTCAGGTCAGTGACTGTGTCAGATGGAGTCTCTGCTCTGGTCACGCAGGAAGTACTGAACTAATCTTTTTAATGCCCCGGTTCTAATGATTCAGTTCACTGAAAAGAACGGAACACAAACTGTCACAGGTTTGTGTGTTTGTGTCACGTATAAGACGATGTCACGGCACTTTCGTTGTGCTACGATGACCCCACCCACGCTGAGGAGGAACCATAGTCATGGAAAACGAAGTGCCTGATACCATACCGAGTAGAGTCAAACCTTGCCAAGCCAAGCCGTGTTGGAACGGTATAGTGAAAGAGCGCCTTAATAGCCAAATAAAGAAAACTATAAATTGGCATCTTCTCTTATGAGTAAAAACATGTAAGCAACAGTGTCACTGTATCGTTAGTAGTAGAAGCAGCAGCTCCAGAATTTCACTGTCGTCAGTTTTCTCTTGAATAAAGATAGAAAACATCTGAGAACATGCTGTAGGCTGCATTCAGACCTTTACAGCAGTGTTTATATCAGGATTATTCCATGTTTTGTGTTCTTTGTCTTCATCGCAGTAACAAGTGTGGGCGTTCCTTCTGCTCGTTTATGTTATGCTGTTGCTGCTGCATGTCACACGTCTGACACTGAGACTGGAAACGCCTCATTGTGACCAGTTAACGAGCTGCTCAGTGCTCAGACTGAGAACCTGTCCACACGAAAACGAAAAGCAGCCATTCCCAAACTTAAGGGAGCTGGGGCCCATTTTGAAATCTAAAAATCCTCTTAGGTCCACCCAAATCTTAAATCAATCAACACAAAACACCAGGATCAATAATTATTTATATAGTCTAGAGTATAGTCTACCTTTTAGTTTATTTAAAAAGACTTAAAAAGAGTGGTTTGCTCTTAATAAATCTGCATCTATGAGTAAACATTTTTGCCAAAGTCAATAAGGTATTAAATACCATTTTGTTCCTTTTATTCTTTATTGAAAAGCAATGGAAATGAATCAAAACGTATTGCGTTGCCAGCATCTTAGTATTCTCTACAATTAATAAAACATTTGTGTTTGGAGATTGTTTGGTCTGTTCGCATTAAGATAATTTTTATTTTATTTCTTTCTTCTTCCTGTCTCTGCTTCTGTGATTGTCTGCATTGTAATGCATAATTAATCAAATAAAGGTTAATAATAATAATAATAATAATAATAATAATAAAGAAATGTTGAACACAGTGCACATGCTTTATGCACATGCTCAACAGCTTCCTCTCTGTGTTTGGAGTATTTCTGTATCAGCTCATCATCCAGGCCTGGCATATGTATGACAGTGTTTGGAGTTGTTTTGGGTTTGTGTGGATGAAGCAATTTCCTGAAACGATGCTGTGTTTTAAAAATGTTTTCAAAACGACAAAGGAAATCATTTAAGTTGCATGTTGTTTCCGTGTGGACAGGAACTGAGAGTGTGACTTCATCCCTGCTGCGACCATTTCCTACAGCAAGGTAAAGCAGCACCTTGTTCTTTTCGGTCTGTGTCTAACGGCTGAGCTATAGTTACCACAGTCGTTACCATGTCTGACTGCATGTTGGTTAATGATACAATGCTCTGTGTGTTCTCATCATTAACTTCCATTAACTGTTTTCCTGCCTCATTGAATCCCGTGTTAATTGTGCAACACTTATAAGATGAAAACATCCCATTCTGGCTTTTGTTGGAGTTCTGACTTTTGTGTTCTTCCTCTGGGCAAAACACATTTGGATGTGTGATTTAATTAATAACGAATGAAATCATATTTAAAAATAAATCATGTGGTGAACAGTTGCAATAAATTCCAGTTGCTTACTTTTAAACCAGTATGTTTATGATTGTTAATTCATCATTTCCCATATTTTATCCTGTTAAATACATTTTTAATTTAAGGGCGGGCAAAATGCATTTTTACACACAGGATTGAAACTGACTGTTGCTTTTCTTTGTGTCTTGTTCCTGATTCAGCAGACCACATGTATAAGTGCATACTGAATCTCAGAATTATTGTAAGTTATTAAAATTAGGAGATACAATGTTTTGTGATGATATGCATTTCGGCTGCATCACATTGTCAACTGCAAAGAGTCTGCCAACAATATGGATTTCTGGACAAAGTCAAGGAATAAGCAGATTTTAATTTGGTTTAATAGTAATTGCACTTGAAACTTGAGATAGGGAAGTAACAAAATAAAAACTAAACATAAAAATGGTATTTAATGGAAATCTCAGGGCAAAGTAAAGAATAACAGAGAATATTTACAATACCACCTCTGTTTTCTGATGGGAAAAGATTTCAGCAAATGAAAAATTCCACCTGATGGAGAACATGAGAACAAAAGAATACAATAATGACTGGCGCAAGAATTTATAGATAAATGCTTTTAAGCTGCTTCCGCCCAGGGATGCAATTATCGCAGTTACGAACACGATTGCTTACTTTACTTAATGTACAAACTGTGTAGTGTATTTTTATAATCGTAATAATCTTCTATATTGTACATAGTTGTGAAAATACATGTTTATTATTTATATTATCTTTAATGTGTTTCCTTGTGACACTGTAATTTTCCCCATTGTCTGACTAATAAAGGATTATCTTATCTTATCTTATCTTATCTTATCTTATCTTATCTTATCTTATCTTATCCTGTTGTCATCTCCAGCAGCATACAATGGCAATAAAGCAGGGACCAAAGAATGCTTAAACTTGAATTTATTTAACAACATGTATTTATTGATTTAATATTTATTTTAACTATTTTGGTAATCTGAGGGTCTGGTCATTGAACGATCAATCAGTGGTGAGTGGATAGACCACTTTTTTACCGCCATAGCCACAGTCACAACAGAACAGAAAAGTAAATGCACTGCAATCCACTTTCTAGTCGACTAGTAACTGAGGTGTTTCTAGATAGAAATGAATCTCTTTACAAGTCATTTCTCTCGCCTGATTTCCCCATGGAGTTCCATATAAAAAACATTAATAAGGAGGAACAGCTGATAAAGTGATGCATGTATGAGGCCTCATTCCAGGAGGGTTATGGTCTGAGGATGATTTGGTTATACAGACTCTTTTTGATATGCACTAATTTGGCCCTTTTGCAAGTCATAACGATAATTTACAGCAGTAGACCAAGTTTTAAGTGAGGGTATTGTTTAAATACTCTGATGGATATAAGTTGTTTAATTAACTGGAAAAATGGGTTTAAGATTCTGCATGTCATTCCTTAATTAATGTGCAGGAAGCCGCACGTATAGTATTAAAGAAAAAAGAAAAAGACAGTTTTGTGAAGCCTGGTTGGATTTAAGTCAATTTATTCAATGTCTGGCAAAGACAAGGCACAGATGTCCTGACAGGACTCCTTATTTGTGCCAAAAAATGTCTTCAACTGGTTGTTTATAGGTACAAGCTGGCTCGAGTAGCTAAGGCATGAAACATGAGGAGAACCAATACTGAGAAAAGATGTTTCATCAATGTTTTTAGTGCCATTTGATACCTAAAGCAATTCCACAAACACTGAAGCTGACTCCTTTATACAGACTCTAATTGGGAAACCCTTCACCATGGGTAACATCATAGATATTTATAAATACATAAATAAATCCTCCATGCCAATTATAAATATATATTCAATAAATAATCTGTATGGAAACCCCAATTCCAATGAAGTTCAGACAGTGACGTTAAAACATGAATAAAAACAGAATACAATGATTTGCCAATCTTTTTCGACATCTATTCAAATTAATACACGACAAAAGACAAGAGATTTAATGAGATTTAACTCCCACTGATTTACACAATGTCCCAACTTCAGTAGAACTGACGTTTGTACAAACGACCTAAAACCCAAATAAATACCAATACATATATGCAACATTAAATAGATTTAGTATGCGAATGAAAAGGACCACACAGTGGTACAGTGGTTAGTGCTCTTGCCATACAGTAAAAAGTCCTTGGTTCACAACCTGATCAGAACAAGGGCGTTTGTATGTTTGCCCTGTGTCAGCTCTGGCTCCAGTGACCCTTGACCCTCATGTGGAGTATAAAGCAGTAGACAGCGGGTGGAGGGACATGTATGAAACAACCTTCCACCCATTTGGTACCCAGAACTAACTAACTTACGCTGTGCGTGCCCCTAGGGAATTCTTTTGCAAACAATTGCAGAGTTGTGATACGAGGGCAAAACCTTGTTTCTTCACATACACACAATTGGATCAGTCCGTCGTTCATCAAACGTTTAAGAAAAGTGTTTTCTTGTGTGCATCATTTCCTCTAACAAGCCCATCATTACAGTAGGTCTCCATAGCCTAAAAATCTGACTGAGTGTTGCCCATTAGAAATGTCTTCCAGCATCTTTGAGCACATGCACCAATGTCTCTCTCTCTCTCTCTCTGGCACCCACATATTGACGACCGTTTTATCAAAACAATGGCCTCCCGCTAAGTGTAACGGCACTGCCTTGGACTCTATTTGTCTGAGAGGACCCTGTTCTGGAAACATTCTGCACTGACCAAGGTTGTCATTTCTAAGCTAAAGGGAGAAGAATTCACTTTTCATTTACTGTGAGGTCACATAGCAACTCATTAGTGTCGGATAAAGTGGCGAAGAACGTGATCAGGGGTCCATTTGTTTGAGTTCAGAGGACACCTCCTGGGGCTAAACAAGTCTGGGAGTCATTTATGGTAAGACCTCATATACTGTACAGTAAGGGTCCTGTGTGCCAGTTATTATGAGAGGTGTGTGCATGTGGTGGATGAGCGGGTTAAGGTTCAAAGGGGGCTGTGCCAAGCTAACAGTTGATCATGGCGAGGTTAGAAGGCGGAGTAGATGGGTTGTCAGAATCCTAAAGATATTCAGGTCCTCATTACTCGGGGTCACTGTGTCCATGCCCTGCACATTCAGTCGAGTCGCTTGAGTGCCCATGTACTAACGGCCAAGCAGCACAGTGAGCAGAGCTCTCTCTCTCTCTCTCTCTCTGCCCCCATTACACTGCTGCATTTGTGAATTCTGCAGCTGCTGAAACATGTTGATTACCAGTGAGTTGTAATTCAGACAGAAATTTCATATTTTGATTTCAGGTGTTGTTTTGTTCAATTATTAAAATTAACATTTGGCTCCACAGCCTTTGTAATGTCTGTGTTAACATTTAAATGTGAAAAAATAAAACAACGACAACAACATTTCCTTTTTAGACACAACTTGTTGACGTGTGTGTTTGTGTGGGTCTCACGGAACAGAGGGGAATATACAGTACAGTATCCTGCAACCTTCTCCCAAGGCTGTCTTAAAAAACAATTTCAAGTTACTGGTGAAAAAGCCAGAAAGTTGGCCTGCACTTCTAAATTATAAATTACAGTCTTGTCCTGAGCCTTCACAAGGTGAGACCAAGGATGAAGGAGTGAGGAGTGAAACTGGAGATGCGTTTTATTTGCTGCAGAAAATGAGGATCATAAGGCAGTATTTATGAATTCTCACTGGTGATTTGTGAAGTTGCTTGTCGCAGAAGCTCCCACAGTGGGGACCCCCTGGATTAGCTCCCCGTGAATCCAATCCAATCCAATTCAATCCGATCCAATCCAAGCCAATCCAAATTATTTATAAAGCATATTTTGAAATCAACAGCAGTTGACCAAAATACTGTACACTAGTATTAAAAAAATACATTAACAGGTGAAAAACGAACAAACAAATAAAAACATTAAACATATCTGGAAATCAAAAATGAACCCTGAGTGCTTCTTCCCACTTCTTGACATGTCTCCCACATCTTCATTTACACACAAAGAGTTTTCCTAACACAATATTATTCTGTCAAGGAGCTTATGAGTTGTTTTTTTTTGTCTGTTTGTCTGATTGTGAGCAGCGTCACTCAGAAAATAAAGGACAGTTTTTAATGAACTTTTCTCGGGATGTAGATCTGAAATAATTCGATTAGGTTGGCTGGATTCAGGATTTAAACTATGTGAGTTGGGGAACTTCTTTGTTTTTGTTAATGACCAAAACATGTAAGTGTTGCAGTATAACATGTATCACAGTATCTCGTGTAGGTCTATGATGTTAATTTGGTCAACATCACAGTGAAACTTTCTACCATGTAAACCGTGCCTGGTACCATGATGTGAGCTCATTGTTTCCCAAGCTTTCTAAATGGGGACCCAGTTTTTAAAGATGGTAATTTATCATGACCATCATGATACAAACTGTAATAAGATCAGATTTGTCCTCAGTGAAGCAACTAATTTACTGCCATATCTGTAATGTTTAATTGGCAAACAAATCATTTCCAAGAGATGCTTAGTAAATTACCGGTGGATCTCAGTAAATTAGAATGTCACGGAAAACTTCATTTATTTCAGTAATTTAACTCAAAGAGTGAAACTGGTGTATTATATAAATGTGTACACACAGACTGAAGTAGTTTAAGTCTTTGGTTCTTTTAATTGTGATGACTGGTTGATTGATTGTGGTTGAAAGTCATTTAATTTTAGTGCCGTGCTACATTTACATACTTTTGTAGGAAGTCTTCACTGAAATTAAAGCTCCACACCTAATGGTGAGACTACAGAGTGCAGCAAACAAGACTCCTCCACACATCCCTCCCTTTCCCAAATACTGCAGGGAACTATGCTGGCCTTTTCATACCAGAAAGGATTTAAGCACTCCTTTAAAACTCTCTCCACTCCTCTACTCTTTCCACTGTTTCCTCCTCCTTCTTCAATGGTTTGTGTCATGTTTTGTAGTTGGGGCCATGTTTCTTCATTTGCGTCTGTGTCCAAATGCAAAACATAACGGCGCAAGACTCTTAAACAAACGTGTATTTGTCGTTTAACCATCCTAAGTGTATCTCCAGCTGACATAGGGCGAGAGGCAGGGTACACCCTGGACAGGTCGCCAGTCCATCACAGGGCCACATAGAGACAGAAAACCATTCACTCTCACATTCATACCTACGGGCAATTTAGAGTGTCCAATTAACCTAATCCCCAAATCTGCATGTTTTTGGACTGTGGGAGGAAGCCGGAGTACCCGGAGTACCAAGTGTGAACCCGGGACCTCTTGCTGCAAAGGCAAGAGTGCTAACCACTACACCAACCGTGGGCCCTAAATCACAATTATTTCAATGTTATTTGGTCAAATGATTCACTTATTGACAGGCCCTCTGTCCATCACAGGACATATGGAGAGGAGAACCATTCATTGTCACACTCAGGGTCATTTTAGAGTTTCCAGTCACCGTAATCTGCATGGGTTTTGGACTGTGGGAGGAAACCGGAGTATGCACACTCGGGTAGATCGTGCAAACTCCATACGGAAAGGTGAACCTCTTGCTGTGAGGCAACAGTGCCAACCACTGCTTCACAGTGTGGCCATGGTCCAATTTACTGAACTAATCACAGTCTTTAAAAGATCTCTTTCTGTACCTGCAGATGTTGAATTAGCAGGTGCATAATGTAGATAGAGAGATTGATAAGTAATAACTGGCAGGGTTTATCTCCCATGTGTGTCCAGTGGGATATGAGGAGCAGGAATGAATGGACATCAGAGCGGGAATAGCCGAGTGGATCCGAATACCCTGCTCATCGGCCTGTATTAGTTTTCTGCACAGAGGCAGAGAGAAGCGTGACTGTGTGACTGCGTGGGGAGAGACGGTAACTACTCCTGACTTTGCACAGCAGTGGGGGAGACTCACTGTTCACATGCGCACGTCAACTTCAGGAGCAGACACTCACTTGGGAGAAAAGAATTGACGCGTTTCTTTTCTTTCGGTTTTCTTCTTCTCATTTCACATGCTCGTTGTTGGCTGCCGCCTCTCCGCGCGCGAGCCGCGACGCACTGGTGAGCGACGCTGACGTTGGACACGAGAGCCCGAGCTGCCACGAATAGATTCAGTATCCACGACCAGCGGCCGGTCGACCGCGACAGGACCTCGTGTTCCTCCGCCAGCAGTGGATTTGTATCTTTCCCCCCCCCCCCTCTTCCTCGTCGCTTTTTCCTGTCGGAACAGTTTCTGAGTCTTGTGTCTCGTGTCTGTGGATCACATTAAGTGGATTTTTTTGGACGGGACTGGACGTGTAGTGGTTCACGGGGAGAGAGAAGGAGAGAAATGCCCACGGCGGTGACAAAGGTTCCTCCGCCAGCAGTGGATTTGTATCTTCCCCCCCCCCTCTTCCTCGTCGCTTTTTCCTGTCGGAACAGTTTCTGAGTCTTGTGTCTCGTGTCTGTGGATCACATTAAGTGGATTTTTTTGGACGGGACTGGACGTGTAGTGGTTCACGGGGAGAGAGAAGGAGAGAAATGCCCACGGCGGTGACAAAGAGGAGATTGAGTAAGTGCACCGTTATCTGTCTTTTTCCAGTGTCCCCTCTTGAGCGCCACACGCAGCTTCTTCTTCCCGTTATCATCTTTATTTTCTAAGATAACTTTGTGAAATGGAGGCGGCTGCGGTGATTTGCGTGCAGTGGGAGCTGGAGGAACACCGCGGAAGCGCTTTTTTGAATGTGACACGGGGAGCGGCGAGGCGTTAAAGTCCGCTCCGTGTGCGCCAGGAGCCACGAACACACTTTACCACTGCGTTTATTTGCGTTTGCCCTGAAATGCGTCGCGAACAACTTTTATCGCGCGAATAACTCAGAACGCAGAAAACGGTCAGCCTTCATTTGAACCGTAATAACTGCGTGAACGCAGACTCGGCGGTGCGTGGACACTTGTCTCAGTCTCTTACTGTATTTCACAAGTGTTTTTTTGCTTTTTTCTCACGAAGTGTCGTGCGCAGAGTTTGCACCAAACGGAGCCCAGACATTTGTACAGTGCGGAAATCAACGCAGCTGCAGATTCAGTCTTCAATCAGGCAGAAAATCAGTGGAAATGAATATGACATGAATTAATAATAGACAGGAGCAGCGCTGGTCTCTTGGGCATGTTCTCCAATTGTTTTTGTGTATTTTACATTTAATTTAATTGCCTTCTGTTAAAAAAAAAATAAGAAGAATAATAATTTGCCACAAGGTGCTGAGTGGCTTCCTCCCTCCAAACCTGAGCGTTTGACTTGATGTGCAGCAGCAGGAAGAGGAGGAAGAGGAGGAGGAGTGTGTCAGCAGTGTCTGAGCACCCCTGGAGAAATATGAAATCTTTACTGTTTATATATCAGTACCAGAGAGAGAGAGAGAGAGAGAGAGAAAGGCAGGTATTTGAGTTGTTGTTTGGCCGTCAGCTGCATGCACCTCCTGTGATGTATGTGTCATTCATCTGCCCTCAGAAACCATTGCTGCTGCTGCTGCTGCTGCTGCTGCTGCTGCTGCTGCATCAACACACAGGCTGCAGAGCAGGTTTGATGTCATGACTTTGCTCCCTGCAGCTGAAGCAAAAAAAAAGAAGCATACATTTCAATTATCATCGATGAGAGAACCCCATTGTGAAACAGTTTCTGTGACAGGTTTGTCACTGTTGTGAATAGTGAATCCCTCTTGAGGTATGAAACAGATCTGGACTACAAGGAGGATGAAGAAGGTTTATTTCTTTCCCCCTCAGCATAGCATCAAGCCCACAGACCTTTTGGAGTTTATTTAAAGACAGGATTGACAGCAATTTTGCAGGGGTGAGTGACATGCCAAAGTAACCCTATGGCCATCGTTTTATCAATGCACAAATCGGATTAGAGCTGTCACAGAGACAATGAGATGACCGAGCTGTAACTGGATGACACAGGGGTGCGTTAGTTTCTTGGAATTGCATCAGAGGCTTTCTGCAAATATAAACCAAGACTTGCTTCGTGTTTGTGTCTCTAACCTTCAGCTATAGTGACATTGTCCACTTTTTTTTATTTGTACGTAAAAAACCTGAATGGAAACCTGAATGAGGGATGTGGGAAAGTCATTGTATCAATAAAAGGTACATCTGAATAAGTGCAATGGACACATGTTCAGTTATTAAAGGATGGCATTTAGAAATTATATATTTCACTGCACTGGAGAAATAGCAGAAACGGCAGATAAGTGGAACCATGCGTGCGCTGATCAGGAGGAAACCACATCATTTCTCGATTATGTATGAAAAGCAAATGTTACTTCATTAGTAGAGGGAAAGCCGCAGTGAAAAGAAAATTGCTTATTGCTCTTCATTTTATGTCATCAAGTTTTTGACTTTAAATATCAGACTACCTGATGCTTAACTCAATGAACTATTGGTGCATTCCAATTGTAGTCAGATTTACTGAGTGCTGACTACAAAGGAACACGCCCTGTGAACTTGGAGTTCCAACTCAGAAACTCGAGCAACCTCGCGCAACCTCGAGCAACCTCGCCAACCCAGATCCTCCAAAATGGTTGCCACCACACAAATACTGCTACTTTTAACGTGAGTAGCACTTCTGTCGAAAATAGTTTTGTTTAATTTTTAACCATAGACATGTTACTACGCTTTGTTATTGGTGTGGTGTTGCTAATGATGGCTAGCCCAAGGTATGTCCAACTGTAACGCAGTGAACTCAGGGGTGACATCACCCAGAGTTCCATCTTCCAATGTAAATGGAATGCAGCATTTGTAAACAGACATAAATTTGCATTTTCTTTTTATAGAATTTTATAATTTGGATAAAATATGTGATACATTTGAATGGAAAGCAGGTTACATGCTGGTCCTTACTTGATGACTGTCAAAGGCCTCAAAGGGTCAGCCAACCTTAAACCATCATGGATTATACATGTAAATTGTTTCATGCTAATTACTGGAGACACACAAATTTCTTAAGCAAAGCAGACAACTTTCAAGGATGTTGTTTAAACCAATGATCATAGTTCATGCTTATATTCCGAATATTGATGCTGCTATAACCTACTATCCTCAACCCACAAACAGTGATTCACGAGAAGACATTTCACTTACTTGACCTTTGTTCTCCAAGTTTGAGAGAGAAAAACTTTCTGTTTAAAGAGTTCCTGGGCCTTTAAGCGGTGATGTCATCTGCTGGGTTAATACTGCATATAACTGTATACAAAGGCAAAAGCTATAGGTTACATAGAAACATATCAAATATCAATTTCATCAGAAGTCACAGTACAGTGTGGCCTTCTCATCTGTACTGTGGTTTAACTTGTGGCTAACAAAGAGACTTGAGTGTAATTTGAAGGCCTTGATTGTTTTTGTTTGGCATACAATGTATAGCAGAAAAAATGCAAGTTTTGTTTGTTTGCCAATAGATTATGGATGACAAATCTTGGCCCTTTTAATATTTTTTTTCCATAACTCCTGGTGTCGGTAGCCCAAACAACCAAAGTGTCAATGTCAAAAACTTAATTTGTCCCTTCAGGGGCAATTCAAAGGACATAAAGTAGTTGTAGTCAATAAACATAAAGCAAGTCAAGGGAGCAAGTTTCAGAAAGCATCATAGTATTATCCTTTTATGGAAATACATATCAATTAATTGACCTCATTCACCAACCAAATTAAATTGTTTTTTTCTTATTGTATCTATTCTTTCAGTTCACCTGACCTCATCCTTGGCCTATGTGTTCATACTGTATGTGTGTACGGTATTTGTGTTGAGTATTTCCTAGCACAGATAGTTAAGGGCTAGTAACCAGAGCATCTGCCTCAGCCTCCTCATTTGCCAGCGCTCCCTGGAAGGTTCCAATCTGAATGGCACTGTTAAGGAGCTCCAGCTCCTCTGTGGCCACATGCTGAAAAACCACTCGGCACAACCCTCTCCCAGCTGATGCTTTCTCATGCTTTCCATATGGGAAAAATGTTGGTAATTTCAGGGCCTTGGAAGTCTAATGAGAGGTTATGTCCATAGTGTGTTGGTCTGTGGTGGGCGGGATCAACGTTTCTCGAGTTTATAGGGTATTATAACTGCTCTTAGATGCCTCACACTGGCCCACTGTCAGGGCGTTGGCACAGAGAAACCAGAACTCTTTTTAACCGGGAAAACTGGTTCAAACTGGTTTTGATGGGGCTTTTTGGCACAAGGATTAAAGCACCCTGGCTATAGGCAAAAGGAAAGGCTGGCATTCAGGGCAGTTTCAAAATGTAGAATACGATGCTGTAACAAAATATGAAATTCTTCTTAAACATTGGGATGTTTTACTCTTTTGCCTACAGTGCCTTGAGCAACTGCTATTGTCCTGTTTACCATCCCCACACAGAGACTGGTTGCTCTTAGTAACACGCTTGGCAGATTTTTAACAATGCTTGTTGCTTAACGTCAGCAACACAGAGGCAAAGAGTGATTTACTGTTCTGTCTACGAGGGTAATGTACGAGCAATTTGACTGCTGATTGGAACCAGGTCTCTCATTTCAGAGTCCACTGGTGGCATTATAAAACATTTACACCAGTGTTTTATAGGACAACCCTGCAGTGGGCAAAGTGGAAACAGACAGAGCCTAAATATGGCCTATGTTAACATGCGAGGCCTATTTTTAGCAATTCTGTATGTGATTTTTGTTTTGACTTCAAAGTGTGTTGGTGCTATTGAGTAAACTAGTGAATCTGGATGATGAAAGGTCAAGTGTTAGGTTAATAAGTCCTGTCTGTTTTTAATTTAAGTAGAAGGACCTCCTAGAAATAGATGTCCCTCTGCTTTGAATTATACAACCTTTTCTGAGTGCTAGAGCTTTTTTTCCTTCAGGCGGTACACACGAATTAGTTCCATGGTCCAAAATTCCATGGAAATTGGCTCTGGCAAATTACTGTGTCAGCTTGGGACATTTTTGTTTTTGTTCTCTGTCAACATTTGTGGAATGGCAGCCGTGATGTAAATGGACCAAACAGCTTTAATTATATTTTTGCAACTTAAGTCTTAAAAAAGACACAGCTCATTACAGACACAACAGATAAAGACCAAGTGGGCAACTTTTTTAGAATAAACGTGGTGATACTATAAAGTAAAGGTGAAAGTGAAAGGAATCTTTTAGGATGTTAATGTTAATGACCAAAACACATTAGTAGCAGCAGTTGTGTCACAATAAAAGTCTTTCTTTACAGATAATTGATTTGGACCTTATACTGTACACTTATACTGCACTTTCATGGTTCATGTTAGGTTCAGGTGCAGTTCTGAACCTTGGTGCTTTTATGCAATGTTTCCATCATGGTACAGTTTGGTTTGATACAGTACATTACGGTTTTGGGATGGTAAAGCCCTGAGTCAGGCTTCCACTGAGAACAATACCTTTACGTGCCCAATGGCTGCACAGTGCGACGACAAAGAGCTAGACTGGCTCCACCCATGACAGCTTACTGATTACTGTACTGCTCCATTTTACGTCGGTATCCAAGGGAAGGGTCCTGGAAAATGGAACATTTGGGCCTGGTTATTTTGGTACTATTTCTAATGGAAACACACAAAAATGCATAACGTACTGTACCGAACTGCACAATTCCAACTGGATAGGTTTAAACCTGACTTTAGTGGATCAGCCCATATTCACACAAGTTTTACCACCCAATGTCATCAATAATTGGCATTGCTCATTGCACAACATGAGTGAATGTAAACCAGACAGTGGCAACATGGTTGTACTGAGCGTCAGTGAGCTTTCCTTCTGTTAGTTCGGAAAATTGTCAGATTGAGAGTAGTTACTGATTCCTGCTCGGAGCCAGCATTTCAGTGTCTAAATCTTTTTTTTTTTCAGTGTGAATGCCTGAGCTGTGCCTGAGCTGTGTGGGTGTGAAGGGCCTTCTAGTAAATTCATAAATCCATGTAATCTAATCTATACAATAGAAACATGTATTAGTTGTGACCCTTAGTGGTGCTTTATGTCTTCATTTTAGTAGCTTTCAACTACAGTTCTTTGGTGAAGATGGTTTTGCGGAATGATTACCATTTCCTATGTGATTTAGAGAAAATGTCATTGTCAACATAACAGCCAGCATTAAAAGAAATCCATGTTTGCTTAATTAAATTGGGATTTTTCTAGTCACATTATAGATAGCCATTTCAAGTATTCAGTTTATTTTATGCCAACAGCTCAAACACAGCTCTTTGCACATTTTTTTTTTTTGATGTGTGAAAAGAAACTTTTAGACAATTGTGGATTATCATAGACAGAATGTGCAGTTAGCTTTCCACTGGTATTCATCTTAGTGAGAATGGAGAAGCTGTAACTATTCATCTGCCATCCCTCTAATCTCATGCGATGGTTTTGCATTCTTACCACAGAGGCCAAACATGTTCAAGTAGACACCTTTAAGGTTTTTCCTGCTTGTTCCCCATATTCCCATACTTGTTTTTTTGTATAATTTAATTTCGTGTGAACTGTAGCTGTGCTTATTATCTCCTATGATTTTTATTATTCTGCCATTGGTGATTACAGCTACTGGAATAGTTAAATATCAATAACAGTGTGTTTAGAAAAGGTGTAGTAACACCAGTGGCATTGCTAGCTCAGCCATGTGAAAATAAATTGTTGTTTTTGTCCAAACATAATAATTACAGGTTCGTGGGTGCTTGATGAGTTAGGTGCTTACTCATGACATGCCTGCCTGTGGGTAGTGGAAAAGATTTTCATCAAGGTAATACAGTTATATATTTGCCTACTGGTCTGAAGTAAAACTAAATAAACCGTAATGCTGACATAAATGGTGAATTCATTCAGGTAATGAAGGGAAATTATGAATAACTGATTACACACAAAGCCAAATACCAAATATTTTCCGTTGTCAAGTTTGCTGCTGAGTGATACATTATTGTATGCTAAATATTTCACCTCAGGTATTCAGTAAGAGTTGATAAATTGCTGGTATTGGCCTCACATGGTGGAAAAATCATTAAATTGTCCTGATCTTAAGGTGCATGACAGCATAAATAAATCTTAATGCTTAATCGGAAGGCTTTCTAAACTGATAGTAATGTGTTCTTGTGGTATAGCACCTTACCATTACTCAGTCATAATGCTTGATCTGTTACTGTAAATCTGATGAATTCCGCAGTTGACTGTTCAACAGTAAAGTGGTCTGATTGGTTCTGCTTTGCTCTATAATATTATTATCTGATACTTTCATAAATTGTTGGAGTAAATGAAAAAGGCTGAGGCTGATACCAGGCCATTCTTTTTGTTGTAGTGCTGAAAATGTATGAAAATAGGATGCTGCTGTAATGCGCCAAATCCAACTGTGAATTTTATGAATCATTAGATTCAAATACCTTCCTCTCCTCCACAGTTGTCTTATGTACCTGATTCAATCTTTCCTTTATGATTCTAGTATAGATTCTGTATGTATGCTCCTCCTGGCTTATGGCAGAGGAGACAGTTTTATCACATCACGTGTACTGGCAAATTTAGCAGCGAGTTGACATGATGGAACGTGTGACATGCATGTCAGACCTCGGTGCATTTGTCCAGTCAGCACAAGCACAGAGATGACGCACTCTTTCATTTCAGACGTACACAATGGGGACAAATGGAGCCACGGCCAGCATCATTCATTTTCCCTGTCACTGTCAACCTATTCTTTCCAGTTTCTCATCTAATTAGAACACATGCACTCTGCACATACACACACACACAGAATTGATGTAGACCATTACATGAAGGTCAAACAGTCAGCCGTCTTATCAGGCTACATTTAAATGTCACACATTCCATGTTTCAAAATGGAAGAGAAATGGCACATTTTCATAGGTTATGTAGATTAACCATCGAGAGCAATGAAAAAAAAAGGATCCAGTTTCCACACAGTTTGACCGGGCTTCTCAGTGGTAACAGTTCTATACTACCAGCATACTATTGAAAAAGTTATTGTTGATTTATTTGGTCGAGAAGGAATTTTTGTATGTTTTATTTGAGTATTTCAGTACACTGTAGCTTTTTCCTGTGTGTTTTTTTCTTCTCTAAAAAGCTCCTATACTCAAGGGAATCTCTGTCCGAGCCATTACCCATTTTGGCAAGAGAACGGCTGTACAAGCACACAGACAGATTTTGTGTATGCACTTTCAGGTGATAAAACCAGGCTGGCTGAAAAGGATTAGAGATCAGCTTCAAGACATTTTGTCAAGACACTCCATCAGATGGCTTTTTTGGAAGTGGTAAAGGGAGTTTGGACACTTAAATAAAGCTGTTACCATAGATAAGATTGTGCATAAGCAAAATAATTTGCCATGTTTTGACTGTGGTTTTGACCCTCACTGCCACTAGCTTTCTAAAGCATGACATTCAGTAGAAGAAAGGTGCAATGCATGCACTGCATGTGTTCTGCTGGTGTGGCAGATGTATAGGATTTTAGGGAGTGGGGTGGGGCTCTTTACTTGTGTGGGACAGAGATGATGGCTCTGTGTCCATGGAGGGCTACCAATGGCCTTGGCCCTGAGCACCTGCTGTGTTGTCAGAGACTTGATGCCATCAGAGTCCATTAGCGTTGACAACATGTCATCATGTCCCACCAGAGTGCATGACCAAGCAATAAATAAGTAAGAACAGTAAATAAAAAAAAAAGCTGGCCTTAAGATATTGTTCCATTTTTTTTCTATGTCACAGTTTCATAAAAGATATAGAGATGGTGTTTCATTTACAGTAATGCTCCTTCTGTCCAAGTGCTGTCTTGGCCTCTGGCCTTTGCTCAAGCCGAAAGCCTTCACAGCTTGTGTTGGCGATGTTTTTCCAAGATGTCGTGATTTGATTAGACTCAAATATATGACACAAGTGAAGATGACTGACTCCAATAATGCCATGTAATGCAATAATTCTGTGACTGATTTAAGGGTGAGCAAGGCTTAAAAGGGGACGCGGATTTCACAGCACTCTTTTAAGCATTGCTCACCATTGGATGAGTGACTCTAATAAAGCCTAGTAATGCAATCATTCAGTGATTGATTTTGGGGCGAGGAAGGTTTAAAAGAGTACTGTTCACACAACTATAGCACAGCATTTTAAAGGGTTGAGTGTGAGGCCACTTAACTGTAAACAATTTAGCCTCTGAGCTGCAGCTTGTGCTTTTCACATGCTGCAACGTGTGAAGACTGTGGTCAGTCAGCAAAAAAGCCTCGCTGGTAAATGCACGAGTTTGATTCTCACCGATTTGTTAGCATAAGCTCGTCATCTTATTTAAGAAGAATAGTTTTCACAAAGGGATGTGCATGTAAGGAGGACTAGAAGATTATACATGCTTCAACTAGAGTAGTCTGTGTTGTCCTCAAACAAGACACAGTCCTACTCTAGTGCATGTTTCTCAAGCCTTTAAATATTACCATCAGAAAATACTAACATTATTGAAGTTAGAGAATAGCCAACTGATGAGGCTGAAATCCATATTGCACTCCAGCAGGACGTGGTTATACTCTTTCACTTTCATATCTGTGATAGTCAATGAAATAATAGAGAACAAACACACACTGATGAAACTTTTGAACGTAGTGTAATCAGTATCTGCTTGTGTGTGCATAAGGGCAAAGGTAATATAAATAAATAAATAATAATACATAGCATTCATCACATAACAAGCATTTCTCAGGCTCACTATAAGCACATTTCAGTAGTAGAGTTGAGATTATGTCCAGTTTTCTCATCTGCCAAAAGAAATGGAAAATCACAGCATGAGGTCCTGGAGTGGCTGAAACTGTAATAAATTGAATTTATTGTATACTTAATCTTAATGGACAGTGTTGAAATGGCTGTTTTTTCATTTCAAACCTGTCCATGTTTGTTTTTTCTATTTTATTCTGTTTATTTATTAAAATGGCCAATGCTGTTGATCATAGCATGTACGGCCTGAGCTCATTTGTAACATGTTATTGCTGGTGGTGTTTTATTAAATACATAAATATGGAATATGATACATGAATGTGCGAATACATTTCTAGGATTACACCTAATCACTATATGCCTGATCAAATTCAGAAATTTAGGATTTGAATTCAATTTTTGTTCTGTTTCACATTGAACCATGAATAAATGTTTTATAAAAGCGTGTTTTACAATATCCTCCAGAGCAACCAAGAATAAGTGAAGAATAATGCTGAGGTGTTAAACACATCGATCAACACCTCAGGAAATTTTTAGGGCTGCAGCCATTAATTGATAAATCAATTATTAACCAGTTATTAAATCAATTGGTTTTCTGATTATTCAGCTTCTTAAATGTGCTTATTTTCCGGTTTCTTTGCTCCGTATAACAAAGAAATCATTGAGACTGATTTATTTTTGGTTTGTGGACAAAACATGAGGTTTGAGAACATCATCATTTCCAGGTTTGGAAAACAATCTTTTTTTTCTTTTTCTTTTATGTTATGGACCAAATGATTATTCAATTAATCGAGAAAATAGATTAATAAATTATGACAATAATGGTTAGTCACAGCCCTAATATTTTTGTCCATGGTAATATTGAGGTAATACCAACTTCCAATCCAGGCTTTATGGTTACAAAGCATTTTAAAACATGAAATGGTTAATGTTACTGGGCAAATCGTGTTAAACCTGAGATATGAAATTCCTGTTGATTCGAGATATCGAATTTAATTTTATTTATATATACAGTTTATAGAACACACAGCTTGCTGGTTTTGTATTGTTTAATAATAATAATAATAATAATAATAATAATAATAATAATAATATTAATAATGCCATTAATGATGATGACGATGACCATGGCAACAAGGCTTTACAGTGACTTAATATGTAATATTATTTTGCACAAGAATGCAAAGGCACCATTCATCATTTCTGGCGAACAGGTAGAAAAGAGATACTACAGTAAAGACAGATCTCTCTTTTTATTTCTACTACTCTCAAAACATGTGTCTTGGTCCTGTGTAACACCAGAGAGTTATATTTGCTGTCTGTAAAGTATGATATGGTCCTAGAATTCATCCATCAACTCACAGGATCGTACCTCCCTGTGGCCTGTCAGTAAAATTGACTGATTTCCTGCAAAATCCTTTCTTATTAAGGACCGTTTTCCTCTGGGCTTTGAAATAAAGTACTTTCCTTTCAGATATTTGGAAATGTTGTATTCATAGCCCACAGATTAATGACATTTGCCGCAGAGGTGGCACTGCTACAACCAGAAACGAGTTATTGACAGCCTGCTGCACTTAATAATTTGATTTTTGTATGTCTTTAGTCATAGTCCTTTAGTCCATAGGCCTTTATTGTGAGTCAAGAGTACCCAATGGACACAGCAAGGTGATATCCATGCTGCAGCTCCTCTAAAAGTGCAATGATTCATGAGGCTGGCTCTCCTGTCCCTGGGGCTAGGAGGAATAGCTGGCATTATCTTCTGCAAATGGGTTTGAAAACGCTCTTGGCCAGGTTGACCAAGGAACTGATTTATAGCTCAAGATGTGCTGAACAGTTAGGATCCCTTTCCAAGCATATAGGTTTGAGCCCCCTCCACCACTGCATGCCTGAACATATCCACTAACCTGCATGTACTGTATGCTCACACCTCCTGGCCTCACAGCTCACAATCTGTGCATCATCACCAGAAGTTTATTCTGGCTGTAGGTTTAGGGAAAATGAGAGACTCAAGATTTATGACAACAAAGTTGCAAAGTGAAAAAAGTAAGCTATTGTTCTTAATATGTCAAACCCAAGGATAAGGTGTATTTCTACCTTTATCTTTCTCTGTCAGTGTCTCTATATAGATATGAACCTTATCCTTGACTAGAGGTAGAACTGCTGTCTGAAGAACAGGAACTGTTTCCTGACTATTGTTCCTTTGTAATCTTCAATCTGAATTGGAAGAGAAAACTGTTCTCTCAGAGGTAGTGGGAAATGGTGAAGCCCTTTTAGACTGTCAAATATTAGGAGAGGCTGCTGATTGCTGTGCGTGTGTTCCTCCTTAATAAGCTTTATATCCATGTCTGAGCTTTGGTGCCTCAATGGAGCTCAGACTGCTTTCAGTCAGGTAATGTTGCTTAGAATATCTGACATAATTAACTGACAGAGTAAATGGAAAATGTTTGAAATAGCTTTAGTCACTTGGAATGATCCAGAAGCATCCAATTAACATGGCAAACAATTTTATTGGACTCCTCAGAGAATGATTTGAGTCCCTTTTTTTTTAAATCAGACAAACTCCTGTCTGATTCCCACGTGTGATATTCATTGATGGTCTTACAGTACAGTTTCACATGCGAGCATTTATTAGCCTAATAATTAAGTCAGCTAGGATTAGTAAAGAGCAGAGTGGAAGTAATAATGATGACGACGGAATAAGCAGTGTGTTTTCACATCAAACGTGATCCCCTGTGATTGTGCTGAGCTCGTTCTCAACAGACCCACTGGCTGGTTCTTTCAGAACAAGGGGGCGTAAAATTCCGGTTGCAAACAAGGGTTGCACAAACCAGTTGTGACTTACTTCGTGAAGCGTTTAAAATGCAAACTGACAGAGAATGTTTTACCCAACATCACCTGCTTCTAGTATTGCAGTCCAACCCGTTAGTCCCAGTTCCATCTCACCACCGTTATGTAAGATCTACACAGAGGAAACCCACGTCTTGTCTCTCCGAAGGAGCCTCAGGAACTGTCTGGGGAATTAGCAGCAGTTGTGTTGGGTTTTAATGAGTGGCATGTGAAGTCTGCACATCTCCCAGGTCTCCACATGGTGTCTGCACATGCTGTCCTCCATCTTCTAGACCTGACTGTGCCACCATCAGGAAATCACCTTTCCTCAGATAGATGTTAATGACTCTTGAAGGTGAACTTTAAAGTGGATTATTATTGAAAGGCTACATGTGATACAGATCATTATTTAGAGGCTTGGAAGCCTGACTTGGACTCATCGGGTCTCCTGTCTTTGCATGTTGATTAGCTTATTTAACTTTTTTTTCCCTCTTCCTTTGCTTGCATTCTACTGTACTAAATCATCTCATGTGATTTAGGCCAAGTTTGAGAACTTAACCAGGGAATAGTTAATCTTTTCAAGCCTTATGTCTCTAAACGAATGGAGTAGAGAAACGACAAGCCATGTGTTTTGTGCACATACTAAGGAATAGTGTGATCTTTTCCTCTGTCATTAAACCTATGGTTCCTTGAATGCTTTTTTTCCCCCCGTGTTTAATCATAAGTCTTTTTTTCTAAGTGAATTGAATAATCTTGCTAAATGAAAGTAAAGAGAGTGGTTAAACTCCTTGACTTTCATGTTTAATGTTCATTTATTTTGTTATGTATGTCTGCCATATGGCTATCTTCCATTTCACATTTGATCTACATTGGGTTATTGATGATACTGACTTAATTAGTTGTATGATCCATAAAATGTCAGAAATTGTTGAAAAATGTATATATAAATATATACACACATATATATGTATATATATATATATAATATTGTAAGTAATCTTACCCTTGTGTATGGTAATTTAAATATATAAAATATTGCAAGTTTGCAGAGTAAGTAAAGTAATTTTTGGCAGGAAAAGTGCAATTATTCAGTGATATTTATATGTTTGAATTTTGAAATAATATCACTTTGGTGAACCCATATGTTAAATTCTGTGTTCAGTGATTTCTATTTTTAAAGTAGATTTAATATGAGCTGAATTAATATTCGTATTCATGATTGCATCTGTATGAAACCGCCAAAAAATACAGGCAAAAGTCAAGATTTACAAAGCTTAAAAAATGGGGATTGAAAAATGGGGATTGAAGTGAAGCAAGATGTGTGTAAGTGAAGCAAGGGACTTGCTGTGAGTCAGAAACAAGACAAACAAAGAGAGCAGTTGAAGTTTTTGTCTGCTGTATCTGTAACAGCTTTTACTTTTCTAGCATTTTATCCCAGCTATCACGTTGTGACTGGTATTACACCATGCTTTGTTTTACAAAATCTAGGTAGCTCTTTGTTACCTTATGAAAACATGAGGCAAAGCAAAGAACAATTGCATAATAAAAAGACATATAGTAAGTTGCAGCTGCATGACCAAAAATCTGGTTCCCGCTTTCACTTAATGCAAGTCTTACCTCTGCTCTCATACCTGCACAAAGTCAAAGCACGACGATCTGAAATGATGAAATTAATGTGCAGCCATGCTTCATCTACCAAATCAAGCACCACAGCCAAACAAACATACACCAGAGAACAGCCCAGCGAGTTGGAAAGTAATTTGTCATTTTAAATGACAAATTAATTGGAGTTGTAAGTAATTGACTGTTTATAATCTACTTTCTATGATCAAAGGTTTACCTCAAAAACCGAATATAAAAAGTTCAAAGGCTAACGGTTTGATTTAGTTCTTATTTAATAACTACTTTGTACTGTGTCAAATTAAAAAGTGAGTCACATGTTACAAGTTGGATGGTTTGCAATTGGTAAAACCAAATGAATCCAAACTTTGATGCTACCATCATGAAGCAAAAATGGGACTGTTGGCATTTTTAATTGCAGATAATATTACACTTCTCAGGTGTATTACAGTTTAACTTGTATGTTTGGCTGCATTCAATTACTGGTTCCACAATAAATCTATGGTTGTGTGTAGTTTTGAGTGTCAGTCTAACTGATGTTGCAGTTGAGTCTGCCTTCTCAGTGGTGCTACAATAACATAACATAATCAGTTAAACACTAAAATACCCTCAAAATAATACTAGAAAATCAACTACCAGAAAATGCCAATAGTTATTAGTAATTATTACAGCAGGTTTCTTTCTTTTAAAATTGTGCATTGGCTTATGTTTCTTTTTTTTTTCATTTTGAGAACCAGTCTTAACAGGTATGGGTTTTATTTTTTTATGTAGCCATGATTGATCCATCCAAAACTCAGGACATTCTCTCTACACAGGAAATTTCAACTATGGTTTGAGAATCAACAAGCTGGAGTCTTTCAAAAATCCAAAACAACAAACAGACAACCAGACAGACGGACATACAGTATCTCTTAAATTAATAAGAGATAAGCAAAAAGTAATTTGTGATCATCTGTACGCTCATTATTCAGAGGCTCATTTAGATTTTGCGCAGCATTTAGTGGTCAAGGACCGTGTATGCTTCCACCCATGAGTCGATTAGAGTCGGACTGACCTGTGGTGGTAGCAGATGATCACTCCCTTAGTACTAAAGCTTCAAAGAAGACCACATCAGGGATTGACTTTGTTCTAACCAAATTAGGACAGCAAAAATGTTGGTGCCTGTTTTGTAATCAGCACCTAATATGCATTTAACACTTAATTGGGTCGGTCACATCAGTGGATTTATTTTCCCGTGAAAAGGCTTCGCCCTTTGACTCCCAATTATCTGGCTCACTAAGGCTTTCATCTGTAGGAATGTTTTGGTTTCTTTCACAGATGTTAGGGTTAAGTAAATGTTTGTCAATCACACGTCAGCTCCGTCTGGGTTCATAAATATACAGCGTGTGTTGCTTTGGACGTGTGACAACATAAATATCAGCAACCCGTGTGACTGTCAGAAAGTGTGAAACGTCTTATTAACTGGTTGTGAAATTAGATCGACTCGTCCCTGGTTTTTAGCCAAGCTAAATGAATGTTGTTGCTTTAACATGCACTGCACTGTAAAATATTGTGACGTAAAGAAACAGTAAAATACTGGCAGCAAGGTTGTATGTTACTATGCACTGAATTACGGTACATTGCTGTATTTTCTTGATTTCACAGTAGATTCCTGGCAGCAAAGTAGCCAGTACATTTCTGTTTTTTTCCACAGTATTACAGTTATAACACCAAGACCCTTGTTCACGACCCGGTCTCTCGTGTGCGCGGCTGTTCTCCGGGTTCTCCGGCTTCCTCCCACAGTCCAAAAACATGCAGATTTGGGAATTAGGCCAATTGGACGTAGGTGTGAATGTGAGAGTGGATGGTTGTTTGTCTCTGTGATGGACTGGTGACCTGTCCAGAGTGTACCCCGCCTCTCTTTAGTTAACTAAAATGGACAAGATTAGATGGAATACAAAATCAATGATGCAACCCAACATTTATTTTTAACAGCAGCAACTGAAAACTGAATTTTTTTTTCCAATTATAGTTATAAATTTAAAGTACAGAATACATTCAGAATTAGAAACTGAAGGGTCTTGCCACTGTGAGTCCTGCTTGACAGTGGGAAGCAACTTAAGTCCTGGTATTACAATTATTCCAACGATAACAGTTATTTCCTAGACTGCACACAAACACTTTCAAGGAAATCATAACTTTTTTTTATTTTCCATAACACAACTTAAAGCAGACCAGAAATGAGCTACAGAGAAAGTGCATAGAAAAAAGCTCAAAACACAAATCTAGGAAAAAAAAAGTATTAACTTATTTTAACTATTCAGTAATTAGATTTAACTAACAAACAACAAAAAAAGTACATCTGCTGCACGATCCTGGTAACTAATATGACAAAGTTAGTGAGCAAATATTAGCAAAAAGATAAAAAGTCATTACATTTACCGTGTTATTTGCTCATAAATCACAGGATTCAGATGGATAATCAAAACATAGAGTCCTGAGCGTTTGTAAGCTCCACTCTGTTCTGCACTTTGAGAAAAACAGTAGCTTCTCGTATTATTTCGCGGCTTCTCAGGTGTTGCTTCTAACATCACTCACAGAATGCCATGCTATTTACAGTATAATGCATTATAGTACCGTTTTAATGAGAAATGGTATTTTACTGTTGGAATTTGTCCATTTTTTTTACAGCAGTTTATTCCAGTGTCTAGGTTAACCATATACCTCTACATGGGCTCGTATGTTAGAGATCGGTTGGAGAATCCGGCAGGTGTGCAAGACCGCGAAAAATGTCATTCTCTGTGTATCATTTTCCAGTAATGGAATTTTAGCAGGTAATTACAACCAATATTAAATTACATCAGGTTGTTCTGCAGAATATTGTGTGTTTTTATAGATATGCTAAGCATTTCCTATGGCTGGAGAAACACTGTATTGCATTATTTAATGGGATGTGCAGAGCTGTGTTTAGTTCTCAACATTTTTGCTGAGTTTCCCTCCATGGTGTTGCTGAGAACCTTAGGCTACAGAATGATAAAGTCACTGTTGCTTCGTCTACACTCCTGCATCTTTTAGAACAATGTTCAAAGATCATGCTGGTGTTTTTGTTTAAACCCATTCTAATATGTGCTCATTCTGCAATTATTTACTTTGATTGAGTAGTCTGTGTGACACTTGGGATGAAGTGTGGTGCATTCATGTGTTCTCGGGAAAACTCAGTACTCCTGAATGATTTTGAGATTTCTAGCCATTGGCTTTAGTTGTGACAGTTACTTTGTATCTTGATCATGTCAGTTGGAATGGAGTAGGTTATGGAACTAGGGCTGCAACCAAGGGTTATTTTCATTCATTTATTATTTGTTGAAGCCATGAAATTTATAGAAAACAGAAACTGTTTATAGCAAACATCTTGTTTTGTAAAAAAAACCCCAAATATATTCAGTTTACTGTCGCAGAGGAGCAAAGAAACAATTCAAACCTTTTGAACTTCAATAATGTGATTATTTATAGATTGAACTGCGTTTTTCTATGCGTATGGTTTTCCTTTTCAACACCCATGCCGTTTAAACAGCAAATTTCTTTTTGTCCAATTTATCCTGTCATAAGCATATGGTCCTAAAATAAGTTGTGGCCAGACACATTGCTTTCTGCAGACAGTGGAAGCAGTTCATGATTGATCATGAGTTCACATTATCAGTATTGTAATGTAGTACTTGGGTTTTCACAAGGGCCACGAACAACATATTTTCTTTACTGAGTACTGTGTTTATCATGTTCTCAATTATACTCTCTTTACTGCAGTTTACCAGCATACATGTCCTTCGACGACGGTATAACATTCGCTTTAATAATTATCAGCTGTTACATCCTTAGTTTTCAATTTACTTGTAAATCTCAATTTCCAACATCAGTCTACCAAAGAGGCACCTGGCTGATGAAAAATAAGACTCTGATTGGTTTATTGCAATTATCATCTGTGATTACAAGAGACAAAGAACAACCCATCAAACCATGTGTCTGCTGCAACAATCTTTCTCACCATTAAACTGTCATTAAAAAGTGAACGTGGCCTTGGCCCGAATGCTCTTACACTATGCATTTATTCATCACACTGTTTCTGTGCAAAAACACTGATATGTGCTTACATGGTTTTCTTTGTACTGCTGAAAAAAAGCATATTTAAATAGTCATAACAGTGTGAACAAGTGTAGAAACAATAAGCTTTTTATCAAACACAACCACATAAAAGAGTGCTTATATCTATCAGTGTGAATTGCAATGCAATGTAATGTAAATCATAATATGCTAGAGCGAGCTGCAGTTCCTCTGAATATGTAGTGAATGCAAATCATATGAAGAGTAGCAGACAAATTGCCCATACCCAAATTAGAGAGGAAAAGATGAGCTTAGTGAGTTTAAACAATTCCTTGTCTGTGTAATCCATTTCAACGTTATCTCTGTCGTTAGACGCCAGGAGAGGCTGACACTTCAGGGTTCAGGCTGGTTATTAAAGAGCGCCGCAGCGGTGACAGGACCAGAGCATTGTAGGTGTCTGTCCTGAAGCTCTTCTCCCCTCTGGTGCACTGCTCTAATGTGAGATTGTGCTTCTTTGCATTAGCAGGAGCAACGCTGCGGTTGCCGTTTGAGCGGACCGTTGGACAGGTCAACACAGTGTTTGTGTGTGATGCTGACACAGGAGGACAGGACTACACAAGACTGAGTTCTGTAGCACAGATCAATAAATAGCCAGGAAAGGTGAGGATTATATGTCTCTGCTGACAGTCTACAAAGTCAGGAAAATAAGCAGGTTTTGCCTGAAGACAACTCCAAATAATACATTACTTTTTGGCTTCTAAATTAATCTTCATAATAGGAATTATAGCCGGCAGCAGTGTTTGACAATAAAAATTGTCTTGCTGCTCAGGGATAGTTGCTCTGCGTTTGCTCTTCATATTTGCCCACTGATCTAAATATGTTACTCTCACCTCTCTCCTCTGCCATGATCCCTCTCACTGCAAAAACATTACATTTTTTAGTGTGTTCTTTTTGAAAACTGGCTTTCTCTGGTGTTTCAGTTTTTAGATACATTATTGTTATTATCATTTTATATTAACACTTGCGTCACACTTTTGTGACTTTGTAACTTTGGCCAAAAAGGCGCATGTTTGATCTGATAAATGTTTGTAAGCAAATGGATACACAGAAATGTTTCCAATGAATACGTGTGTTGGGTTATAAGATTAGTTTGTAATCAAATGTTTATGTTGTGCTATGGACCAGAGGGGACACGTGACTTGGCCCCTTATCATAACAGCTGCAAATATTCCCAGGCCTCTCACCTCATTTTTCTTCTAGCCAGAAACACAAGTTCAAATGTGCAGGTGGAAGCTGCCCATAGACAGAGTGACTTAAAGTTTAGTGAGGCAGTAATAAGAACGCTATACATTTATACAGAAATACTGTATACAGTATGTACATACATTTTATCACTAATGAGACTGTGAATTAAAGGGATGGAAAGGGACAGGAAAACATGTAAGATGTAGGGCTGAAACGATTCCTCGAATAATTCGAGTAATTCGATTACTAAAATTACTCGAGCCAAATTATCTGTGTCGCATAATCGTTAATACAGTGTTACATTTCGCGCATCTGGACAGCGTTCCGCCCGGATGGTTATTTCAGTTACACAATGCGCTCACTTACGGCGACGTTCTGCCGGGATGATTATCAACGTGAGGCACACGCATTTCACACGACGTGTGTGAGCGCCAAACATGACATTTCTCACACTGTTAAGTGATAAAACCCACTGCACAGAAATTAGTCATCTATGAATGGATGATGCGAAGGCAGATTGCTCTGCGTGGTCCATTCATTTAGTTTTTTGAATTAGCAACCTATCAGCCAATCAGAAAATAGAATTTCTTGTTGCCGGGTAAAGTCTGAAAATACATGTAGGTGTCCACTACAAGTACCATTCCACACTGTGAATGCGTGTATAGGTTTTGGACGAGATGGAAGTGAAAGAGCACAGTCAGAAAATAACTTCAATTATATCACTTAATTTATTATAATAGCTGCTTATTAAAGTGTGAAGAGTATGAACACAATGTTTACCTGTGGTACCTGTTTTTTTTTACTGTTTGTGTCATATATTTAGATTTAAAGATGTCAGAGAAAAAGAAATGGAAAACTATTCTTTCATTCTGGACAGACAATTACCAATGCTGTTTAATGGGCTAATTTGGGACCAAATGTCTCTTGGATCCATTTTTCTATTTTGTTCTGAAAGGCAAAAATAAAACAATTTATTTAGTTTACTGTAATAGTCCACTCCTTCATCCCACTCCACACTAAGTTCCAAACTTGAGAGCCCTGGTGATCACTTAAGATGAATTTAGTTTACGCTGTGAACATAAATAAAGTGTGGAAGGATGAGATGAAGGCAACGAGGAGCAAGGGGAAAATATGCAGCGTAAGAATCAACAAAATGTGTCAAAAGTATGGGACCACTACAAACTAAACGGAGAAACAAACACAGTTTAGAATGTCCTAGTTTTTTTATCGGATTACTCGATTAATTGTCAGAATAATCGATAGATTGCTCGATTACTAAAATAATCGATAGCTGCAGCCCTAGTAAGATGTATGTTCAACTGGTGTTGAGTATTGAAAATTGCAAAAAACCCAAACAGTATATTATATATAAATTAATGAAAGGCAGCATTATGTATGTCACCTCCCCTCCTCCACTTTTATTCACTATTTGATAATGAGGTGACACTAACCATCATTTCTTAGTCCCCCTTAGTAATAATATTTTTTAAATTCCTTTTGGTGTCAATTATGCATATGCACCTTAATTCTAGTTAAATCTTCCCACACTGACCTACTTTTAAAGTTTGCGGAAAGAAAAATCCACTGAATCCTAATTATTCCCTAAGTTTAATAAATACAGTAATTGCTATTATAAAGGGTAAGATTGGGAATTCCATGTACGGTATGTGCACTTGTGATTTATTGCATGATCAAAAAGCGTTTCAGGCTTGCGTCTCTATTTTCTCACTGATATGAGTAAAAAAGCACAAAGTCAGTGTCTTGCATAACACGAAATTCATAAGGGTTTTCTTTCTCTGTTTAATGAGTTATATGATTGGTGCTGACGCTGTATACGTGGCTTTTGTGTGTTTATTGTCATGCAGACTTTATTATGTGTATATTATGTTTGTGTAAGTGTTTACTTTGTTTAACCATGCCTTTCACATTGGAGGATTATTACTGGCAGGAACAGGCAGGCAGTGTGATTGCAAGAGAATTAAGAGCCGAATGTTCATGAAACCGACACGGGGGTTCTAATGAATTTTTGAGATGGTTTGATTCTGTATGTGTTCTCGCATCAAACTCAAATTTAAATGTTGAAAATGTTTCTGAAAGCCTTACTGGATGTCAAGAGGCACTTGGAGCAAATATAACAGTGTGTTGTTAAGTGACTTTAGTGCACAAGGAAATTGTTTCTTCCATGTGCAACCAATGGTAAAGTTGAAAATGACGGAAAACTTTTTGGTGTTTATCAAATGTGTGACTGATTTTTTTTTTTTCTTTTTTTGAATCTACAAAAATTATGATAATGCAATGAAGTAGTTTGTTTGATGGCACTGGAGGTCTGTCACGGCTCCACATCATGTCCCATTAATGTCGTGGCAAACTGGATGTGAAGACAAACTGCATCATGAGTTGCATCATGAGTAGCTCTCCTCAGTCTCTGTGATTCCAGCCTCGAGTTTATTCGCAGAACACCTTCTTTGTATTAGGTAAGAGCTCTCACTCATGAAGGCAAACTGTTCGGCAAGGGCCAAATAATATTATGAAGTTGTTAAAAATAATACATTTTAAAATATTCACAAAATTCCTCATACACTAAGGAATTTTCCCAAGGATACCCCCCCTCCCCAAAGGCCAAAGGTTCTGCTTTGCCCTGTAAAACAGCTAATGTAGCATATCATTCCATCCTACATGTAATGATTTCATTTACTGAACTCAACTGAACCCAAATGAGTGGAAATCTGAGCGTGCGTCAGTAATTCAAACACTGACACACTGAAAACACTTGAATCCCTATTCAATAATCCCCGTTTTTTTTTTTTTTTAATAAACTTTGAGTCCTGTCACTGCTCTGTTTTGCACTCATCTTAAGTTGTTTTTGCATTTTGATATGGAAATGTGACTGTCTTGCAGCATCAAACATGTGGAAATTACTGATGTCCACTTGGGACAAATAAAACAGACAGTCATGACACTCTAATGAGTACAGATGGAGCCTCTCAAAAGTTCCCTAGTTTCAGTGATGGGTTCTTGGCTGGTCCTTGGCTGGATCTTGGTTGGTTGGCGATCCCCTGTGATGACATAGTCAATGAGGCCCTCACTAATAACTCTCCTAAGCAGCCTGTGTGAAAACCAGATGCAATGCCTCATTTGTCCATGAGGAGGAGCAGTGATTATGTTCTGCTCTCAAAACCATGGTCCAAACCAGTTTACATTAGACTTTTTTATGTAGACGGTATGAATTTTTTTATTCCCAAATAGTGGCCATGCAGACATATTTTTAAATAGGCACAAAATTAAGGAACCCATAAATATAACCCCCCACTTTAAGAGTGAGGATGAATTCCACATAAGCCCCTTTCCCACCAAATTTACTAGGAACTTTTAGTTCAGCTGGGAGGCGGATGACTTTCAGCCGGCTTTCAGCTAGAATTTATCTCAAAACTTATCTTCACTCTAACTTATTGTTGAATGGCGAAGAATATGTTAAAATGCAACCAAAAGTTTTTGCCTTTGGTTCTGAAGGTCTGTTTTCATGTGCTGTATGACAGCAGAGATTTTTTTTATGCTATTTTCATCTGAATATGGGATTTCTGATGAACCGTCCAAAGATTTGTCCCATCAATCTAACATTAGAGAGTGGGCCTCTTCACAGGTCTGCCATTCTTTTATTCTGGCCCTGTTGGGAATGGTGATTGGAGCCTAGTCAACCAGCAGTAGATGGATTGGCCCTCGACCAGGATGATTGAGTGTCTCTGCCACCTATGCATGTGTATATAGATTCATGTGTGATGGTGTGTGGTTGTGCGTGCTCGCCCTGTATCCATGCACGCTGCTTTCGGTGAACAACAGCACATCTGTTTCACTCCATCTCTCCTCTTTCTCATTTGAGTTTTGAATTCTCTCAGTCATTGCCAGGACTGCTTTGCTCTGTTCCTGACTTCTAGGCTGCTGGTATTCCTGGGTGAACAAGGCTGTGCCTTGATAATGATGGCCATCACATCATTATCAAGGCACAGCCGGGGGGGGGGGGAAATGAGCATTCAAGCTGACACTGTAAGAGCATCTCTAGTGTAAGATGTGGTGACATATGAAATGTGTAATGAAGGAAAAACTTTGTTTGAAACAAAGGATGATTCCTGTGCAAATGTTTGTTTGTGGCAATAATTAGAATTTACTAAAACCAAATTAATAGCCCATGCTAGATTGCACAAGAATGTTCCAGAGAACATATGCAAATAACATTATTATGAAAGTCAAATATGCACACAGGCTGATCTCAAGGCATGCCACTCATACTTGTGTGAACTGTGTTTCATTAATCTATTCTTTTTTTAATGACTCGGTAATTGCTTTGTCCCTGGTTATTGAGATGACTGCCATGCACTATTACACCAGTTTAATGATGTGTAACTATTCCTCTTAACAAAGCCATCAATCACTGCTGTTACTATGGCAATAGCATTAGCTATCTTGCAGATACTGTAATCATTTATTTGCCACACCTTGTGGCGTTGCTTAAAACACCATGTACAACTTCCTGCACCTGACAGGATCACCCTTTCATGCATTTTCACATTAAAGCATACACAACTTGAAAAATTCTGTGGATGCCCTACTTTATATGAATGCCGTTTATGAATAATATTTCGCGATGCCATGCTTGAGCTTCACTTTATGAACATTTGCATGGCCTGCAGAGCAATCAGCAGAAATCCAATCCATTTTGTGTACAAGGTCCAATTTATTACAATCAGAGCAGCTCAAACCCTTGACTCCTTTTTTTGTCTACTCCAGCTTTTGATGGTTCTCTTGGGTTTGATATTTCTCATTTAAACCTGTGATGCCTGTCATGGCCTTGAAGCTGCACAACATAAAATGGAGCATGCTTATGTTGAAAACATCGTGTATCTGTCGTTTGGGTGCTTAAGATGAATTCAATATAAAACTGTAGCCGGTCGGGTTTAAGCACCGTGTAGTTCTGACCCCTTTGGTGGTAACACACTTACCAAAGGTCCATTTGTGCTTCAAAATAGGTTGATTGAGATCTTTTCATTCAGACATGTAGCCTCTAGCTAGAGGAGGTAACAGTGCAAGTCCAAAAGACATAACATTTTGCAGAGGCTTTTTGTTAATTCAACCAACCTACAGAATATGACTCTGGGGATTTGAGGACACTCCAGTGCAATTGTTTACCTTTTCAATAACTACATTGTTATAGGATTATAGCAGGAGTATTATAAAATCCTTAAGGGTTGCCTCCAAAATCTCCCAAATTAACACATACAGTGTATAACCTGTGAAATCTTTGAAGACTGTGAAAATATGTTAAAATTAGTCAGCCAATCAATCAATCAATCAATCAATTTATCAATCAGACTTTATTTATATAGCATTAAAAAAAATAATTATAGTCAATTAGAGTTGGAGTCAAATTTTTATTATTATTATTATTATTATCACACCACAAACATACACGTTTAAGAGTAAAAGTTTACATTAGAGCGCTGGCTGTAATGGAACCAATGTACAGTAAATGCTACATTATGCTACAAATTCATAGTTTTCAAAAATACTATGAATGAACTGCACTGTTAGCTCACAGCAAGAAGGTCACCGGTTTGGATCCCGGTTCGACTGAGGGCCTTCTGTGCGGGTTCCCTTCCCACAGTCCATAAATATGCAAAATTGAGGATTAAGTTAATTGGACACTCTAATTGCGTTGTAAATGTGAGAGTGAATGGAGGTTTGTCTCTATATGTTGGCTGAGTGATGGACTGCCGATCTGTCCACGGTGTATCGACCTTTCATCCTATGTCAGCTGGGCTTGGCTCCAGTTCCCCCCACGACCCTCATGTGAAGGTAGAAGACCAATGGATGGATAGATTCTTGGATTTTTTTTTTTTTTTTTTTGAGTTCACTAGAGAATTGAAACTGTATCGAACCATGACCCCAAACTGCTTTGTAACCATGGGATTAGTGTAATGTTGTGTAATGACAAGAAATGATCTCACTCTTACTAAGGGAAAAACAACATAAACAGTGGCTTTGTGTGTAGTTGATGGAATTGGGGTCACTTCTTTTTTTTTTGTCAGCTGACATTTTCTCATTATAAGCCAAGAGTAAGTGTTGTCTGTGTAAGTTAGCTGTAGAGAACTTATTTGCACGGCGTGACATTGTTTTCCTGCTCATTATAAACCTGCTTGGGCATGTACAGTATATTTATTAGATTTACTATTTCACTATGCCATGCTATGGTTAATCTGGCTTCCCTGGAATAAATTCTTTGGCTATGGCAAAGCGACAGTCTTGGTGATGTCCCACTTACCTCCCACCCGTCACCCCCTGACCTCTTCATTAGATAAATAGGGCAGCCTATTCTCTGGCCTTCACTGGTGATGGACAGCATCTGGCTGGTTCCGATAGCCACCGTGAGAAATGTGTAGACAAAAGACTCTCTCTCCTGCCCTCTCTCACAGTTTCCTCCCTTTTCTTGCTCCCTCGCTCTCTAAACTGAGCATTGTATGATATCATATGTCTTTGAATGGTCCACACATATAAGAGAAGGAGGGGCACAGCAGATGCTGATTCTCCTCACTTGCCGTGTTGTTTTTCAGAAGGAAGTTTAAACTGATTGGTCACACTTTGCACAAGGACGACAGTAATACGTCCTCCTATGGCAACAGTGTGGTACTGGGTGCCATTTTCCATATCGTCATGCATTCCTGTGTGGATTTAGACACGTTAAGAGATTTTACCTCAGCTGGTGTTCTCACCACATTTCTTTGCTTCCTGCTTCCTCTTCTGTTTTGTTTTAATTATTAGTGAAAGTACAACAGCTGACCGAGAGGACGTCGAATTCTGTCTGGGAAAGAACGTGAGGAGAGTGATCTGTATGTTACAGTACATCATTCACCATGTTGAGACAGCAGGCATTTATGTTATACGTCTTCAGACTGGCTTTTCTTCAAGGTGTGGAGAGAAGCTGTCACTAATTTTGAAAGGTGGTAATAGGGTTGAAGGAGAGGGCATTAGGTTGCAAGTGATGATTAATTTTATTGTCAGTTAATGTATAAATAATTTCCACAAAGTGTTTTTTAACTGATTAATGGTTGATTCAGTAGTGTCTAACATACCAAATATCACATGTATATCACAATATACTGCAAACAATACAAAGATATTCCATTTTATTTCATGTACGCTAACCGACCACTACACATAATACGTGGCTGATGAGTTTTTATGAGGCTGAAGTCAACCGAAGATTTTGCAGGTTCCTTCATGATTGATAATTGAAATTATTGTTGTTTTGTTGTTTCTTGATTTTCTGTTTTCAACTAATGAATTCAGAAAGATCGGTCTCTCAGTCCAACGATCATAAAGGATATAACAGGCCCTTTAACATGCAGGATGGAAAGTAAACCCAGACACACCTACTTCATTTCAAAAAAGTTCAGATCTGTTAATATATTTAAAAAAAAAACAAAAAACCAAAAGACTGAAGTGATATGTCATTGAAAGTGACAAACTAGGTCTGTACGTTACAGTGTGCCTGAAAACTAAGCAAAAAGCATTTTATCAGCACTTGCCGACAGGCAATCCATCATCAGGCAAATATAGTAGATGTCACTGAGAAAACTACTCCAACAGCACACATATGCATATTTGTGGACCTTTGGTCTCCTTCAGAGCTAAGTATGACATCAGGTGGAGGGATGCAGGATATTGGACTTATTGCGATATTCGTTATGTCAAAATGTTGGGAGGGCTTGGGACGACATACGGTATGTACTGTATACGTTTTTCCCTGTGTTTCACTGTAGAGGTAATTTAGTCTCTTCTGTAGTGAAATTAGAATATTTTTCAAAAAAATCAGCTGGTGAAAAACCCAGCATAGAGGTCAGGGAGGTAGCAGCCTATTCAGCCTACTGTTTTAGTTATTAGTCATATGGGGATATACAGTAGGTGCATTTGCCAATATCCGAGAATACATGCCGATACTTTGACAATAATATTCTGCATCCCTAATTAGATAGCAGCTTTTCATTCTACAAAGGATTTGACTATTAGGAAAGGATTTGACTGGAAACACAAAGAAGC
Organism: Brachirus orientalis; assembly: GCA_016785285.1. Classification (NCBI taxonomy): domain Eukaryota; kingdom Metazoa; phylum Chordata; class Actinopteri; order Pleuronectiformes; family Soleidae; genus Brachirus; species Brachirus orientalis. Next base: position 193,822 of record JAFBJR010001954.1, read on the forward strand.
ACCAAAGAAGAGTATCTAAAGTGAATTCTGCTGCAATTCAAGAGACAGTCAACCCTCTCACTCAGGTCTGCAAAACAGAGCCTGTGGACACAACATACAGGTAAAATTACATTGTTTCTGTTCACAAAAACCAAATAGAGTCAGAATAATAACATCAACAACAACGAACATCACCAAAGATCACACACGGCAGCTTTAATTATTATTTTTTTTAAATCATTTATGCCAACCAAACCTGACCTTAACATTCAGATTAAATGTTAAGGCCAGGACTATTATTGGTAAATGCTTATTTTTTCATCTGTATTGTGTGACACATTTCTTGGTTGAATGAGAGTACTTAAAGGTTGGCGTAAAAAAAAAAAGAAAATAAATTATTTTTCTGTATTCAGTCAGCTTCACTGAGGTGGCAGATCACCCAATAAGGCCTGTGCTTATTGTTAGATTAGAAATGCTTTCTGAAAGAATGTATGCACCCTCCTTTGCAGCTCATTTGGTGCAGGCCAGGCTGACAGTTCTGAAAGAACAAGCCTAAGGGAATGCAGTGTGCACATCTGATGTCGTATCTCTTTGGTTCAGCACTTGTTCTTTTGGAGCTCGGCTGAACCAATCCTGCTCCTCGTACTTACCAGACCCTCAGGCCCCACTTTGATCTCCCTTAACAACCAGGACAGCAGTTCAAGCATCTTGTTATATTTGACTGTTTAATCCATCAAATGTGTTTGTCTCAGCAATAGGGTAATGAACATCTCTGTCTGGGCCTTGCTACTGTTGAACTGTGATGATGAGTTTATGCATGATGCTTTAATCTGTCTGTTATTTTCTTCATTAATTACTTTGTTGTTTGGTGCACAAAATGTCAGAAAAAGTTAAAAAATGATCTGTGTTTCCCAGACCTTAAAATGATCTTGTTTTCAAATGTCTTATTTTGTCCACAAACCAAAATCAGTCATTTTTAATTTTTATTTCTTAATAAAAATATTCACATTTAATAAGCTGAAAAATTGTTTAATCTTTTTAAAATATAGGTTTAATTAATTAAAAATTGGTGATAGTTTAGTAATTGATTAATAATTGATTATCATTTTCAATTTTCAATGTATTTTCAAGTTTGGAGCTCGTATTACACAACTAGGCTAAAATAACTCGAATCATAGTGCATGGAAGACCTAAAACTAAGGGTTTACACAATTTTAGACGAGCAGAGCTTCAGTACAGGAGGTATAGTCCCGAATCAGCCTTTCAGGTTGTGTCCCTCTGTCAGCATGTCCTGTATAATCCACTGTATCATCCAGCCACTAAGCTAAATGTCTCAACTAATAAGGACCTTAAGAACAAAGCTGTAGAAATGAATCATATGACCAACATTCCCTTTCTTCTTGTTTTACTTTCTGTCCAGACCTGCACTTTCAGTTTAATATTTAATCTGAACAAGTGTGTTGCTAGTGACAACTAATAACAGCAGGAAAAGACAAATCTTGAAATAATTAATTTGAAACCAAGTTCATCACTATCCCACATCTGGACGAACTCACCATTTACCTTGATTTTTGGCAATATTTATAATTGAACACATGAAATGATCTTCTCTTTTGACCGCACACATTTACATTTTTATTGCATTTGACCTCAGCAATTCCTCCATAAGACCTTGTTAAACAAAACGTTCAATTTATTTGTAATTTTAATTTTAAATTAATGTCACATGGATGACCCCAATCATCATGAAAAAAATCATTAAAAATATATTTTTTGAAAAAAAAAATAAAAAAAAAGACCTTTGAGCTTCAGTGAGTCAGCATCACGTGCATGCCACATTGCCTTGCGGGTCCACTCTCTGTTAGCATGACTGTCTTAAGTCATGCAGAACAGCTTGTTTAGCATTACATATGTCACATTTCTACTGCACTGCTCACACTGGTGCCCTTAGTAAGTCACCTGCCAGGTTTGCAGCCTGTCAAGTCAACTGTTCGATGAACAGTCAGACAGATGAACATGATGTCACCCATCTGTGATGTCACATTTTACAATTTATTGTATATAAATTGTATATTTTTGTTCTGATTTGTTTTTATTGCTTTTATTCTTGAGTATTTAAACATGTATGTGTATTATTTGAAAGGAGAGAGACTGTAATTGTGTTGAACTTGAAATTTAAGAGGTTTCTTGAATGCATCTTGAAGCATCTGCTCTTAGCTTTACATGCTGTGAACCCGAAAATAATCCTGGTGAATATTCAAATTGCATTTTGGCTTGTGAGGACCCTCCCTAGTAACTGCCTGTTTGAAGCAAGTCAAGCTAACAGATGAACAAAAAAGGCAGAGGGACAAATGTTGCTTGAAATGTTGTTTTACTCAACCTACCCCTTTCCAGATACAGTTGTCTTGTCTTCCGAGCATCTTGGGCTTTAACTAGGCAACTACACACACACACAGAGATGTTCCTTGATTTAATAGCTAGATGCCTGGATTTTTCACGGTATTTCATGCTGTTTTTAAGTTAAGTAATCTTTTTTAAACAAAATATACTGTGTTTTTGTACAGATTTCTATCACATCATTGTTCTTTCCCACACTTGTTCTCTGCAAAGTCCCACTAGAAACCATACATGTTTGCAACTAATAGTTTTTCTACGCTCTTCAAGATCTGTTTCAATTCCTGACAGATATTTTACTGGTTGACGTTTTTTTCTGCTACTGCTCCCAGATGCTCAGTACATCTGATGTGCATTTCATAGTTGTTCACACAGCACACACTGACTGTCATTATGTTCCACTTTTAGATTTTGCAAGGAAGCTTCAGTTAAGTGTAGCTATTTTAATACTTTTGGGGTGCTGCTTCTTTTGTCTTGCCTATGTCTTTTGTTGTGGAACATAAAGCAAATGAAATTCTGTGTAAAATCTATAGGGGGCGGAGAAGGTAGCTGAGGATGTATCCTATTCATGAGGATATATGCACTGTAACAAGGACTGTCAGCTCTCATTTGTTTATTTCATGGCAAGCACACTGGTGACACAAACTGACTGATTCTCCTTGAGAGTATCTTGTGCACGTCAGTCTGTATTATTGATGCAGAGAAGCATGTAGAAAAGATAGCCCTCAAGGATGTTGGTTTTATTTTGGAAAACCTCTGTCACCCTTATTTCTTTTTTTTAACCATCAGTGACTAAACATGTACACTTGAGGATGAAATTATTAGCCCCCGTATGAAAATGTCATTGTTTTCTCCCATGTGCTGTTAACCAGAGCAAAGAATTTTTAACACAGCTTTTTTTAAACACCCTAGTTTAATTTTGGATGCTTCCATTATTTGACTTTGCACATGGAAATTAAATTATTCCAAAATTATTAGCCTCACTGATGCTAATAGTCAGTTGTGTCTCCTTGTTGCTGGATAACAGCCTGCAGTGGTTTGTTGTAGTTTTCAACAAGTCTCTGACTCGTCTCCTGAGGAATCACAGCCCATTCTTCCATGGTAAATCTCTCAAGCTCCTCCAGATTTGATGGCCTTCTGGCATGGACCTTCGTCTTCACTTCACCCCAAAGAATTTTCTGTGGGATTTAAGTCAGGACTTTGTGCAGGCCAGTCAGTAACGTTCACTTTGGTCTTCTGGAGGTAGTTCTTCATCAGAAGCGACGTATGTTTTGGTTCATGGTCGTGTGACAAAGCGACGACTCAATCCCAGTTTTGCTGCTGACTGCTTCAGGTTTTCTTTCAAAATCTTCACATATCCTTCTTTCTTCATGATTCCTTCCACCTTGACGAGATTCCCAGTTCCAGACACACTGGCACAAAGAGCTCTGGTTTGGTCTCATCTGGCCAAAGGACATGCTTCCAGTATGTATAATCTTTGTCCAGGTTGTCTTAATCATTACTTCAGTCTGGTTTGAAGGTGTGTCTTGTACAGATGTGGAGTTCTTCTTGGTCTCCAACCCCACAGTCCATTTCAGTGCAGAGCACTGGTAATTGTCTTCTTTGAGACTACAATTCCTGACTTGTCCAAGTCCTTCACTAGTGTCTTGGCAGTTGTTTACACAGTTAAACACATAATTGCACAACAGTGGTTTGTGCAATAAAAAGGTCAGTTCTTTAGGGGGCTAATAATTTTGACCCTGGTAGTTTTTGGATTTTGTGGAATAATTTCATTTCTGTGTGCAAAGTCAAATAATGGAAGCATCCAAAATAAAACTGTGAAAAAGCTGTGTTTAACAGCACGTGGGAGATAAACAATGATATTTTCATGGGGAGGCTAATAATTTCAACCTCAACTGTATGTTGTCACTTTTCATTTGTACTTTTATATTCTATTATCAGATTCCTGTGGTCAAGGTCTCACCACCCCAATGCTCTTTTTCTTATTCTATTTAATAATTAAATTAGTTATCTCAGTAAGTGTTTTGGTAATTGGATTTAAACAGCATACAGGAATAAGAAACAAAGCTTTACCCAATGTTTGCAAACTATGACATTACAACAGCATAGGACTGACAATCTCATAGTGACCATAGTAATGGAAGGCCCAAGACATAGGGGACGGGTGATAGGATTCATCAGAAACACAACTTTAATAAGAATGTGGTAAGGAAAAAATACTCACACTTCAAAAAGAGAGAGAATCACGTGCAAAAACACTGAGCTGAGAAAACCAGAGGGGATCCAAGAGCTGATGGGATTAAAGTGACTTCTGGAGAGTTTCAGTTATTTTATCTCAGTATATATGAGTTTGAACACTATCGGACCGATAGAAAATACTTAGTATAGAATTGACTCATCCCTGCTTTTGAAAGGCTCGGATATGCTTTGTATTTTGCTCTATAAATGATTTAAATATATTGTAAAAATTGTGGCTAATGTTACAACAGCACAACTTACAGTATTCAGAGCAGACTGGTTTTGTATAACTGCTTAGTATCGCTGATACCCACCATGATTAGGTTGTTGACCACAGGTCAGTTCAAATGAAATTATTGAGGTTAAAGACTTTGTCCTCCTGGCTGCCATTTAAAGCGGCCATGGCAAATACTGCCCTCTAATACACAGCATGCATTACCTCTTTTAGGTAGCAGCTTTCCGTGCGAGTTTCACTGTCTTTTAAATTCAGAGCTGTCATTAAGCTTGCTGAGACTGGTTTTTAGTGCACATATAATGCAGTTGTGAAGGGGTGATTGATAAGATAGTAGCCTGACGAAGAAGCAGATCAGCTATACAGCCCTCGTAACATGCACGTGCAGTTCGACTCTTTGAGGGAAAGCGCAGCAAGTTTTAAGTTCAAAACTTTTGTGCTATTTCTGTTTCGGATAACTGAATATTGCAAGTCAGCACTGTCGGTGGAAAAATGGACAACTCTGGCCTTCGTGCAGTCATCCGCTACCTCAGCCTTCAGTGCTTATCACCCGAGGAGTTCTGTGAGGACATGGCAGGGGGAGGGTGGGCCTGTTTTACAGTATAGTGAAGAAGTGGGATGTTGAATTTAAACGTGCCAGAGAGAGAGACTGCAAATATCACCCCTCTTCTGGAAGGCCAGTCATTTACTGAAGGTCCAAGAGAAAGTGGAGTGCTTTACGACCACTTGACTAAAATGTGTATATATTGGAGGAGAATATGGAAAATAAATGAGCTGTACATGTTCTGAAATGGACTCCCTCAACCTCAAGCCATGAACTCATCAATCACCATCATTCTTGTTTGAAATGTAACATAAAGGCTTGTATCTCAGGCCTCACTCTGCCATAAAAAAATATGTTAAAATTAATTTCAAAACACTAGATTAGAGCCACATTATATGCTGGATTTGATCCACCTCACATAAATGCATTAGTATAGCTGGCTCATTCCACCTTTGGAGTTAGGGTGCATAGAAGTTTTTTATAAACCTGACACCGATAGATGGACTTCCCAGCCCACCTAGCTCTGAAGTAATGGGAATCCAGAGCGTAACAAATGGTGGTGGTGCCAGTACAGTGCTGGCTCACTGGGTGTGCAGGTGGTCCTCCATTCCCCTTGTCAAACCCCCCACTGCTTCCCCAAAGTGGCAATGGAGACATGGGCAAGATTATTTTAGAGTTCAGGTTACAGACCGGCTCTTTCACTCCCCATTAGTCACACTCCAATTTCTGTGATGGAGATTTTTTTTTTTTTTTTTTTTTTTTACTGTCCCCTCACATTTAGTAAATGTATACACAACCTTTCCCACTCAGACTTGAAAGGTCACAGCATGTTTTTGTAATTTCTCATCCACTCTGATTATCCTCACCATAACGGGAGTGCTGTGACTGTGGAAAGCAGATGTCATTTAGGCTTTGCACCTGTAGTGTGATGTCCATTTGACATAAAGCATGAATAAAATGAGTGTAGGGTAGAGTGAAAAGGCAATTTTTATTTCAGGTTTCAAGTTAAGGGATTTCCCTTTAGACTACGTCTTTGTTTCCTTACAAATCCTGGCTCTCACTTAGCCAATAATAAGTATTGATTGGGTTTTACTGGCATGTTTGCACATGCAAATGGATGCCAGTGTGTTATTTTATTGAGGAAAAAGCCACTGCATGCTACGAGAGAAGATGTGGAAGTAAGGCTGGGCAATATGGGAAAAAAACAAAATACCTTTGTAATATAATTTGATATCGATACATAGTATACTGTATCACGATATAAGTCAAATCAGTATTTCTGTATATTGAACATATAATTCAGATATATTAGATATTTTGAATATAAAGCACCACACAGGTGTAGGTTTACTTGTTTGGCATGCTAATATTAAATAAAGAATGCTTACATGTAAATTTCCCATAAATATGTTAAAATTCTGCTATAACACTTTTAAAATAAAAGTTACTTTTGTTGATTCCCTGTATTTTTTATCAGCATATACAATATTCAATTTATAATATTTAGTTTATTTCATAAAAGTATTCAATAAAATAAATATGATGAGTATTAATGATGAATATTAAAAACAGGAAGTCATCACACAATCCTTTTCACAGTATGACAATATCCAAATTCTAAGACCAACTCTTGTCTCATGTCATGATACTGATATAATATTAATGCAGTATATTGCGTAGGTCTACGTGGAAGTCACCGAGGAATAAGATTAAATTAAAGTCTATACAGACGAAACCGATAAAAATCTGGGCTAAAAGCATCCCTGACTCAATATAATGAACAATTCTAATATCTTATCACATCACCGGCTGAATTGTTTACTCTAATAAAAATTTTAAACTTATATGACACCCTTGTCAGTTGTTACATTTTAATGTGGCTGATCAACCTACGACTCAGTATTTGAGTCATATTTTGCCCTAGAGACTTTTTTCATTCTCCCACTTGTAATATTTAGTTACAGTTTAGCTGCTTGATTTAAATTGCCAATTTATTCCCGGGATTTGACATGTAGACTAATTTGCATAGTCAATTTCAGGACACAGGGTTAGTTTAATTCAGCGGCGAACATATTCTGCTGCCATGGTGGCTCGTCCACCCACAAGTATTGGCCATCTGGTGACAGTTTCAAAACTGCTCCCCAGGAAATTTACGCATAAAGTTTCCAAATGAGTTGTTTAACACTCATGTGGTACACTTTCATCTCAAACAATAGCCCTACATAAATGCTGTCTTTGAAAATGTTATGGTTTAGGTGCACTTGTCATAGATGAAGGCTATTCATGCTGTTTTTTTTAACCTCTGTGTTTTGTGTGGATGGATAAAAGAGGCACATTGGTGCAGGTTAGAGTGAAGGCACATTGATTTTTATAAACTATTTTATATTTGGAATGACTTTCCTGCTGTAGTACTACCAACTGAGTCCCGGGACATTAGCCTGTAGCCTTACTGTACTTATATTTTTATTATTTATGTGACATGTTGGACCAAAATAAGAATATTTATTTATTCTATAGGCTCTAGGTAGTTGGTAGCAACTTAGATAATTGCAAGGTATTATTCAAATTCACATAAAATGGACATTTGTCAGGGGCCTGGCTGACATGCCATCAATTCTCAATAATGTTTGGATATTTACTTAATAAATAATATTTGTACATGTTGTACAAATGTAGCACAGGTGTAAGGCTGCAGTGACTGTTCAATCGATTGGCTAGTAATCACATACCGAATGAATTGTCAACTAATGATAATTCTGATAATTGGTTTGAGTGTTGAGTGGATCATGACACACAGCAGATGGAACGACTTGTGGTAAAAGTAGGGGTCGTACCTTTTATCAGCACACTAACTTTAAACCATGCAGCACCTCTTAAAGGTCAATCTGTGGTCATGAAGGCATGTTGTGTTCGCTGGAGCTAACCCCGCCCCCCAAGCATGACCTACAATATGGTTTTGACCTGAGCCTGAAATATTATTGCTTTGGAAGGCGAGAATGTACTTGGGGGCTTCAGTGCAACCAACATTTTGGCCCAGTTAATACCAAGCTAATGGGTCAGACAGAGGGGAGCCTTAATGGAATTTAGAATTTCTAAGAATGCTGATCCCTTTGCCACACCCACTGAAGAGTTTATCCTTTATATTTAAAGGTTTGTTTAATAACTTCGAAGATTTCAACACTTATTTTTTAGTGGATTGGAATTGGGTTGCATGGTTTATCTTCTATTAATGTGTATGTACAGTATATATTCACAATATAACTTTTCTTACTTTATTCTATTTGAGCCTACAGTAATTCTTGTTATCAAAATTATCAGGTTTCCTATTCAAATGAGCATATCAGCACACGTTTTTAATGTTTGTACTTTTATGTACTGTATGGGATTTTAATTTGTCACAGAGTGGGAATAACAACCGTTGAATCTTTTTTCTTATAATGAGCTTATGTTAGGAGTTTGGGAATTTCAAAAGGAAAACAACTAGACAAAATAGGAGTGAAACAGCAATTTGAAGAAAACGTGGCCCTGAATCTGTTGCTTGTGCTTCTCTTTCATTTGTGTTCAGTGTTGCTGATCACATCCATCACATGTTCCGCAGGCGTTTTTGAGTGAACTGACAGTTGTCCTGAAATTGGCTGGCAAAGTCCCACCAGTCTGTGTGTGAGCAAGAAAATCCACATGCTGTTCTGGGGAAAGGTTTTCGATGCTCTTACAATTTGCCAGTGAACCGTTGTAAAAAGCTGCTACCTATTAGTCGATGGATCTGCCTACGCTGTATTTAGAAATGTAAGTCCTTAAGAAATCAGTGATAAGAATTTTCTTTCGACGTGAGGCTGGAATGCATAGGCATATTTTTTTCCAGACTGGAATTTCACAGGCAGAGCTGTCTCTGGGGTAAAGACTGTCATGCACCAGAAAGAGCATTGCACTTTAGCACTTTAGCAGAACTTCCCCATCGCAATGAGAAAGGAAAAAAAAAACTGCAGATAGCTCTGGACTATTTGGGAAAAAAAGACTTTCCTTCTGGGGCACTTAAGCTTAGATCTTTGTCATTATTAGCTTGCTTCTTTAGCTGCTGATTTCTCTTTTATCACCATAGTGACCAATGCTCGGATTCCAGTAACTGCAGGAATCCCAGGGGTTAGTAATAGAAGGTGTAACTCTTAACCAGCTAAATGAAGTTGAATGGGACAGAAGGGAAATTACTGACTTTCTTCTCCATTAGCACTCAAATTAATCCACTCATTTCTTCTCTATAAATTTATGAAGCACTGATGCTATAATAGGAAGTTTATGTTGAATATTTAATTTCCCTTAATTATTTTGGGCTAGCTTTGCAGTCAGTCACTTAAAGTCCATTTGTTACGCCTTGCTTTGAATGGTTAATGAAGAGAAAAGCTCTGACATTTTCTGTAAAGTTGAAGTAGACTCGCATTAAACTGAAGCTTTGATCAGCTGTTTATTGTAGTGTTTATACAAAAAAGCATTTAATTTTCATCACAGTCGCCACCAAATACTTTTGATTTACTAACTGAAATATATACTTGAAGGTTAGGTTTAAGGGACAGCAGTAAGGAACTAACCATCCCTTGTTTTAATCAGGAGCATAGCATTACTTCTACATTTGGATGCCATTCAGTTCATTCTCATACCAAACATTGTGCAATTTTAGTGTCTTCATGTGGTGGAATTATGACTTTGTCATTGTTTCCCCTTGTGTTCATTGTTTTGGTCAAAAGAGGGCCCTTATCTTTCCCTGTCAGTCACGCCATTGTTAAAGAGAGAGACCCTGCAAATGCAAAATGGCATGAGTGATGGATTACTCTTTTATTTGGCAGGTTTTTCATCTGTTGAAATTGTGTGTGTGTGTGCTCATGTTGGTTTGGGAGAAGAAATTTATGAATGTTAAGCATTTAAAAATGGTTTGAAATTGCAAAAGCCTCCATTTCTATTGACTGGTTTTAAATACCAAATAATTTGAAGTTCTCAATGTAAAGGACGACTGTCATACGTTTAAAGTATATTTTCCTATTTGATGATCATATTTACATTTATTTTAATATTTTGATGTGAATATTATGTCAAATTTTGAGATTCGTTTTTAACCTCTGAAACTAACAGAAATGTTCTTAATTAGTGGGCTAAATGATCACATTATTATTTTATTAATTATATATGGAGTTAAATGTTGTGTTTGGAAGATAAAACTAATGCTTGCACTAATGCTCAGCTTTGGCAAACCAGGAGGGTGGGAAGCATGACAGAAGATGTAGAAAAGCTAAAGTTTTGAACTACAAAACTTAAGACAATCTCTGGTAATATTCAAACCAATATGAAATTGTTTCATCCCCATTGTTTACCTTAAATGTTGCTACAGAAGATTACCCTGCCACAATTTACTAGTATTCCCTAGTATTTTATTCCCCCCCCCCCCCACAATCTTGTCGAGTCAGAATTAGCTGTTATTTACACACCCCACGCCATAAGCATGCAGCACATTATCAGTTATCCATGCAAGAGGCTAGCTCATAATATGTGCTTTATTTCCTTTTATCAGCCTTCTCCAACAGAGGGAATAACTTCATATCTCCTTCCTTTTGATTGCAGCAAAGTGATGCACTCTGGTTCAAAGCTTGATGAGATTTCCTTATGAGAGCCATTAGCAATGCTGAATTTGATTTCTGCCTTTTTTTCCAATGCATCCCCTTGTGCCAGCGTTGTTTTTCCTGCATGTCAATTGGACATTATTAGAATATTAAAATGCTTTATGAGAACACCACCAATTGGTTCTGCACAAAAGAGAATTCCTCAGAAATGTTGGAAGCGCCACACAGACTCACGCACTGTTGTTTTTGTGTGGTAGCACTATAATATACATTGACTCTGAGCTTCCAGAAAGCTTAGACTATATTTTGAAAGGCACTTGACACTTTTCACTGTAGCCAGTCAGGCTACTTATCTTCCTGAGCGCTAGCACCTTATCCGCTGCGTGAAGCAGAAATTTATTGAGGGAAAGCATCTGGAAGGCTGCCTTGTCAGAGACAGAGTGTTGCCTCCACAGGAGGAAGAGACTGTTGTGTGGGGCTTTTATTAGGAACCTCTTTTTATCAAAGTCTTCTCACTACATGGTATGCTTACTCCATCTAAGGAACTGAAGAAACCTGTATCCTTGTCCTTACCTTGTGTGGTTTTTGTGCAGGTTTTCAGGTTTTTGCTGCATGTATCTAACCTGTAGTGTAAGCAGTGCAAATCATGCAACTATCATATGTATCTGGGCTAACGCCAAATTACATACGGGTCTGGAAAGGGTGTATTTAGCTCGGTCAAGAGGCGTGACCAACAGATGTAGATCAAATACCTCTGTATGCAATTAGATACAGTTACATCAACATTAGGTTTACTGGCAAAACATTTTATTTTGTAGGTATTTGCAATAAACAAACCACATAAGAACAGTTTATAAAGTTGAATAAAACTAATATTACAAGGATTTCATGCAGATTCAACACTAAATCCTACTTTCACCGACTACTGCAGTTTCAAAATTATTCAACCCCCTGAATAGAATTCCTCATAAGAGCACACATTTGCATATCAGATGGTGCTTTAAAGCCTCATTACTTGCATCAGGTGTGCTTGAGATAGTTGACAGTGATGTTTGATTGCATGTTGCAAAGTCAAGAGAATTGGCCAAAATGTTCAGAAAAGAGATCACTGCCTTGAACAAACAAGGAAAATGATAGAAAAAGATAGCAAAGGCACTGAATGTTCCTAGAGACACAGTTAGAAGCATAGTTGCTATGTTTACAGTAACAGGAACAGTGGATGTGGCAGAAAGAGAAGCTGTCAAAGCCTGCTACCAGAGTCCTGAGGAGGCAGGTGGTCAAAAACCCTTGATTGACCTACAGTGAAGCATGGCAGTGGCTCAGTGATGCTCTGGGGCTGCTTCACTTCTTCTGCCACTGAAAACCTGCAGCATGTGGAGGGAAAGATGGATTCAATCAAGTATCAAGAAATCCTGGGAGAAAATATCATGCTCTCTGTGAGGAAGCTGAAGGTTGGGTGTCATTGGACCTTCCAACAGGACATGGATACTAACATACCTCAAAGTCCACCAAGGCTTGGTTTCAGAAGAAGTCCTGGAAGATACTAGAGTGGCCATCACAATCACCGGACTTGAAGCCTCTTTGAAAATCTCTGGTGAATTTGAAAAAGGCAGTTGCAGCACGCAAACACAAGATTACTAGAGAACTGGAGGCCTTTGCCCAGAAATGGGCTAATAATTTTGAATAATTTTGAGACTGCAGTAGTCATTAAAAGTGGAATTTTGTGTTGAATTTGGAGAAACCACTTATAATACTAGTTGTTGAGCTATTTAAATTGTTCTTGTTTAATTTGTTTTTGCAAACAGCTTCTAGTTTGAATAATTTGACCAATGATCAGGATGACGTATGCAGAGTGATTAAAAAATGGCAACAAAAGTGCTTCTTGACAATTTTCAAAATTATTTCAACTGCACCTTTTACCTAAAAACGCATGTGATGTCTACATGAAAGTTTAGATTAAATGGAAGATAAGGCTACTTGATTTTTGCCAGTTGGAAACAGCTGTTACCTTGAGAGTGGTGTGACCAAGCTTCAGTTTATTTATTGTTTAAAGACTTTCTGATAAGAGCACAAATCTGATTATATCCTCTCAGGTGCAGGTAAAAAATCAAATAAGGCAGCTGACTGTTAAACAAGTGGCCTGATGCTCAGTTGCACACTGTTTAGATGAGATGAACCGTCGTGGACCGGTGCTAGTAATGGTGTCTAACAAGTTTTGGCCCGGGGGAGCGCCATGGAGCAAGACTCAGCAGATCGACAGCCAAATCGACATAGCTTCTCTGTCATCAAGCCTGCCTTTAGCACGTTAGGGAAAAGAAATTGGGATTGGTTCCCTTTTTTTTCCTGAGATTCTGAATTTGGTCAAAACGGCATCAATGGCAGACAAAAGTATGTATGTGTGGGACAGTTGGAATGGACAGAAACAAAAAGTTGCTTGACATTTTCTTCTCATGTTGCATACATGTAGAATATTCTTGTGTCATGGACACCGTCATTTTGTGTCGAAATAGTGTCAACTTCAGCAATGAACGCTTCCATTGTTAGGCCAGTTGCATGCAGCCCGTGTCCTCTTCAAGAGCTTCATCAAACCAGTCATTATCAAAATGAGGGAAATGTAAGTAGCAAAGACTTGGTTACAATTAAATGAGCTGACTCGCTGTATCAGGATGTTATAATGACCACTGAAACTGTTTTGCTAAATAATATTTATCAAGCATGCCATGCAGCAGAGTATAAATCAGTCCTAAGCTTTAGCTTTTTTCACTCATTTAGAATATCTGGTAAATTTTGTATCTGTAAATTGTGATTGTCCTACTTTTCTCAAGTTTATTGGACAAAGATAAATTTAATATAAATATGGCTTTTTTTGCATCTCATACTGATACCCACAATGATATCTGTTCGATACAGTCATTTTACATCTATTAAACTACTAAATTGATAGCAACACATTTGTGCTGCTTTATTTACCGCCTGGCCATTTTATGAAATGTGTGAGAAATATTCAGCTCCCTTTAAGAAGAAATGAACAGCCCACAGCATGACTTAGCTAAACTGCCGTTGCTGCTTTTTTTTATTTACATTTTTTACAGTCTGTGCTTAGTGAAGCTTTTATGTCATTTAAGGGTTTTGGCTTGTATTGGGGTATTGGAGTTTATATTTTTTTTTTTTCCTTTTTCCAACTTCCCATCCAGACTTTGACTTGTATCAGACCAATACCAATATTGAGTGGTGAGTGTTATTTATTTGTCCCCAATTATAAATTTTCAGTCATTAAATAAAGACACGGTTCGCAAACATTCAGAGAGATTCTTGCAGAAGCAGAGGTATCAGTGTCTTCTCTCGAAATAGCCTGACTAACTGGAGGCATTGTAGAAACAGCTTGCATCTTTTTACAGGACTGTTGACAGTAGCCTGTGAAATGTAACACTGCTGAACAGCTGGTCAGTCACTTTTCCTTGATTGGAGAACTAACTTTGTTAGGCTGCTTTTGCTATCACTCTCTTGACTGCCACAGAAGGTGAGCTGTCCTTTATTTATCCTGATCTAGAAAACATTTTAGGAAACCGGAGGAAGGAGATGAGTGGGGTTTTTTTTGTTGTGTGTTAGTGCTGTGCTGCTTGTCAGTTTTGCTCTAATCTAATTTAATCTGTGCAAAACGACCATTGATCAAGAAACACAAAAAAGATGTGAAAATGAGAACAGATTAAACATATTCTGGTGAGAAACCGCGCAGACCGGAGAGAAAGAGTGGATGACATTAAAGGTCACCTGCTAAGACATGTTTGGATAAATGGAGCCAGTATATCATTGATTGTCAACTTACCCTTTGAAGTTGCACAGAGTTGCATCGAGCCACTTTTCTTGCATGCCATGCTTTTCTTGACCCTGTTCTTTGCCTTTGCTTTTATAGCACCCTTGGGATTTTCATAGTGCTGGAACAGTGAAAATTACTCCAAGGTAGGACAATGTGAAAATCAGGCATGTGAGAAAATCATGCCACATGACTGGGACATGACTCTTATAGCCATTATCAGCCTCTGTATTCCATATTTCATGACATGGCTGAGTCACCCGCTCCTTTGCTTTCATCACCACCTCAGCACCCGTAACTGAGTGGAGAATGCAAGGAAGTCGGTCTCTAGAGAGGCTCCTGGAGCACAGGGGGCTAGAGGGTGGAGAGGGGGCACAATGCTGTAAAGTGACTCTGTGTCGCTTCATTTCCCCATTTTAATTGGGCTATCTAAATGCATCCCCGGTTTGTCAATACCCGCCGGGGTCCCAAATAAAAAATGATTTGTCTCATGCATTCTGTGGCATGCTCTGCTGTTCCCCTCAGAGAGCATGCCCTGCCTGTTGTCAGCAGCACAGCGTTATGGTGAGCACTTTTTTTTTTTTTTTTTTTTTTTTCAGTGAGTGTTCAGAAAATAGATAGCCTCCACTATCACTATTATGACTCGTTCACAGTTTGTGTTCTCTCACTCTGTCTGTGACTAACACGTCAATATAGGCATGTAAGCGTGCTCCCCTGCACTGAGGGCAACACAGGACACATGCTCAATGCACACATTCACATATCTGTACGGGCACGTACACATCCCAGCACTGAGTGAAGGTCAGCACCGTGAAGCCAATCTTATCTCTGTTTTTATGTGCTTGGTTTCCCACTCTCCTTGTCTTTTTCACACCTCCTGTCGCCATGCCCCATCACCTTCCCTCTCAGGGCTGGAGCCAGTGTTATCTGCAGACAGTCCTCAGAAAAAAATTCAGCGCCAAACATGTGCCTGACTTTAGAATGTGGAGCGGAAGCACGACACATACTCAGGGGTCGACTTTATTCATTTTGCACAGAGATGCATTACGTCGCACGTTAAGAAGAAAGAGCCATTAAGGCTACATCTTTACCACTGTGTTCAGATTTAAAAAAAGATCTGCATCCAGACAGCTGTTTCAGTTCTCTTATATTGTATGCCTAAAAACACAGGGTGTCATGTAACCATTCTGGTCCACTGGGTGTATGCCAGTTTACCCAGTATAAGTACATTGATTCTATCCTCTACAGTTGTTTGTTTAGTTTACTAATGAGACAAATCACTGGAGAAAGTTAAGACCAAGGATTTATTTTATCAGACAGATGATGAGGTGAAACTGAAACAGAGTAGGTGCTAATGGAAGTTTTCGTCCACAGCTGATAGTTGAGTTTTGGCTGATAAGAAGCAATCAGGAACTGAATATGAGTAGGTACGCCTGCGTTTCCAAAGAGCTGTCTGTACTAAAGAAATTACTATTATCCTGACCAAAATAATTGCAATTCACTTCATATTATTGCAGTGACTGAAAAAGAAATGTTTCTTCTGTCTGTCAGAACCGTCACAGATAGTGTACATATGTTTTATTGAAAAATTATGAATTTAATATTATGAAAGACGCAGCTCCCCATTGTGGCACTAAAAATCACAAGGACTCTATGTTGGTGAGCTAGACAGGGTTTTCAAGTCACTCACATGAAATATGAATGTTTTTCTCCATTCAGGATTTTTACAATAATAGAAATTCAACACGATTAAATTACTGTAAGTGGTTTTCATCACAATGAGCGATAATATCCTATATTGTCCCATCACTACATAGACGACGCTGTTCTCTGTTTTGAGAAGCCTCTGTGTGGACAACACATATATCCAGACTAGAGTTCATGTGTGGATGGGATTTTAGTGCTGAGCTACCATACTAATGCTGCTCTTTTTTAATCCCATGATGTATCAAGTAATTGCATAGAGGAAGATAAAATTCAGCGTACATTTCAACATGGTTAATAAGAAATCTGACATAACATGTTCGCTTGTCCCTAACCTGTCTTTGTAAGGTACAACATGATCCATACATGTGAAATCAACAACACCACGATAACAATCTGGAGATGAATTAGTTGACAAACAGACAACAGCAGTGGCCAAGCCTCCATAAATCGTGGGCTGGGAATTCTGAGGCTAACAGGTGTTGCCCAGCTGTGCTTCTGGACATGATGACATCGTGCGAGTCTTAAGAGCCCATCGTCATCAGGAGCAGCAGCAGCATGGTGACTTTCACAGCTCACTGTTTACGACAGGTCAGCATTTTGTCACTGGAACGCAGCCAGAATTGTGTTTATCAGTGACCTCTCTGAATGCCGAGTTAGAGCCAGCCTAAACGGATGCCATTTAATTTCCATCGTCCTAGATGCTGATCTAGTCTGCTTAAATGTTGTCTCTGTACATTCTGTATTGTCCAGATAATTTATTTTACGTTGCTCAAATATGTCGGCAAACTTGTTAGATTTTGCAGATGGTGAAACCGATAGAGTCCGGGGGCCAATATGATTCATCTACAGCAGTGCAGTCTCCCTTTGGGTGATGACTGTATCGCTCCAGCTGAGGAGCTGAGCTGTCTGGTTTGATCAAGGTGTTCGTCAATTGATTGCGTTCCTTTAAAAAAAAAAATACTTTTAACATAAAGCTTTAAAGCCAGATAAAAAAAACCCTGATCACACAACATCTTTCACCAGAATCTATGAACTGGGTATTGTTAGAGGTCGTCCAGCTTTCTTCTAATGACATGAGAAGGGGGATGGGCGGCTGTCAGAGTGTTATAAATTCTCAGACTTGGTAGGGGGTGTTTTCAACTCTTTTCAAGCTTGTGGGGGTGGTGGAGCAAAGGATAAGTCCTAAAACTGCCGGGGCTACAAAAACCTGCTTAGGGCAACAGTATTAACCTCTCATAGGGAGTTACTGCTCTGTTCCATCTGTGTTCCGAGTTAATGTGACATCAAAATAATATTCAAATTATTATTTCATATGCTATCTAACAGAGTCCAGTGGTTTGGCATTTCGTTTCCCCTCTCACGTTCAGCTATTAAAGCTACAAAAGATCATCTTTACATCACCATATACTTCTGTGCTGTTTGTGCAGCAGTTTGATGTCTAATAACGTTTGAGCTGGTTTCACACGCAGTAGTATCTTCTCCTACTTCCCTCAGCAGTGTGTACGTGAAATCATCAGTCTTCAGAAGGTTCCCTCACACTCATTATTTAGTAAAGGCTGAATGCTTTCTCCTGTAGAAGAATTTTTTTTTCGTCTTTAAGCCTGAGATCGTTTTTTTAACAGTAGGATGACTGCAGCACAGCTGTAATATGTTTTATGTATATGTGTATCAGTCCAAATCAAATTACTTTTTAATAGGATGACCCAAATTCCATTTGTTCTACACTTGAAAGTGAGAGATAAGATTTTATTTCCTTGCTTTAAAGTTGTGCAGTCGTGTGCAAATATACAACCTCAACTGAAATGTCTCCCATTGTTAACGACAAAAAAAAGTAAATATACAACACATTGCAATTTGCCATTTTCTTCAGCAGAGTTTATGGCCAGAATACATTTAACAGAATTGTAAAGCTTAAAGATTATGACTTTAAAACCTTGCTGTCAGTGTAGGTGGCTCGCAGCATCACCAGTGCCTACTGATATATTTAAAATAACATTGTTACATGGAGATCTAAACGTTGTGGAAGCGTCACTGGATGAGTCAAGTTTCAAGTTAGTATTATTGAGATAAATGTGCAAACCTCTCCCTAAGGTCCCGAGGCTCTGTGATCTGTTAAAGCGCTCTCGTCTCGGTTGGCAAATCTCAGGGAAGTGAGAGAGTTTTTGGGGAAGAGAATGGTTGTGCTTACATCCTCCCTCAGTGCTGTCCCCTGTCCGTATAGAACGGAAGAAGAAAACAGCAGCACCAGGGGCTGACTTGGCTGTTCCTTTGAGCTCCATCATAAATCCGACTGAACATTTCTGAACATCTGTTGTGGATGATTAGCTCCACGGCTAGCAGAGTTTGACCGCAGGGAGTGTGAAGCTGTGTGTGCACTTGTGTGTCGGTGTGTGTGTGTGTCTGTGTGTCTGTGTGTGTGTGTGCACAATCAAACCTTACTGACTTAAGACTGAGAATTTTATATGTTTATTTTTCAGAAAGGGGGAAAGAGAGAGAGAGAGAGAGAGTGGCAAAAGTTATTTTTGAAACTGTGTCATTATCAACTCCACGTATTAGTGGACATGTGTTATGTTGGCTCAGTCCCCTGGGAATGCTTGTATGTTTCAAGGTCACACTTTGTTAACAGCTTTGTTTCCTTGATAATGACGTGGCAAATTGATTCGGAAATACACAAAGTGGTTCCATTTTGACGCAGAGTTCGACATGGTGGCCATATCGCTTCTGCTGTCAGGTTTGTGATTATTAGGTGGCACATGGGCTTGTATCACGTCTCAGTCTCTCCCTAAAAGGGGCCCTAAAGCTTATCCAAAACGGAGTCTCTATGGTTTAGCAATGCATAACATCACGTGTGCGCATTTTCTTTCTACGTGCAGGTGCACTGCAAAATTGTCGTTCATTGGTCAAGGTTCAAAAGGTAAGGCCCTGCTGCCTCCTCCCTCTCCGCACTGAAATTTGACTCCTGTGACATCACACAGTGGGTTTGGCTTCTCCCAGGCAGCCTCTGAACACCAGCTCAGTGTGTGAACAAGCTCTGCCTCTGAAGGATCTCTCCCCAAGCAATATCCTTCTATAACCACAGCTGGAAACTTATTGCTGCGGATCCAAAAGACAGTTCCCAAAATGCTGAAAATGGAATAACTGAGCAGGAACTAGAGACTACTTTCTCTCACACGCTTTTGTATAAGACGTCGTTCAGGGATAATCTTTTCCGAAACATTGCTGGATTTTCTTTTCTAGGATTTGGATACTTGTCTCTCTCTCTCTCTCTGGAATAAGGGTCTCACAATAAAAAGTAATACAAGGGATTTACTTTTAAGCGGACCTAATTGATATGCATAGGTAAGTGTGACTTTTGCCACAGAAATGTTGTAATGCATCAGTGAGGGAAAACCCAATAAGGCACAGAGGGATTTAAAGTAAGGCTGAATTTTCTTCTGAACTTTTGTCTCTGTGTCTCCTGATACCAGCATGTGTTATATTTCATCTTGGGATTTACCTATTACATCGCGCCTCTTACAATAAAAGTAACAAAGTTAGTTGTTGTGTTACACTTGAATGGTCAGGTATTTTCTTACTATTCTTTTGTCCCATTTCCTTTTGTCCTTGCTCACTCTTGCTTGTTAAGCCAAAACAATAGTTTAACCTCGTCTCGGTTTAGCTCTATTGGCTGGCTCTCTGGCAAATTGCCCTGTCTGGTGCGAGCCCTCCCCTACGTATTCAGAGGACTTTGAATAGAAGGGCCATAGAGTGTCCCCTAGCTACTGCTGCTAAGGTGAGGCTCCCTGCCGCTCTACAGCATTAGGCCTACACTAAGGCCAAACAACCTGTTTTTCCAGTTGTCTTTATCTCCCTGGGCAATCTGGAGGGTAAAGTTTCAACGACAAGAATTCCAGAAGAAAAGGAGAGGAGACACTGGAAGACTGCAAAATCCCAGATAATTGTAGAGGACTGTTGGAAGTCACAAATTATGTTTTTCAAAAAACGTTTAGACCTCCTTTCACAGCAAATGCAACCTGTGATACACATTTCTTCACTTAAATAAAGCTTCAGAGTTTTCTGTTCTTCTTTTTTTTTGTCCGCGATGAAAAACTATATGAGAGCTGAGTAAAGACACGTACAAAAGCAGCTCTTAATTATTTTGCATCTATTTTATTACACCATAAATCTTCTTCATCAGAGTCAGTTGCTCTTGCTCTTAGACACAATAAATGTGCCACTTGTTTCACAACACATTTGTCGCTCAGTACAAGCAGCTATTGTCATTGGGAAAACTATCCCTGCTCTTTTCCATCAAAGCTGTTTTAAATTTTCAGAGAAGGTAGTTTAGCTGTTTCCCATTTTGTCTGGCTGTTGAAATTTCTGGACTTCCCCATACTGCCATGAGAATTTCGTTTTCCCCTCTCTTTCTGTTGTTTACGAAGCTGAAATAGATGAACTAGAATTTTTCCTATTTATATATTCATCCAGGAGTAGAATCCTCCCTCTGTAACTCACTTCTTTAAGTCTTTAACTTAAAGAGGTAACCCTGAATTGATTGAAAATAAAGATCTTAAGGGGGAACTGTGTACGGACACAACAGTGAACACGTCCGCTCAGCTGCTCAATATCATAAATAAACAAGACAGATAACTGTCAGTCGTGGGTTATTTGTTCAAACAAAGTCAACTCCTCTCCACACTGAGTGACCTCTAGGTCGTCCTTTCTTCACCTCTGCTGTGCAGCCCACAGACCCCTCAGTCCTCCATCATTATGTTATATGGTGATTTTCCAGGCAAACACTAAATGATGTCGAGGATGCGACCTGAGGAAATAACTATGCTCATTTGTGCCCCACTATTAGATTGCCTGAACAAACAAATTATCTCTCACTTAAATGACTGCTCTGGCTGAAATCTTTCCTTCAAAATAACGTGTGGAACAGTCAATAACTCAGTCTTTCTCCCCGTTGGATTGCTCAAAAGTAATTATGGGCATAGCATATGGATTTTTCCATACAACTTGATTTCTCATCATTGGTAAATTGGGTGACGTGTAATGGCCTGTTAATGCATGATGGATCTGCTTAATCACCCGCGTTTCAGCCGGGACATGAAAGCGGTTGCTTACAATCACAGATCAATGTCTGTGAAGGCGATTGTGTCAGTGGAGCCAGACGTTAGTCTATGACGCACACTGTAAGGAGACAGAAACCTTTCCAATCTATGGAGTTATTAAAGTTCAAAGCTTTGCTGTACTGTAGAAGACAACGATGAGGTTTTAGACCTTAAAATTCCAGTTGGATTTATGTCCACGTTGTCTCACAGTGGTGAGAAGGTCATGTGTAGGTGTTTGATGATGACAAGGCCTTATTGTCAATCCTCAGTTTTTGTGCTAAAAAAAAACGTGTTTATGTAGTGATGGCTAAGTGAGAAAGATTTGCTCTCTGCACTGTGCATTGTCATTCAGTGTGTACTGCCTGTGTGATGCGTCAGCTGTGCTGATTGTCACTTTCTGGTCTCATTTGTGACACTTCTTCCTTACAGACAGACAGTCACTCATTTATTATTGACATGTGCTGTGGAAAAGGTCTTTTTCAAACCACTAAAACAACCAGTGTTTTGACATCGACAGTTTTCCTCTGCTTCCCCATAAAGAGCGCATGAGACTGAACTCAGGGGTCTGTATGAATTTGCCTGTTTTTTTTATTTATTTTTTTTTTTTTAATCCACATCAGAACTGCATTTTTTGCAGTGTTGATGGAAAACTTTTTCAAAACGAGAAAGGAAAAAGGTTGTTAACGTTTTACTCTGTTTCATTGTGGTTATACATTTAGCACAGCTTAAGGTTTTAGCAAGAGATAATATCCAAATAGGAGAATTAATAAATAATTTTATTTAAAGTTAAAGTTATGTTATTTGTTATCAATTAAGGTTGAATAGAAGGTTTATTAAATAAAGCACACTGTATCTTTGGCAGTGCAGATTTAGCTTTTTTTTTTTTTTTTATCTATCTACCCAAATTGTATTTCCAGTTATATCCAGCCATGAGAACTCTGTTTAGTGCTAATAGCCATAAACCTTCATTTTAAATTTTAGCTTTATGCATTACAACCATGGGTTTCTCAACGGAAACACAAATCCACTTTGTCAGAGAAGACATTTCCCTCCTTGCACAAAACTCATTTCAATTTCACATCATACCATTACGCCTCCACATTGATTGAAATGGCCTCCATTTTCAGGGGCAGCTGCATTTTCATGTGCTATGTATGACAAGGCCAAAGCCTAGGCTGGTATATGTGGAATGTTCAGCAATGCAAGTTGGAGACACAGAGTGGCTGCGACAAATATGAATTCTGCTGTGTTTCCAACTATTTCCAGGGAATAGGAGAACTCTGACTGCAGGCCAGTTGATGATTTCCGTGTCTGCTCAGGTCCACTGTGGACTGTATAAATGCTTTCACCCAATCCTGTGAACTCCTATGAAGACATCCACATGCAGCCCAAAATTTGTGACCGTGTATTCTCACTGACTCTGCATGCTCCAGTTAGCGAAATATATTGCAGTGGATTATAATGTGGTATCAGGTACACATGTGTGGAACCCCAGACTGACACAGACCCACATGTTTAGATGAATGGAACAAATCTCTGTGGACAAAGAAAATGAAAAGTTTTGTTTTCAGCAGTGTATTATACTATTCACTATTTTTTTTTTTTGCAGAAATACAAGGTCATTATTGGTGCGGGCTGTCATTAAAATTTAGTTCTTTGTAGAAGGGGATAATGATGACGCTAAAATGCAGTAAAGCATATAAAACTGAACGTAGGCTTGATTCATTTGGTGCTTGGTCATGCAGGAATAGTCATGTGTTGATATATTCCTCTGCCTCACCAGCAGCCTTGTTTGTTCAACAATTTCTCCCAATTTCTCCAAATGCCTGGCTTAAACACGACATTCTACTTGATTACTTTATCAACTGAGCTCTTAATTTCACTTAATTTATGATGTCTATTTTAGCATGTCACCTCTGTTGACAACATGAAGAAATGGTCTCCCACTGTCCATCAAATGGAATAATATGTCTTTACAGTCTTGGGAACACATACAAAGACTATTAGATGCATACTTTACTAGATATTAGTTTCACAGAGAAAATGTTTTGCTTTATTAAGCATCAGCATTCAACTTTTACAGTAGCCTGTGTTTATCCTGTGGTTCATCCTCCAACAAAGGCGGTGACTCTTCCTCCTGCAGAACTCTGAGGTCCCTGGCTTGTTTTGGGAAGATGGATGGAGATTCATTTTGTTTCATTATAATGCCTGACTTATTTATAGCCTGCCTGTGCAGTGCCTGTTGGCCCACTGTGGCCCTGTAAGGATGCTGGGGGCTGAGGCGTTGATGAAACATTCCTGTGTCCAGGGGGTATTCTCTGAGGAGAGCACTGCTTGTTTAGGGAGGGAGGTGGGGTGACAATGTAAGAACCATGGGCAAGGCCGCTGTAATCTAATTCTTCCAACCCTGCCTAGATACAGCATTCCTCTTAAAGCGCTTTCCCCTACCAAAGTCTGGTGCTGTGGGGGCATTGGACTTTGTAATGTTACCTCATAGCCCAACAACGTGGGAAACTATATAATCTAATTTGGACCTTCAAACATTGTTATCACAAAAACACATAAGGGAGAACTTGATTTTAAAAACATTTTTCCCTTGAAGCGCATTTTCATATTTTACTTATGCACCGTTTGGAGTTCCATAGCACCAATCCTAAACCTTTATCTGGATCTCCCCCTCAGCCTCAGAGATTACTGCTTCACAACCTTGGAGCAGGGATGCTGTCTGCCTGGTAATTTGATGGCTAATCCCCTGCCTCTTCCCTACAAATCTCTTCCCTGATAAAGGGGTTGCTTCTACATTAGTAAACATGGGAGTCTTGGCTGCTTTGGCTGACAGTCAGACCAGGCAACGGTTAGGGAAGGGGGAAGAAGAGGAATGACCAGTTCCCATTATAGCAAATAGGGAAGCTCCTTGACATCTTGACATCTGCACTAAAACCAACAAGCTCATCAGGTTGATCTCTGTTTTGTATTCGATGGTACATTTTTGCATATGTTGGGCAAAACTTAAAAGTAAAAAAAGCATCTCATGAAGCTACTGGTTTTAATTGTGTCACCGTCAGCTTTTCACGGGTGTTGCACTTTTCAGTGTTTCCATTCAGTCCTTTGTGAATATACAGTACATTCATTCACTTTTTTGACCTAAATCTGTCTTCCTAATTATCTGTGTGCTACTGTCACACCTCAACACGATTGCTCACTTTTCACTTCCTCAGCTCTTTCTTCACAAGCTTACAGAATGACCATGAACTGCTAGATTGCTGACTGAAGTCCACCAAAGGGTTTTATGAGGAATTGTTAGCCTATGACCTCGGTACATCAACGAAACACTATAGTTGTATTTTCAGACATGAACCTTTTGAACATTGTTCAGTCGTTTTAAGGAACATGTCCATAGGGTCGTTCGCTGACACAGGTATTCTCGCATAAAACTATCTGGACAATTTGTGAAGAAGTGGTAGAAACCAATCAAAGCTGAGAATCTGAGTCCAACCAGATTCTTGGTTGGACCCGGCTCAGCCAAGCTTAACAGCAATTGGCAAAATAGCATTTAACCAATTTATAAAATAACTTTAGCTTGACAACTGCAACACCAACTGTGACGGCTTCTTATGACCTGACTGCAGTACTTTGAGTGTCAGGGTGGATTTGATCAGGTGAGCGACAGCCGCTGTTCCTGTGTCTCGTTCTGTATGTTTAATGGCCTGGCGTTCAGTCATGGTCAGAATGGGAGATGATATGTCGAACAATTTGGCGAGGTTTTCAGCACATGGCGGACAACATTGAAACGAGTGAACTGCTGTTAGGGCTTTATGTTTTGCCTGTTCAAGCTTGTTTGTGTGTGTTTGCAAATGTAAGCACTACACTTTGACTTCTACTCACATGTCCTTGGACTACATACTGTATGTAAATGGCTGCTGTGGTATTATTTTCTCTCTTACCTCACAGTATTGTGAAGCCATTGATACCAATACGATAACCAGGATGCAGTTAATATGAGCTTCACAGTTTGTTACATGATAACCACTTGTGTTCCCCGAATATAGCTCGGCTCAGGTGTGTTAATACACACCTGAGCCAAAGGTGAATACATTTTAAAAATAAGTTATTTTTTCATCTTTCACTGATCAGCCTTACGTGCTGTATGTGTTGAGCTTTTATTTTGGATGCTTAAATTACTCCTGTATGTGCCACTGAAATGCTTGAAATGGCTGAGTTTTATGTTTTACTGTTTTATTTCCATGAATGGCATATTTCATTTTTGATAAAATCTCTGGAATCTTCTTATATAATTTCCACTCAACCTTCATAAACCATTTGATCTAAGTACCAGTTAGCATAATTGTAAATTTTCAGTGGCAGTGAATC
Organism: Brachirus orientalis; assembly: GCA_016785285.1. Classification (NCBI taxonomy): domain Eukaryota; kingdom Metazoa; phylum Chordata; class Actinopteri; order Pleuronectiformes; family Soleidae; genus Brachirus; species Brachirus orientalis. The sequence goes on from JAFBJR010001954.1 coordinate 219,800, forward strand.
ATTAGAGAAGGTCTTGTGTGGATTTTGTTTTTTTTTTTTTTTAATGAAGTGAAACTTATAACTTGCTGTCAGCCCAGAACTTCTGTTAACTAGATATGCCTCAGACAACTCTATGAAAGTGTGCATAAGCACTGAGTATATGTATTGTGTGCATGTCTTGTTAGCTGAAGCTACAGAACAGTGTCTGTACACTGGTGGTAATTGATAGTCTGGAGGCTGTCTCAGCTGCAGGTAAATCCTATCTGCAGCTGTACTGTGAGGGAGAGGGGTGGGGTAGGGGAGAGAGAGAGTATAAATAAGTCTACCAAGGACTAAGGATTTCAGAATAACTAGAGGGATGCTGCAGCAAAAAAGGACAAGAAGAGCAGAGCGCATAGTTGAAAGACTTGGCGATCGTGGGAGAATTTCTTTTTAACCGAAAAGACTTTTTTTGCAAATCAAGATAGCTTCCATTTAGGCAGCATTTTTTTCCCAAGAAAATTGCTCCGATTCTGTCTTTGTACCGCTTCCATTGGCTGCCAGTTCACAAAGCTAAGTGCAGAGGTTTAAAGGTGGCTTTTTGCCTCTTTTGAAACATTTCCATCAGACTGACAGTGAAATTCACTGCGGTGTTTTGTCAGGAAGATGCACACTATAGAGAATTCACGAGAGCACAAAAACGGGAGAGAGCAATGTAGCGGGATTTGCCATGGTGAGAGATTCATGGGTTGTAATGAGGGTGTCGGTGGAGTGCAGGTCGTCGTGTTGCGGCTCTGGCCTGTCAGTATAATGGACCTTGTGAGTCAGCTGGCAATCGATTGCACTGCTTACAACCTTGTCCGCCTGTTGTTCTTCTCTCTTGCTGTCTGTCAACCTGCCAAGCTGAGATGGAGGACGAAGCAGAATCCTTTCCCAAACGACAGATACAGTGTGCAGATACTTTCTCATTACCTGAAATGTAGCCTGGGGTGAGGTGTGGAGGAAGGCAAGTCTGACTCCTTGGGCTTGCCTCAGGGGTAGCATCCTAATTAAATCCTGTTTATTCCTCCCTATGGCTGGTAACTGTCAGCAGTCAATTGGGTCATTGAATAATGAACTTTACTTTTTTAGGGCTGTAGCTAATTATTTATGCTAACTATTTATTTAATTAAGGACCTTTGGGAACTGGACCTTGATGTTACCTGTTTTTAGAGTTGTATATTAGGTACAGAAGGTACCATAGCATGGCTCTAGAGTGTAACTAAAGTGTGACTGAAATTTAGTGTCTACAGTATGTCTTGGACTTTTAACCTTCCCTTATGTCCATCTGTGACCCCTGTATTCTTTATCTATTGACTGGAACTTAACAGTCAAGGAGGGATAATTTTGTGGTCAAAACCATTCAATGACACAAAGGGGGTGGCTCCTTGCCTCTGATTGGCTCCATATATTCCTGCACATTGCTCCTTGTTTGGGGGCATGAAATAGGCCAATAGCAGTGGTGTAGTCAACGTGGTATGCAGGTATCGCTGTACACCCGTTACCAAAGGGCTAGGATTTCTGTATAACCACTGTGTAATCAAGTATATTGGTATGTATCGGCGCCGATTTTTGACAGAAGTTGCGTTGTAGCAATTTGTTTTGGCAAATAAAAGATCATTTTTTATTTGAAAACGAATTAAATCAAATAAATTCCACATGTGTGCTTTGTTTTTTTTGAGGGGATTGTGTTGGTGAGTGTCTGAGTGTGTGTTTGGGGTACAGTGGGCTGGGATTACTAGCACTGCACAGTCATGCATCACAGTTTCATGCATAGAACCAAGGTGAAATGAAAGGGAAGCGAGCACCAGTTTTTGAGTGTTTTCAACAGCTTGGAGAATGTTTCTGCAGGGAAAAAAAAAGCCTGATCCTAACATTACTCCCACTGTTTATCGACAAGTCAGCTGATTTTAGGTTTATGTGTTTTTATTTTTTGGCCACATCAGTTGATGTTGTACCAAATGGCCAGGCACAGTATCTCCCTTCATGTTGGTTGTGTGTTTGCGTGTACTCACAACAGTATACCACACTACATTACGCTATATTTGTGCTTTAAATGAAGGCAAACATATATCTACGCCGTATTCTTGTTTATAACTTTCATAATTAAATCATTTTGATTTAAACTTACGCTTTCAAACTGACCATTTGGAGCTGCGAGTGTGCTGGCGCACTCTGTGCAACAGCCTTAGTAGTTGTGAGTTTGTTGTGAGTTTTCAGAATCATGACAATAGAACATTATGGAACATCTGCCTCTGTAACTAATAAAAATACAGTCACCCACTCTCCTAATATAATGCGGGACAAATTGTTGGATTAAGCACCCAATGAGGACAGATATGCAAGGTTATAAAATGCTATTTCTTTGCATTTTATCTTTCCATAGAGTAGTCACAACTTTTAGGAGGATTGCACTTGTCTAATTAACATGGTCTAAGCCAAGAGTCCCTGCTTCTGCCCTTCATCCAGTAGCCCCTGCCTTTTCTGCACTCATCTCTTTTACATTTTAAATCCTTAGGCCTCCGGAGAGCAATGGGGATATATGGTTCCATCTGCTCCAACAGGCTGGCTCATGGCTCACACAAAGAGAAACAAACAGAGAAGGAGATGTGGCCACAGAGAGAGAGAGAGAGAGAGAGAGAGGGGGGATCAGAGGGATGGAGAGAAAGACTGACTGTCAGAAAGACAGTACACCTTATTAGAATCAGCCTTTTGTCTAGATAGACAGGGAGTGAGGTTGTAATCTGCCTGGTATGGAAGGCAGGGATGGAGAATCAGCATCTTGGGGATCCTCCTTTTCCACATTGGCAGTACCAGTTAAACCATGTTAAGTCTGTTAGGACTTAATTGTTTCAGATACACAAGGTTGATTTTACAGTAGCGGTTGGTTTTGCACCTCTTTAATTCCTCTTAATACATTTCTCATTAAGGGTTCCTCCGTTATACTTTGTCTCAGACACCATCAGGTACAATGTTTCTGCTCCTCACCACAGATGCATGATTGTATGAGAGGTTTTTCTCAACCGTCGCTGAGTTTGTCTGTCATTCCTTGTTTAAACACTTGATTTGTTCTTTTGTGCCTAATACCTGGGGGATTTTCCATCCTGTATTTTTTACTTTGCAGCATTGTGAGGTGAGATGATAAAACCATACTGTCCATATTCAGCTGCACACTTCAGCTCCGACTGAAGACAACCAGCACAGTATATATAGTATGAAAAATTTATTCTGTGTCATAAAGTGATTGTATACTGCACTATGCTTGATTTTTTTTAAGTGGGTACAATGCTTGTACATTGAGAGTAGCATACCTGTAATTATTAGATGTGGTAAAGGATGAAGTGAGATCATAGGCTGCATTCAAGTTTTCAGTTGGTCAAGCAAAGAACATCCACCCAGTACTCACCTTTTCTCATGTTCTCTGCCAAGTGACCATTGATGACACTGACAATCAATTCATGTAGGAGCATGTAACATGTAGGAGCATAAGCGTGTAATTCTGTTACTACGGGTGCATAGAAACAAGAACAATTTAGCAAAATCCGCAAAAGATTTGTATCGTATTGGCTCTTTATGCACATGGAACCAGCAATTTAGGAGCTCTAAACACTATTTTTGGAAAATGGGTCCTAGAGTAAAAAAAAAAAAAATCTCAAAATGTGTTTTCCGCTGTACAGCCAAAATGCAACTTTGGGAAAACTATGATGTCATAACCTATCACCTGTCTTGCTCTTGCTTTCTTTATTGTCTTTTTCTTCTTCTTGTGTTTGTAGTTTGTACAGAGTAGGCAAGCTTTATGTGCATGTTCCACCTCTTCTTCTCCATTTTTACTGTATTTGTGTGGCAGTGTTACAGTGCTGTACATACAGACCTGGCACGTATACCACAGCTTTTATAGCCTTTTGGGGGGATTTCATGTGTATGAAGACATTTCTTGAAGCCACATTTACGGAAAAGTTATAGGAACAGAAAAGGGGAAAGTTCTGTATCCATGTGGATAAGGTTGATTCCATTAAAAATCCTGACAAATCAAGTATTGGTGTTAATTAGTTCTCTCATTGATTTGGACCGTTTTCTGTGATGACTAGATACGTTAAATTAGTTGAAAGTGTAAAGAGCATTATCTAAAGTTTAACAATATACAGTACATCATGGAATTACCCAACCCTTACACATAGTACTGTGGCAAACAATGAGAAGAGATGCAGCTCTGTTACTGAGCACTGAGGTAGGAGCGTCTTTCACACGTCAGACTCCCGAAGGTTCCTGCTGGCCAAAGAGCCTCTGTCCCAGGCCGTTACAGTCTCTAATCTGGCCTGACACCAAGCTGATTTACAATACCCCCCGACCCTAAGCACTGACTGACTAGAATTAATTGATTTAGAACAGTGTAGACACCTGCTGAAGAGTATGAAGCCCTTTTAAGCCTCTCCCACCCTCTCATACAAAGTTATGCTCAACAGTCTCACCTCATTTTTACCTGTGGGAAATAAATACACTCACTTCTAAAGATAAAGGGAAGACTTCTGCTCATGATTGGCAATACTATTGAGAAAACATGCTTTCACCTTGTACTGTCTTTCATATCCTCTAAAGCTTGGTAGTTATCCAGTAGTTATTTTTTCTAATATTTCAGCTCTGAAAATCCATCTATGATAGGACAGTGGATCGAGCTGAGCCTGAACAAGTACCTGTGTTTGGCCAGCTATTGATCTATGGAGCTCTGTATTCGCCTGTCTTCCTCCACTGTGTTTGTCTTTTACTCATGGAGATAAGGCTCTCTGACCAGGAGGGGGTTAGGGTTGTTGTTGGAGGTTGAGGTCCTCTCCATGGTCTATGGGGGAGGGGGGGCTAAGCCTTCTGTCCTGCCAGCCTGCCTAGTCATTTTATGGGACCATCTGTCCATGAGCAAACTGTCAAGTGGTGACGTCTTAGCCCATATTTCTTACTTGACAGTGTGAATTTCCTTTTGATATATACACACATCTGCTGTTGAGAATCTCAGGTCATATTTCCACTTTAATATTTGGCCGCAACTCAGAATCATTGTGAATTAAGCAGTCATTCATTTTAATATCACTGCTATAAGCACAAATGTAATCTTTAAATTTGAACAAGGCTCTTGGCTTTTAGGCCCTGAACTGAACTCAAGGTTTTGAGTTCAGTTCTCATTGACAATCAGTTTCTGGGCACAAGATTTGAGGAATTGCAGTTGATTATGACCAGCTGTTAGATTTGTAATAAAGTGATAAACAATGGGGATTTGTAAGCAAAATAATCATAACAGTTATGACAGCTAGGATTGTAAATAATATGTTGAACTAGGACAAGGTTAATGGCTTTATAGAGACTATGAATTGCACACAAGGCTTAGATTTTTTGTTCACGCGTATTTTTTGGCCACAGGTTTTGAGGAATTGAAGTTTATTCTAGCCAGTTGTCAGATCAGTAATACAAGATAAACAGTGGGGATTTTAAAGTGAAATAATAATACCAGATATGACATCAAGGATTGTAAATAATATGTGTTGAACTAGGACAAGGCTAGTGGCTTTATAGAGATCCTAAATTTGAACACAAGGCTTAGATTTGTGTTCTCCAATGTGGCCTGCTCCTGAGTTTTGATGAATTGCCATTAATCATGATAGATCAGTAAAGAAACTAACAGTGAGGATTTATTAGCAAAATCCACCAAATGGGTTGGAACCTATAAGAACCCTTAATTTTTCATACAAAAGCTGTGAGAATTAAAGTATGCTTAAGCTCAACTTGTTTATATTCTGTTGATATGGCCTCAAGATTGGTCCCATTTTACAGAAAGCAGTTTCATACAGTCGATAGTTCCAGGTACACATCGCATTACTTTTATTTGATGAATGTCTCTTTTACATTGAGTCTGCGTTTTGATTTATTGCAGGCCCTTTTGCCAGCACTTTGTAGTGCAAGCCATTTCCCTGTTGCTCTGCAGCTTGACAACTCTTATAATCTCTCTCCAATAAATCCAAATAGAAGTGGCACTCTTGTATGTCTCTTGTATTCTGTGCAATACATTTCATTGTACTACATCACCTTTCATTTGCTGATTGTTTTGTAGTTGCAAAGATTGTCGGAGATTGTCCTATCACATGTGTTGAGCAAGAATGCGATGTTGTTTTTTGCATTTGTTTTACAGGCAAGTTAGTGCGTGTGTTTTGGGAAATGGTATTAAATCCACCTTGCATGAGTCACAGATTTCATCATAATGCGTCACATTTTGTTTGTTGTTATTTCCTACATATGTTTCACATTGTCATTGTTCTACACGATTATTGGTGTGACTCCTAAATTACCGACTTGATGGATTTCTTTGAGTCATCCACACAGACAGACATGTTATTCGTATGATTTATTACCTGAGTGCTTTCATTGTAGGTCACCATAATCAGTGCTCTCTACTTTCTATTGCTTAACTTAAGGAAGTGCTTTTGCCGGTTATTGGTCTCTTTCAGTTTCTCAACCCTCTTCTTGGCAGTAAAGTGTTAACAATTAACTCTGTGAAATCCGCTTGTAAACAGAAGTGCTGCAGAACTCGATAGGTCACAGAACATTACTCTTGGTTAGGTAGAGTTCAATGGAGTCCTGTAGAAAGACAAGCACCATCAAGTCTGTGCATATAGCAAAGCTTTCTGAGCTGAGGTGAAAACCTAATTTCGTTACCTAACATTTTCATTTCACAATATGTGGCTCGCCAGCTCCCTGCAATGCTCCTGGGTTTTTCTTGTGTGTGTGTTCACAGTGGAGGCAAAAAAGGGAGCACAGCCTTCTAGGGCATGGAGAACTAATCAAGGGCCAAAACCCTGCTGTCAAAATTCAGCCTGTAACTGTGTTTATGGAGCCGTTTCAGGTTGTGCCAACATGAGCCACTCCGGTCTAGGTTTATCACCTCCAGAGATGGCCATGATTAGCTCCCCACACTACTAGCCATATATCTTAGCTGTCCCACCTCCCCATGCTCAGGATAGCCCATTAAATGGAGATGGAGAAAGAGAGAGAATGGGAATAGAATAGGAGTAGGAGGGATGGAAACCGTGGAGAGCAGAGATGCTACCTGTAGTTACCATAAAAGTAGTGTTTACTCAGTCTCTGTGCTCTCTCTCTCTCTCTCTCCATTGCTGTGTCATACAGTGTTTGTATAGTCCTACTTCTATATGGGTGGTCACTCCTTTGCCACACACATACTCTCACGTCCAGGGTAATAACTTAAATGACAGGCAGCAAATGTGGGTGGCAAAGAAGCAAATGTGTCTGTGTTTCTTCATTGTATTACCCCCAAAAGCTCATTTTTCTTCCACAGGTAATCTTTGGAAAGTTCCTATTCCATTGTTCCCCTTTTAATCTCTTTACTAAACCTCCAAGTCTTCTGCCAATTGTTCAGTATATACTGTACTGCACATTGAACTGCAGTATGTACTAGGGCTGCATCATTGATTAATCCGATCATTTTCTCGATTACTCGATGAAAGGTTTTGGCCTTACTATGTACAGTACCTTGAGATAATGTATGTTGTGATTTGGTAAAATGACTTGAGTTGTTTGGTCTATAAAATGTCGGAAAATGTTGAAAACAATTCATCAGTTTTTTTTGCCAAACTCCAAATTTGCGAAATTCTCAAATTTCTTGTTTTGTCCACAAAACAAAAGTTTCAATGACTTCTTTGTTATATGGAGCAAAGAAACCAGAAGATATTCACATTTAAGAAGCTAAAAAATCCTTCCACTTGATTTAAAAAAAGAAACTGACCAATGGATTAGCAATACAGCCAACAGTTATTTTTTAATCAATCAGTAATTGAATAATCGAGTGGTCATAGCATCCCTAGTATGTACTGTATACTGTATGTCCCACTCTGCAATAATCAGAACTCCCCAGACACTTGAGCCTCTTCCTTAGGGAATACATGCTCTGTTGAGTGACTGGCCATTAGAGGTTTCAATTTGTCTTTGTGTCTAGATTAAAATGAGCCACGGCTGAACCCCTGCTCTCACTCTTTTCTCCCTCTGTATGTACGCTATATGGTTGTATAATCCTCTGAATCACCACCTACATCTCAGTTTTTTTGGAGTAATTCAGAGCCATGAAGTCAGTGGGGTGGCTGTTCCTTTAGAGCAGTTAACCAACTATAATCCATTAAACACAGCCTCCCCTCTGTTTCTTCAATACATGCCCTAAATGAGACGGATGCAAGACGTTGCCTCATCTCTTATCTTCCTACACCGGGACTACCATTCATGGTTTGTCGGCTTATTGCGTTTGCTTAAACTAAATATATTAGCCATTCTGCTTTTCATAAATATGTTGTGCCTTTCACATCTGATTCATCTGAATAAAGTCAAATGGCTGTCAAGAAAGAAAATTACGTTGTTTCTAAAATGTCTTAACTACAACACAATCATTTTGCTGTTCTCCCTATTGAAAATATGTAGCTTTCTGTAATATACTGTGGCATGATTATTAGGTTTTGCACTGCAGTGTTTAACTGCATTAGTTTAGTAACTGCATATGTTTCTAAAACTGTGGTATGTGTACCACCACTGGTACGTGAACATCCTCTGGTTGTACTTGGAGGAAAATCAGAAATAATGATTACTTAGAATCAAATAACAAAATAAATAAAAATTAATATTAATTAGAGTTACCTTATCTCTCACTCTGTCTTAATCTAATTTCACTATACCCGTGTTTGAAATATATGTGAGGAAGAGGAGGATGATGAGAGAGCATAAATCTGACTTTGCCTTTTTACACCACTGTATTTTAATGTCAGTAATAATGGTGCTACTTCGAGAGCTCAATATTTTCTCAGGTGATACTTGGTACAAAAGTTTGAGATCCTCTATTTATTGGTTACAATCTCAGTTTCTGGTAGAATTATCTGCATGAACCTTTTATTCATTTTGCAGAGCTAACTCCCACTCGTGTGTGCACTTTCCTCTCTTACTCTCACACAAAAACTGGGTTTCATAATTAAATACCTTCTGAGACATAAGAATTCAGATACAGTCCACAAAGAGACACATCCATCCCTGTGTGTTCCTACAGTGATTCTCTTGCAGAGCGGCAAACAGTGTCTTCCTGTATTCTGAGCCAGTTGCTCATATTTTGGATCACACTGTATTATTTCCCAATTGAAGCCTTGTTCTCCTCTCACCAGCAACTTCACTACAAAACAAATGCACATGGTGGCAAGCATTGTCCCATAGTAGCTGGGAGGCACCAAGCTGCACTGGGAAGAACAAGTAGGTATAGAGCGCACTCTAGGAATTTGTTGCACTGAAGATGAAAAGCATCTCCCTCTCTCTGGTATCTGCTGTGAAAAATATCCATTCACCGTCAAGGGTTTGAAGCACGGCAAGTAGCCAACTCTATCAGCCCCACTCGCTCCATCTACCCGTCGACGTAGAGCGATGCAGCACTGGCATACATAAAAAATGACTGTCCAAACAAACTCGCCAGGAAACAAATTTGTGAGTTGCCCTCTTAACAGAGGGCACACATGTGGCTGAATAAGTGCACTGAGCGATACATTTGTGTATCTGCCACAGATATACACACCAAAAAGCTCACCCGACAGCAAAAAGGTCACAGGTTTAAATCCTGGTTCGACCGAGGTCCTTTCTATACGGAGTTTGCATATTTTCCCCATGTGGGTGTGGGTGGGTTTTCCTCCAGGTTTTTGCCAGAGGTTAATTGGACACTCGAAATTGACCTTAGGTGTGAGTGTGAGAGTGACCGTTAGTTTGTCTCCACATGTCCTGTGATGGACTGGTGACCTGTCTACCTGGTACCTGCCTTTCAGCCCATGTCAGCAGGGATTGGCTCCAGCCCCCTGCGACCCTCATGTGGAGGATAAAGTGGTAGACAATGACTGAGTGACTTGGTGAGTGAGAATACTATAGATTGATCTTAGCGTGAACTTTCACAACCAATAGATGATGTCAGTTGCATGCACCGTTTTTAAACTGATGACAAATTATTCTGTCTGCAACTGCCCAGGTGGGAAATTCTTTCACATCATTTCACTCATTGTCTATGCCAACGCAGAACAACTGTGTAATTATTAATCTGGCCAAAAACATTGTAAGTTCACAGTCAGCTATAGCAACAGCCAGCAGACTCCTTCTAGCTCAGAGCTGTAGTCTGAAGAACTGCCCGTACTGGCACATCTTGTCATTCCAATATTTATCCACTGTTGCGTCCAGTTTGCCCCGAAGAAGTTGTGCTGCACAGGGTGTATATTGTAACCGTTGCTGAAGCATACAGGAAATAAACATGGCACATACTCACCAGAACCCGCTCCCAGCAAGAGACCATGCTGGGGTGATGGAGCGGATTTACTCAAATTGTAGGTATTCTTTTTTCCTTGTTTGACAAAGAGTGTGTTTAAATGTGTGCATGTATCTTTCACTGTTTCTACGTGCACTGAAAAAGCCACTTGAGTAATGGGCTGCTCTACGTCTCTGCAGGCTTAAGAAAGGAAAGGGCTCTTTTCCACAAGATACTCGGGGCATTGTGTTCCTGACACTAACTTATTTAGATGAATTGAATAGACTAAAGCTGACTGGCCACCCAGCGAGCCTCAAGATATTCCACATTGTGACCACCTTTCTTTCTCTTTTCACAAATATGACTATAGTCTTGTTTGGTTGTCTCTATAAACTAGGCAGTGTGAGTGAACAGTTCAGCTCCATCCTAATAGGCCTTGTGTAAAAGCTTTTTACTGAGACATTTTCAAGGAGCTCTTGAAGACAAAAGTAGGGCAACTTTTTTCATTTTAGTCCCCCCCCCCCCCCCCGGATATGCTGCTTTAATTCCATCAACAAAAAAAAAAAGAGAGATATCAACCTTCACAATTTTGTTGTCTGCTCCACAGTGTTTTGATTACTCATCACAGATGGCCATGGGCAAGAGAGAAATGTAGTTAGCTCAAATCAGGGGTTTGCACTGTTACTTTGTTTGTAACAGTATTAGACAGCAAAACTGCAGGCTATAAGGAACTTATGGTTGTATATCTCAATCTTATCAGTGGACTTATTCATTTCCGACCATAAATCTAATTCCTAAAAAAGACAAAAAGACCTTGTTTTTGCAGTTTGTCCTGGGAGTCAGCCTTTGTTTCTGTCTCTTCCTACTACTTAGAATGATGGAAGACTGCTTTCTGTTTAATAGCTCGGTTAATCTGTGGTACACCTGCTGCTCCTTTGTTGACCAAACATCTAATCATGTTGTATGTTAAACTATGTGTGCATACATTGTCATTCAATGAGATCATGCCACTTTGTTGATTTGAACCCATCTGGAAGACACAGGTTCAATTTGTTAATGGGGAACATTAAGTGGGTGGTGCTCCTGAGGGAGAACTGTTTAGGAGCTCCTCTGGGGTTTCAACTGATACTTATTAGAAGAGAAGCTCCTCCTCCTTACCTCCGCTTTGTTCTTGTCATTTCTTCCCACAATTCCTCTCTATAATGTTGTGCTGCATTTCTCTTCTGACTCTTCCGCTCTTGCAGTATGCGTGTTACATTCGCTTCACTTGTATTTTCCACTGCCTCGGGCAGGATTTTGTTGTGGTCAGTGGCTCCCTTGTTTATCGTGACCAAAGATCCCCAATGGTGTGTGGTTGTTTTCTTACAAGTGTACAAAATTTCACTCTCCTTTGGTTTTTCTTTGCAACTCACTTTTGATATTCTGTATATATATATATTTCCTGCTCGGTTAAATATATGCAAACATATGGAGGGTTTGAATACTAATGTTTCTTTGCTTCTGTTCTGCTTGTGTTTTCTCTTCCAGGTGTTAGTCTTTGATCCTGTCAGAGTGGGACGCGTCTAGCAAGGGACCGCGGAGGGAGCAGTGCCAACTTGGAACATGGTGCCTAATATTTACCTGGCAGTGCCCCTCCTGCCCAAGGGGGCGTTACTGTTCCTGCTTCTACTCAGCTGCATGGTGTTCTCCTCTGTGGCAGACAGTAAGTAACCCGTTCACCCGTGAAATCCTACCGGGCTTCCCTCACATTAAACTACATGAGTCTTTTGACAGTAGGAACATTTAATCCCCACATTCAGATATAGAGGAAAATGACACATGATGGGAAATTAAAAGAGCAATTTTTAGTCTAAGAAGCTGAACAAATACAGGACTTAACTATGCAACTATGCTCTGCTCTTATTAGTTTTTAAAGGAGCAGATATATATATATGTATACATGTTTTGTGAAAGCTAAACCCACCACATTGTTTTATTTTCACTATTATGTGCTGTGCACCATAGAGCTTCTTTCAAAACATACTATAGACTTTATATACATTAGGTGCCTTTGGTGGATTCCAGCAAACAGAAATACAGTATCACCTCCTCCAAGTATTAAAAGCCTCAGCATCAGCAGCACTAAAGCCCACAGTGAAGCTCCATCAGCCTCTGAGCTCAGCTGTCAATCTGAATGATGCTTCTGGCTGGAAGGAGGCTCTCAGAAAGATGTCTCACCATCGCTGTTCTTTTGGGTCTCGGGGGTAGTCAAGGAGCGTTGCCCTGCCAAAGACGAGGTCAGGGACAGAATTAATTCAACACATGACCTCACCTATAGTGCTGTCATAGGGTCACTGTAATTCAATTATAGCCCCACCCCTCCCGTACCCCCTCCGCACCCAGCCACGTCAACTGCCCTGTTCTGTCAAACATGGGTCTGACTGGATTTGTTTTTCCGTAGCCTTTGGCTTCTCTCACTCAGCCCTCTACTATCATCTTTGTCTCGTGCTGTGTGTCCAGAGTTCTGTCTAAGTGTCAATCTAAGTGTGAACTTGACCTTGCAGAAACGTTTTGGACTCCTGTCTTTGTTCTTGTGATATGGCAAGACTGTTTCTGCTGTGCTTAATGAAATCAGACCTTGACTGGAGCAGAAGTGATCAAGGAAGAATAAAGGATGTGTCCCACTGCACTGAATTTATCCTACTCCTAAAACATAGTGGTACTTATTTGACTTAATTCCACTGTGGTATTTCCTGTGCACAAAGAATTACACAGTTTGTATGAAGTTCTGAATACAATTAATATTTCAAAAGATAGGTATGCACTGCCAATGATTAATTAACTTAATTAAAACCATAAAGTAAATATGGTCTATGAATATTGCTATGCTGCTTTTCTTTGCAAAGCCAATAATCTGCCTCATCAGTAATTAATTTGTTAGTTATGCATCGTGTTTATTGTCAGGTTATGTTGTAACTTGTTTAATTGCCACTAAGAGAGTCAGCAAAATGAATCAACAGCGTTGGATTGTTGAGAAAAAAGGAGTTGCTTCAGGGACATTGAAGGTTCCTAGATATAATTTAAATGTGCTGACTCTGCCAGATACAAGATGTGACTTTGATCTTAAAGCTGTGCTTCTATTATCCTGTTTAACCTATAGTGTGTACTATATACCTACTGTATATGCAAAGTCAAATATGAAGCAATTATATAGAATCCTTTATATTATAATTATATAATATGTTTATAAATAATTTGGTTGTTTTAATGTTTTTTGACAAACTAAATTATCATAGATGCCCTTGTGTTTCAAACAGCGAATTCATGCGGAACGTCAAAGTATTATAAACATAAATCTAGTACTTTTACCTCTGTGTCTCATTTCTACTTGAGAACGAGATGTCCTTGCACTCAAATTTCAGTAATCTTATCACTTACACATTAAAACAATGAACTTAGCATTTTAATTAACCAGTGAAGTGCACACTACTTTAACAAGCTGCCACAAGCATTTTTACTGAGGAGCCACCCAAAACACGGATACACGACTAAGGGGCAAAAGAAAAATAATGTTTATGCTTAAAAGGAAGATAATAGAAGTGATAACTTGCAGAAAAGCCTGGCTTTGGGCCAAGGCTAACCTATGGTTGTAGAATAATGAAAGCATGCATTGGAAAAGTCCTAGAGCTGCTATTACCAAACACTGTCTGTCTGTAAAGCAAACAGGCATAGAATTAAAATAAGACAGTTGGGGTGCAAAAATAACACCTACCACTAATGGAAGGGTTGCGTGCATTGGGTGTCTGTAATTTGTATGCAACTTAGTTATGCGAACTTGATAGTTCTGGTTTGGATTTCCTGTATTACAGGGCAGACACCAGACAGATATTATGGGTGGATTGTGCCTGGCAAGTCTCTGATTACACAGCTTGAGTCTGGTGTCCTTGTCTCCGAGTTGCAAACACAGATGGCAAATGTGAGGGCAAAGTTAAGCCACCTCCTTACATAAAAAAAAACAAAAAAAACAACAAAAAAAAAAAAACTATAGGTTGTTCCAATTGCATTGCTTTGTTTGCTGATTTAGTATAGCTGTGTTTGTTGTTACACTGGTTGGCATTATACTCAGGGTAGAACAATTCCTAATGATTTAGCTGCACAAATACAGTAAGCACACCACTAACACTATCAATGATTCTCCATGACATCATTCATCTTATATTGTCATTAAGTCAGCACAGAATACAGTGTGATTACTTGGAGTGCTGATCACAGACGCCCCATTGATCCCCCGGGAGCTCAGCCTAATCAACCAGCTCTCTATACAGCCAAGGAGGCTGTACACAATAGGCCAGCGGCCCACAAGGTCAGGCTCAAAGTCACACATGCCCAGCACTTAAATGAAATGGTTATCTTTTTGTAGTGCTGTCATTGTGAGTTATTTCAGTGGCTTTAATAAGCTTTTGATGTATGTGTCTTCTCTTGTGCCTCTCATGTTATAATCTTATGCAGTTTTTGAGTGAGGGGAATGAAGACCGCTGAGGCCCTCTTCACATTAAAGTGACTTTATTTTTCATCAAACCACTGTCTTTCTCATTTCTGTTTCACTGTGATCTGCCACTAGATTCATGGCACTTTCTTAGTTATATAGACAATTTCTTAGCCATTGGGTTTCTTTACCATCCAGTCGTTAAACCACTAAGACGTTTCTTTCGGCCAAATATTCCCTAATAGGTACTAATGTATATACCAGAGAATGTTTGGAATAAAATGTGTTTGAAAACCTCCTTTAATTCAAACAAACAACTTCATGAACCCATAAGACAAATCTCCTGTATTGATTTTGCAGTTTCTGCAGCTACTACACTGAACTGATGTGATGGAAATAGTAAAGTGGTTTGGAAAAGGGTCGGACAGACAGTGGTGGGGGGCAGGGGTGCTGCAAATTGGATTGCTTTTTTTTAAGTGTCCATATGGTCACCCTGTGCAAAATCTGACAGGGATAGAAATTGATTCTTTTTTAATTAAAAGTAACCATATCCACCTTGGAGGGTAATACAGTTAACACATACTGCTGTGGTCCATACACATCATACAAGCACAGAGCTGGGCCGAGGTGGAGATAAAGCTGGACAATAGAAACTGAGGTATCGGTGAAAGCAGTGGGAGAAAGTAATATATGAGAAAAACATCTTGAAGATAATGTTCTGGAGGAATGTAATTTGGCGGCTGGAGAGTGTGGATGTGAGGTTGATTTCATAAGTCAGTGCAGCAGTGTCAGAATGGAGGGAGGGAAAGGTTCATCGGAGGTTAATGATGCGAGATTAATAGTTTAATTAGGAAGCTCAGTGTCAGGGCCAGAGGCAGTCACCCAAACCCTCTGCTGTGTCCCGGATTCAGCGAAGCCACAGGACAAATAAGGACCACCAGTTTTTTTCCAGAAAAGGGGAGATGGAGGAAGACCTGCAAAGTGATAGATCTGTTGACAAAGGACTGCCTGTTATAACTATTATAAACAGAATACTCTAGTATTAACACAGATTTGCAATAAACTATTTAATGGAATTTGTAATTTAAATTTGTATTGAGCAAGTTTATCTAGAAGCATAAATGATTCCCATAGAGCTTTTTGGTGACATCCTGAACAGTGATCAGACTCTGCAGTGATAGGAATAAATGATAAGAAATTCAACATAGCTTTAATAAAATGCGACACAGTCGAGTAGCAACTCATTTGAACTATACCCCCACGTGTCATTTTGTTGTGCAGTATCCTCCGAGGTGCATTTAACTCAACTCAAAGAGCCAGAGGACACGAAGAATAAAAAAAATGGCTGGATCTCAAGTGGGATCTCTTGTATTTCATGGATAAATGGTCACCTTTAACAGTTGAGAGATGTTAAATTGTAAGGGAGGCAACAAAGGGCCGGTTGGTGCCTGCATAACTTGACTTTCTTTATTTCCCATCCCTGCAGTGACATAATTTAATTTCCCTCCTTAATTTTAGCTTGCTGAGAGTTGAATTACTTAAGAGCTCTGTGCAGCATGGCTGAGGAGATGAGGACAATGCTATGGGTTTTTTGTGGTCTCTGTGGGAGGGGCAATCAAGGGGAGGAAAATGAATGAGGTCAGTGGGGGTCACAAGGGGGTGCAGTGGTGATGGATGATGAACTAACCCCAAAATGGGAGCTCTGAAGAAGCCAGGAGCCACCTCGGCAGCTTAGCCCCTAACCCACTTCCTCTGGAGATTACTTAACACACGACATTTTCTTCATACTGGTTTATTAATGTCAGGGTCGGAGCCAAGGTGACCATTGGACTTCACCAATACCATCAATAAAGCCCGGCATCAGTTGCCCACTACTTCTCTCATACTCACAGCAGGAGTAGTTTGAATTTCCATTATAATGGAGTCACGATATATACTTGAATACACATTCAGGCAGCATGCAAAATGTACTTCTCCCCGTTCATTTTGTTGTTTTGCATCTGAGTGTCCTTAGATTGACGCTATCTTACCCACGCACACATGCCTTCAAATGCAGAAGTCACGAAATGGAAGAGAAAAAACACTCCGCTTCATGACAGTGCAAATGAGAACTAAAAGAATGTTGCGAGGGGATGCAGCCTCAGGGTTACACAGACCAGCTTTCCAGTGCAGGCGACACATTAGTGGGTTTGTGTTGTAGCTTAGTGCCACATGCAGTTCTTCATTAAGACTTTGCTCATTGGAGACAGGGAGTGGTTTTGCATTTTGCATTTGCATCATCCACGTTGTATTTCAAAAGTGAAATGGTAAACGGTGTGTACTTATAGAGCGCTTCTCTAGACTCGATGGCCACTCGAAGCTGCTTTACACTACAGTTTTTGCCGTTCACCCATTCACACCCATTCACTTCCACTTCCACACAAGTACAGCTCATTTTTCTATCACTCATCTTTACAGCGGTTGTTTTCAGGTAATGATATGAGTCTCCAACCAGCAGGCAATTATGGGTGCTCGCATTGAGAAAAAGAAACTGTTAAACATGAACTATAGTTTGCCCTCATTTCATTGCTTTCATTTTAAAACAGCATGAAGTTGTATATTTTTCTCTGTTCAATAGTACATCTTAAGTAGCAGTTTCCTCTTAAGAGAGTATGACAAAGAAAACATAGCACAGTCGGCGTCTGCCTTTATCTAATGGCTGTTAAAAAACTTTCCCTTAAGGAAAGAGGTGGGTTGAAAGAAGCCACAGGTATAGTGAGTCATCTTTGACTAGATCCACGTTGGGCGCCAGTGTAAATACCACAGGTAATATAAAACCTCCCACTCCCAGTCGTTTGATACCAGGAACACACATCCTCAGTGCCACCGAGTACACAATGAAGCCTTGCGTCCTGCATGGTTTTTTTTTTTACTATGCAGCTGGTCGAAATGCCCTCTGCAGACACTGGCACTGGTCACCAGAGCAGATTGTGGTGTCAGTGTCATTCCCCGTTCCTCCTCTTCTAAATGTCATATACAGTATTGACTGACAATTGAGACGAGAGAGAGAGAGAGAGAGAGAGAGAGAGAGAGCAGACTTGAGAGATGCCTCCTTCTTTCATTATCAGCTTGAGAAGATGAAAGCCATTACATTAATGTTGCTCACACTGGGAGGAGAGGAGTGAAGGGTAATTGCACTTAGAGTTCCTGTTCTTCTCCACTGTCTTGAATAATTCACAGAAGGCTGGAAGGCCTGATAGAAAGCCCATCTCTGTGGTCTATGGGGTATTGCAAGTTTGATGTTTTTCTTTTATTTCTTTTCTCCTCTATAAGTTTAGACATTTTGTTTTAAGTACAGCATCTCAGTATTTATTCATCACATTGAACTCAAGCTTTAATAAAATTTTAGTTTGGGTCAAGCTATTTCAGCCATAAAAAAACACAAGCTACCATGAGCTACATAATACATGTTAAGCTATAATTGGAACATCATGGTGTTACTAACTAGTTCATTCACTACTGTTAAAGCTACAGTGACAACCACATCAACCTTTATGGCTCCTTATTGGATCTTCTTAAAATAACATTTAAGAACTGGTATGTATAAATAAATATTTGGGACCTGAAATACATCAACATCAAGGAAGAGTGAAACCGTCATACTCTTCAGTATGACGGTTCTACATCCTTCCACAAAAACACTGTGTAATGAAAAACAAATAATTGTAAAAATGCTTCCTGGTCTAAATTAGAAGTGCAGATAGCAAAACATGATGTTTATTAGTTTAAACAAACAGCCTGAAGTGCAGTTGACTTTACTGGGGTAAATAACTTGCAGGGCGGTGGGGGGGGGGGGGGCTTTGTATGGAATTAATTGCAAACAAGTCGCATGCTAATGGCCTGAAAAGGCGTTGATGGAAGTGTTCCGTTAAAACAACCAGCGTTGATGCCATCAGACAAATCCCCGCTAAGTGTTGCCTCGTGAAAATGATAACTCTCTAATCCATTATTAATAAGAATTAATGCTTTTCTCTTTGCCGCGTGTGTATTGATCCCTGATACTCTACACTACACAGCAGCTCTCACCATGGCGCTGTGGCAGGCTTGGGAATACACTAATTCTTAGCCACACATGATCCATTTGCATGACTCTCCCCTCTGTCTCTGCAGTTATTACAAGGCTTGGTTTGAGGCACATACACGCACAAAGAAAAGAAAGAAAAAAAAACAGCAGAATATCATAAAACATAGAGGAAAAATACAGTAACCTTCCATGAAGCTGCATCACTGTGTTTCCTTGCCTGTGATTGGTAGACAGTACCCATATACTGTTTTTATCCTTGACATTGTCAGTCACTGTTACAGTGAATGTTGTGCCTGTCTGGTTTTACGTCTGTAGTACCTGTCTGTCTGGTAAAGGCAGACACCTGAACACCTGTGGCGACAGTGCAGTCTGGGAATCCCCATACTCTTCATCTCCATCAAATGACAGAGAGAAAACTGTTTAATCCTCCGCACAAAGCAGTCAGCAGTCTTTACGCCCCCTCAGTGCTGTCTCAATAACCGACCCAATAGGTCCAACATAAAATTCACATCAGCAAGGCAATCATATACACTGTTTAATACATCCATCAAGACCTGGGCAATGTATTAATGTTATGTTTATATCAGTGCATGAACCAAGATATGGTCTTAGATTTTGATACTGTCATATCACGATAAGGTATCTGTGATGACTTTTCCTGGTTTTAAAGGCTGTTTCACTGATAACCATCATATTTATTACAACTTACATTGGATACATTTGTGAAATACACTAAATATTGTAAATTAAATGTTGGTTAAAATGCTGGTTGGTTAAAAGTCACTTAATAACACCTCTTTATTTGTGTGTTTGACCATTTGTAGGCAACAAACACATGTATATCCTTCAGTTAACAGTAATATTAGATATTAGCTGGAATAAAAGATAATAACTGTATTTTAAAATCATGTAATGTAGATAATAAACACTAGATAGTTTAATGTATTTACAGTGTATTGTCACCCTCCTTTGAGAAACAAAAACATCTCAAAAGTAATTTTTTCATGAGCCACATCACACCTTTTGTATCCCAGTATATGAGCTATAGCCTAAAAATATCAAGATATTTTCAAGCCATATTGCTCAGCCTTATTTTGACAGAAGTATCGATAACAATATATCGAATGATATATAAAAAAGTATATCGTGATAAGGTTTTTCTCCCCATATTGCCCAGCCCTATATCATCTCAGCATAAATACCAGCACCAACACCAGGGATGAAAACTAACAACTACTGCTTGTTTAACCTAGTGTTTTGTATTAAGTTTTTAAACATCAAGCTCATTAGGGTTTGCATTAATTTCCCTTTTAATCCACTGATTTCGTTTTGGGGGCACAGTCAGGATCTGTGGTGTAAATGAAACTCCTTATTAGTTTTACAAAATAAGGGAGTAAGGGCTTTTTACTGTTTTTATTGTTTTTGCTTAATTGGGTTGTTTCATTCATTGATTCATTCATTGATTCATTTGTCATTCATTGTTTGCTCCAAAAACAACAAAACAAAAGAAAAACATTTGTCCCTACCCCACCAGCCATGCTTCTTTTTTTTTACGACACTGTTTTACATGTGTTGTAATTCACATGTTTGCCTTCATTGCTTTTGATGATGAAGACTCAGATTAGGTGTTAACACGATACTCTTGTATGGGGAGTAAATTAATATGGTTATGACGAGGTATGTGTGAGCTGATAATCTCAACCCTAACGTCCAATCCCCTTGCATCCAGGCTGACAGTTATGGCAGTACTTTCCACGCGCTGCCAGTGAAAATAGAGCATACGTTAAAGCTTTGTGTGTCAAGACAGGAGTTTTGAATGTGACGTATCAAAGACTAGAAAGAGCGCGGCTCAGAGCTCAGTGGCAGTGAGAGGGATTTGCATAGGTAGACTCGTGTGTTTTCCACCTCCTCCCTGCCGTTGTTTTCATGTGACAACTGCCTGACATCAAGGAAAATGGGACGCAGGCAGAGACAAAAAAAAAAAAAAGGTTGAGTGTGAATATTGTCTCTCTAAGAAAAGAACTGACAAACGGCAGAGTTCAGTATCCTCACCCGCCAGTGGTGGCACAGTGATGGAGCAACTCAGCAGCATGTCAGTAGGAAAATAAACACATGTGCCCTTTTCATTGGAGCGTGTGAGGACTCCAATTAACCCTGTCCATAGGTCCAAGTTTGGGTCAACATAGACCTTTCTGTCACTTGATTCTAGACAGCTTCTGTATGAACAATTAATGACTCCAAATTCGCAAACGTCTAACCCTAACCCTAACCCAGTCAATGCACAGGTCAACTATCGAAATTGAGGCGAAGCTTCTTTAAGAGTTTGCTCTTTTTCTTCACTTATCCCTAAAATCCTTATGATTTCTAACAGTGACTGGTTCCTCACTTAAATGTTTGTGGCAGTTCATTTGCTGCTTCATCCGCCTCGTAGCAACACAAGTGAAAAAAAGACCTTACATCTGCTTAAATGCAGCTGCTCTGGACAGATGTTAGCAGGAACTGTTGGAGGTCAGAATGGTGATAATCACGTCACCATCCATGCAGGCAGTGATGTTTGCTCAGGCACACACTCTGCAGGGAGCTTATCAGTTTTGAATTACTGGTACTGCTGCATGTGTGTGCAGAGAAGGATTTATTACTGTGCTTTTGCAGCTTAAACCTCGTCTCTGGGAGAACCAGGGGTCAAATATCGTTAAAATGTCAGGTGGGATTAGGTACTATGAAGAGTCACAGGTCACAGATGGATGTAACTGCAACGTATTGCACTACAGTGCATGCCAAGTTATTGCTGTTATGTAAAATGCTGTGGATGTGATAGCATTACAGCGGCTGTAACTCAGGAGGTAGAGCAGGCGGTCCACTAACCTGATGATATCCAGTCCACACTCCCCTGGGCAAGACACTGAATGCCATATTAGCCCTAATAGCTTTGCTGGCTGTGAGTGGATGATGTGTCTAAGAGATTCATTTCTGTATCTGAAGTAATCTGCGTCCACAATAAAATGCCTAAAAACCTCTGTTACATGACCCTTCGGGTGCATGAGGCAAACACATGCCAGTGTAAAGAGGAAGCTGGTTCTGTAATAAAACTAGAATGATGAAAAATCAGAACAGGGAGTTTTATAATATTCAGACGAGGTGGAAGTTGAAGTAAGAAAGTAAACGATCGGAACCATTTAAGAAATTTTGGATGCGTCATCGTTTTGCCTGTCAAGACTAAAACACAGCTCCTGGAGTTTTCAGTTTTCAGGCTGTTTTTATACTTCTCAGTTTTGGGTTTGCAGTCCAAACACTGCAAACACAGCCCGACTAGAAATAAGCCACACATTCTTAATTGACTTAAATTTTATTGTTTTGAGGAAAAAGAATCAGCTAATGGGGTAAGCAAATTTTGTTCGGACCGTATCATGCCTTAAAACATGGAAAACAGGCCAAAGGTTAAAAAAGTGGGCCAAGAAATAAGAAAGTTGTACTTATCACAAGCAAAGAAAAAAAGAAAAGCTCAGAATTTCTCTCTCACCACTCAGTGATGTCGCCTCCTTCAGATGTCCAAATGTTGGTAACTTTTTAGGACAACGTTAGATGTTATTTTCTTAGAAAAGAAAAGATTATTTTTCCTTTTAAGGTGAAAGATAAGAACAGTTTCCCCAAAACAAAGCTTATTTCTATGCTGTGTACAAATGGAATCAGCCAGTTCAAGCTAAATTCTATCTTTGTATAAGACTTAAAAAATAGGTTAAGATTAAATAGTGAACGGTGTATGCTTAATATTTCTTTTTTTAAAGCTGTGAAGAGATCTTATCTGTCAGCGTCTCCCTGCTGTTTTCTGTATAGTTATCTTAGATCAGCCGTGACAGTCAACCTCGCCAGATATTTGAGTTTGCAATTGAGGTGGTGCAGGTTTTATTAAAAACTGAACATTTCCCTGCACTTGACAGTATGTTATGTTTTGTGTCCACATATGAAAAAACAAAGAATTTTCATTATCTCATTTATTGTTTTGTTCTTACAAAAAAGTAGACTCTTCAGAAGCGACGTGAACCGTTTCACATTTCTGTCAGTTAGTCCGTCTGTCCGTCCAGTTTTTCTCACATCAACCTGTCGTGGATGCACACACGTCTGACTGCCTGAATCCTCACACTGGCCCCCTTTTTATTGTACGCTGTTAAATTTCTTCTCTTCGGAAATGTCCTAGAGCAAGGACAAGGCGGCACAGCCTCTCTTTCTACAGCCAAGCGAGGGCAGAGAACGTCCACACTAACACATTCATCTATACCAGAACCAGGTACAATGTTATGCTAACTGGTATTGACCCTTTACCCCACCTCCTCCCAGTCTTATATTAGAACACATAAAGAATTGTGGCAGCCATAGCTGGATTTTCCCCAGTGTGTGCTCAGTGAGGGACGACCAGCATCTCCTCTGTGTACACAGTGTAATGATGCACCGGTTAGTTCAGCACGCCTCCATGGGGCGGCCCTGTTTGTCGTTACTGTGGCTTAGGTGTTTTCCCACCTCCCCCTTTAATGACTCCAGTGGAAAAAAAAAAACACAGGCTGACAGAGCTGGTAATCAGGACAGCGAGTTATGTTTCTGAAGCCACACTTTTGCATCGCACACATCTGCGCTTGTAAATAAAGCACACCAGAGCATGGTGCAAAGGTGTGCTCGCTGCAGTGTCACATCAGCTGAGACGGGGCTGTCACTGGAACACGCACACCATTGTTCCCGGGACAATGTCGCTGGGTGTGGTGTTTGGTTAAAAACACCCCAAAGGCAAACACAAGAACCATGGTTCGAGGTGTTTTCCAAGGTGATCCACTGTGTTGGTATAAACACACACATTGTATAGGAGGACACTTCATAAGCTTTGCATTGTAGTTTCTTTCCTCTAAATAATACCATTTTTGAAAAAATATTTACAAGCATCTGGCATTTTTTTGTGTGTATTTTCTCTAATTGTGCTGATATTTTGGGGAACAGTAAGAGTTAATCTGATTATCTCCCACTTATTGTTGTGTTTAATAGTTTGCACTTACTATACTGTATATGCATAAAGAGTTCTTGTGCTAAGGTGAGGCGGTGTAGGCCACACCCTCCTACTTTGGACCAGTAAATACAGGAAAATTAATAATGAGAATTGAATGGAAAACAGAAATTCCAAACTGCTATTTTGAAGGAACATGTATAGCTTTCCATTCTAACATACCGGGAGCGTACATAATGTATAGGCACAGATGTGGACATTTGCATGGATGTATATACATGCTCAACATGTATGTTTGTACATTTAAAAAATGCAGTACAACTCTCATGTTAAAGTTGCAGTGCATAGCTTAATATGACTTTTGTTATTGTTGATATTTTTATTTTGTGAATAGAAAAGATGTAAAATTATTTGCACAGCATATTGCAACTTTCTTCTGAAAATGGGCTCTGTCAAGCAAAACTATCAGCCCTGACTGTAGGACAGTGTCTGAGGGTGTAATTAGTATTGTAGCCTGTTTGTAGTCGTCTCACTTTCTGGGTTTAGTGTGGGAATGTCAAGATCTTTATGCCACCGTACTGAGAAACACAGATGACTTCATCAGTGTTATTTGAACTCCTTTGACAATGGTTTGAATATGACATTTGTTTATATTTGAAAGTTACGCACTACAACTTTAAATAGATATGACAGCTTCACTGTTTGTTTAACAAGAGGCTGTACACAGTTCCAAATGGTGCACCGAAGCGAGTATGAAATGCAAAAGACAGTGACAGGCAAGCACACAGAAATGAAAAATCTTGTTCCTGACTGAGGTGAAAGTGTGCAAAACAACAACATCTGTGTGTGATTTCTCAAAAATACCTTTGTGTGGAGAATGCGTTACCCACAGATTATCAAGTTGTACATGCTGACACCGCCTTCACCCCTCGCTTCTGCTCTCCTTTTTCCTTGTCATTGACTTCTTTACTTCCCTTTTTTGAACTCAGGCTTGCCAAGTTTCGTCAAAACCCCAGAGGACCAGACAGGTATCTCAGGTGGAGTTGCTTCGTTTGTGTGCCAGGCCACTGGGGAGCCCAAACCCAGAATCACCTGGATGAAGAAAGGCAAGAAAGTCAGCTCCCAGCGCTTTGAGGTGAGCACTCATGCACTCATGATTCTCAGATCCCTGAGCAACTCCCATACACAACCACATGTACTCAAATAAACAGAGGCAGGCACAAACACAACGCACACGACATAAAATCACAAGCCTAGGCCTCACACTGCCTCTGTTACTCGCTCTCATTAAAGACTCTTCCTCACTTTCATCTCCACATGCATACGCGCGTGCAGCATTTACACCAAGTATGCTGTCTGACAGCACACACACAATCAATTGCCCTGTTATTGAGCATCACACCGACTCTTCTCTTCTCCAAGCAAGACCAGACAGGCTCCCCTTCTCTGTAATCTCCTCCCCTCTTGATTTATAAAGTCCGCTTCATCTCTTTCAATCTTTTCACACCATCATCCTCCCCTCTCTGTTCCCCGGCTCCACCATCTCTGCAGATGCTTCCCCTTGATGTATTCCTTGATTTACTGCATTTTTTTCTTCCCTCTTTTGAACCCACAGGAAGAGAAGAGCCTTAGGTGGGATCTCACCCCATTTCTGACCACCGTTCCCTCTCTAAATTTAATGTATCTATAGTGGCAGAGGAAAAGCAGCTGTTGCTTTAAATTCCTTGTTGTTTTTCCCCACATGTGATCCCTGTTGTGGTTCTGCCATGTGTCATTATATTCCGATTAGATTTTTATCATCATTCCGCTCTAAACGCCATCATGATTTCTGCTTGAGAAATAATTTCATTAGCCACATTTTGGGGAGAAAGAGAGACTTATTTTCTCCTAACAAAATAAAATTTTCCATCAAAACAAAAAAGCAGCCTTTTGTGAATAACAACTGGTAAAGCTGAAATAATGCCAAATGTTAGATTCCCACTTCTCTCAGATTACAAACCAAAGAATCATTTCAGAAATAATTACAAATTGAGAGTAGAAATTTTTATTTGTTGTAATAAAGTGATTTTCTTACTGTACACGAAAAAGTGTCATTTCCTGGCCCTTTGCTTTGCACTCATTCTCCCAGGTGATTGAGTTTGATGATGGTTCGGGCTCCGTACTACGTATCCAGCCACTGCGCACACACCGAGATGAAGCCATTTACGAGTGCACAGCCACCAACAGTGCTGGCGAGATCAACACAAGTGCTAAGCTTACAGTACTTGAAGGTGAGAAAAGGCATTTTTTTCTATGCTTGGTTTTAGGCCACTCTTGTTTTTCAAGTTTCCATTCTTGTAGGTCCAAACCAAGTGTTTGCCTTAATACATAAATATTTGCTAACTCTAGATACTGTATATCAAAACGTAAACTCTACAATAGTAGAATGAAGACATGATGGAATTAGAAGAGGAATTACAGTTCAGCAATTCAATAAATTTGACCTGCAATATCTTGCAGTTTAAACTGATTTAGTCCACTAATGCCAAATCAATACAACATTCATCTAAAATGTATATTAATCAAATCAATCAAAAATTGTTTGGTTAAAATGCACAATTCCACTGAGAAGTAAAGTAAACTAAACTTTGACATGTAAATATTGGGCTTTTTAGACTTTTTCTTTCCACATAAAGGACTCCCCTTCCTGTGTTCCAGTTTTATATCACAGATTTATGAATTGTGTGGACAGAAGTTCTGTCCCTCTCTTTGTCCAGCCTTCAATATCACTGAGCTGTGAACGCCTTATGTTGTTACATGCGCAATTGTCCATTAGCAACTTTAAAGAAAAGAGCCAACAGGGCTGTAGTCAGCAGGAATATTAAGGCTCTCCATGGACGTCACAGTGACATTAAAGCAGATCTGCTCTCATTCTCATTCAAACCCAGCCGTTCCAGTCCCAGTTTCGGTCCTATCTTTGTAACACCCACCCTCTCTTTTTTCTCTCCTTGCTGATTTGATGATATCACTGGTTCTACTTGCATTTTATCCTGAAGGGACTTTTCTCCCAAACAAGAAAAAGTTTTTTTTTTTCCTCCTACCCCCAATTTGCACTGCATCATGGGGAATGTTGAAAGCATCACCAGTATGGAATGAAGTGCACATGAAAGAGATAATATTCATTTGTGTTAGTGTTGTGGGGCCAAATAAATGCAAAATATGTATTCCCAGTGAGAGGGACAAACAGCAATTGTAATGAACAGTGAGTTATACATATGTGTTTTGTACGTGAACCCCAGAGTCAAGTAACATACAGAAACGTACAGACAGGTGCCTAATCCCAGCTAACATGAGGCAAAAGGCAGGGCACACCAAGTCGTCAGTCCATCACAGGACCACATAGACACCAACAACCACCCACGCTCACACTCATGGTCAATTTAGAGTGTCCAATACGACTAATCCCCAAATCTGCATGATTTTGGACTGTGGGAGGAAACTGGAGAACCCGGAGAACCCCCCCCCCCACACACACACACGGGGAGAACATGCAGTTTTCATCCTTTTCCAGAAGTAATATGTCATGTTTACACGGATCAGACATGTGAGAGGATGAAACTAGGAAGTCATGAATGGATTGACTGACGATCCACAAATACTGATCATCAGTCAGTACAGTCGTGTTGCTGCTGCTGCTGTTATTGGATAAGAGTTTACAGATTGGCACATTTACATGACATATTTGCATTCCTATCGCTTTTATTCCGATTACTTGGGGCCATGTAAACATAGATCCTCACCGATATTTTAAATATATTCTTTTTCCTATCATAAACCCATTTAAAGCTGCACTAATCAGTATTCCCCATGATAACAATCACGTAAGTCTGCAATTCCACATAGACGTGAGCGTCTCTAATTTGTCGTTTTGGTCTGACAAACCAAAATAATTTTGGTCCATAAGAAAAACATTCTCTCAGCCTACAAGCCCAAGCAAGGCAGCTTTACGCTACCTGTTCAGAGTGTCATGGCAGACGGCCAAAGTAAATCAATCAAAGTAGATCGACTGCGCAGTTGATGTTTTTGTTGAACCTTTGGCAAAGCAAAGAGCAGCTGATGTTCAGCCCCTAACCCCCATGTTAATTGAATGATGCATAGCTGTTTTATGGGGTGGTTGCTGCAAAACATGTTAATGCTAACCTTGAAAAAACAACAACAACAACAGATGTGATAATATTTATGAGGGTTTTCTGTCCCACGTTTTTAAAACACCACTTTAAACAGAAAATTGTGTGAAACTCATTTCATCTCTCTGTTATTCCTTCTCTAATAAAGGAAGACTAGTGTGCTACACCAGGATCACACACCATAGTTGATGAGAAGAACTCTTTGAATTTACTCGCCCAGAACCCTGAGGATGTGCTGAAACAAGAGTGTGTTCACGCAAATGCACACCTGCACACAAATGTGTTACCACACACGTCCATGATTATTGTATTTTCAGTGACACACACACACACACACCTTAACAGAGCATTGTTGTCAGCTGCAAGGATCTATTTTTAGAGTAGTGTTTTATCCCAGCCATACATCAAGTTCATATCAGCAGGGCTACACAAGAAAATGCTGGGGCTGCACCAAACAACCCTGAGACTAATGACTCAACTCCTAAACAAGGCAGTGTTTGCCTGGAGGTTTGAAAAGGTGTTGCTTAAGAATATTGTTGTTACCAACTGGTTAAATCAGGAGAAAGTGACCAAGGCCCTATCCACACAGAAACAGGACTTTCCCAAAACAACCATCCTTTGTTGTTTTTTAAAAAAAGCTTTCCATAAACATGACATCATTTCAAAAAAAAAAAAAAAGTCTTCATCCATATGAAACGCCCCAAAACCAGTGTACAAACCTTTTTTATAAAATAAAGATTTCTTTGAATAAGTTTATGTTACAGTGATAACATTTACAGAAATAGAGGCAGACTAAGGAAAGCCAGGGCAACTACGGAAAGAAAATAAAAGTAATCATTAAGTGAACGTACCAACAAACTCCAAACACAAGAAAAGGAAGACCAAGAGGTGGAAGTATACACTAATAATCACCATTAGTAGTGTATTGGTTGAAAGTGCAAGAGTGGCATTTTTAGATTTTCCCACCCTGTGACCCGTTTTTTTTTTTTTTTTTTTTAATAAATACAGTTTCAGGGCCCCCAAAACATACTTTTCATGTGGATAAAAAACTGATACAGAAAAAAAAAATGAAATATGATATAATGAAATTCAACTAAGCTTGTTTTTGTGTGTATTTACCTGTACCTGTAGCTTTGTAGACATGTTAAGAAAGGTTAACCACCTGTTCAAAACCAATCAAAACCAAAAAACTCAAAACAAGTTGTTAAAATACTGAGCACCCACATCCATAGAGGCAGTGACAGCACTGAAGTCATCATACCACTGAATTGATCTGGATTATGGATTATGGGTCCTCATGGGTTGTGGGTCGCTCATTCATTGTGATTATTTCATTTACTTACGGTGTATATATTGTAGATCATGGCAGTCACAGTGCTGCAGCTTGATGTTTGGTTTCATTGTGATCCGATGTATGTATTCAAATTCACTGCCGCTCCATTCATTTTGTGTCGCTATTACCAACTTTTATGTAAAACTGCTTCAGGAAAATCCTTTAAGGGATTTGTTTTTCCATGAAAATGCATCATGTCAGAATAATGATTTGTGCAGTGTTTTGTCACACTTTATTATGTTAAGTTGAATTCACCTGGGTTCGGTTTGTGAGAGTATAGGAGTGTCAGTAAATAGACGTGCTCGCAGGAGCTGTTGGTGGATTACAGAAGATGCTGTGTCTGCTGGTGATGAATGACCCGTCTCTCAATGTGAGCTGGCGATTGGATGTGGGAGGCTGTGGAGTTTACCCGCTGCTCACCTGCTCGGAGCTGCTGAAACGTGTTTCCATACCAGTCGATTTGAGCTGTGGCACATTTTCACTCATGAGTCTTGAGTCACTCTGTAATTCTGTCACGCTGGAACAGCCCCGCTCTTTGTTCCTACCCGTTCTCACGCCCCTCCGCCCGAGAGGTCACTCCACTGAGACGAACGCACAAGCCCAAAGTCAGCTCAGCAATTCTTCACTCTGTGTGTGTTGTCACACTATCACAAGTCAATCTGAGGATTCTTGGCGTTTTATGTTGTGAATAATGGCCCCCTCTGTAACTACCTTTTTAATGTACAACCCTGCTTTACTCTCTCCATCTTCCTGTGTGTGTCTGTACTTGTACGTGTATCTTCCGGAGGACCAAAAAAGTATAATCCATATGGAATGAGGACATTTTTTTTTAGGGTTAGGTTAGGTTTAGGTTAAGGGTTAGGTTTAAGCATTTAATTGTAATGGTTAAGGGGAATGCATTATCTCTATAGAGTGTCCTCAGTAAGAATACTGTGCAAGAATGTGTGTCTGTACTTTTCTGGTACAAACACTGACCTTGTCAGGACCAGTAGTCCCCAAAGAGACCAAAACCTAGTCGTAATGAGACAGAACCTCATTTCTGAGGAACTGGTTTCAGTTTAGGGCTAAGGTTAGGGTTAAATTTGAACTGGTTATGGTTAAGGTTAGGAATAAGGCTTTGTTAAGGCTTTTCAGTGCCATCTTCTTTCAGACCATTTGTCTTCCATTTCTTTATGTCTGTGAAGATTCTCAGTCATCCAGGTCATGGTATCCAAAGTGTAGTAAAAAAAAAGGCAACTGGACTTAGTTGAATTTCTTGAAGACGTTTCGCCTCTCATCCAAGAGGCTTCTTCAGTTCTGTTTGACTGGTGGAGAGTCTGGGACTTATAAACTCTGTCAGGTTCTTGGTCCATGGGGTGTGGTTTGGATAGGAAAGGGGTTGTGAGTTGTTAACTAAAAGGTTAGATGAGTTTCCTTCTTAACTTTTCTCTGGCAATACTTTCAGAAGAATTCCTTCATAAATAAAAACAAAAAATAGAAAGATTTAAATTGTACTAATAAAAATGTCTGCTTTCCTGAAGAACAGTCTCTCTTTTTGTGGGAAATCTGCCTTTAAGAAGGAGGAATGTTATCCAGTGGTACCAGATCAGATGCCATGCGATTACCAGAATTTTTGCCCTGAGTGTCTTCTTTAGACCTGCCTAAATTACCTTTCAAAATGTCCATGGTAACTCGTTCCTAAACACGTACAGTGTAACAGTGAGTGAAATTATTTGGTAAAGATCATGATGAAAAATGTGCAAGAATTCGAGGAGCCTCATGCTAAGAAAATAGATTTGCTTGGTGAAAACATGTCTCCCTTTGCAGTAATGTTAACAGAGATCAGTCTTTTGAGTCCATTACTGTTCCCCCCCCCCCCCTGTAGTTTATGTTGGCAGCAGAGCTGAAATCTCATCAGTCTTCAAACATACACTTAAAAAAATGTTAAAATTAAATTAAATACAAAGTCTTTGCTTTTATGTGTTGACAGAAGTGGCCCTGTGTTTGGTGGCAGTAAACAAATTACAGCTTCACCGGTTAGAAAACAGCCTCTATTTGCCTGGCATGCATTATAGTCCCCGGTGCATAGGCAGAAAATGACTGCAACACAATGCCAGTAATAAATATCTCAGGAGCCAGGCAAGTGCGGACAACAAACCTGACTGGATAAACAGCACAGAAATCTCATGGCTCGCTTTTCCCAGGCAAGATAAATGCATACTGAAGCTACTGTATATGGGAATGATTTAATACCATGTCCCGCTCCCATGACAACTTAATCCTATCCTTTCCTTTTGCGCTATTCAAATCATTCACAAAGAGCAAAAATAAAGTCGGTTGTGTAAGTGTTATTCCCCCTACATTACTTTATCACTCTGATTCTTTCGGTGAATGCGGGTGGGTTTCACTCACAATAATGCTGTCATTAGCCCTTCTCTCCTCACGCTCTGTAAGCAAGGCAAGTGTTCAGTTCATGTTTAACATTCAATACTGCAGGTTGTTGACGAAAGCGGCGCAGGGTGTGAGGGACTGGGTGTAGTTTTGGTCCAACAGGTTTGGTTTCCATTTTAAGTCGGGGCTGTTATTTCTCAAAACACGCAGAAGCAAAACAGGAGATTAGGAACAAAACTTTCACGCACACAGAGTCATTTAGGGACACGCTACATACGCACACACACCCTGTCCCTCACTAATCTGCAGGTGTGGTGCCCCCACCCTCAACACACTGTATTTCCAAGCTCCATTGTGCAGGTCTATGTCACAGATTTAATTTCTCCAACCATCTGCTGGCTGGAGGCCCAGCACTGTAGCTCATATCCAGGCTGACAGATACAAACTGCATCTGTCTGTGCAGGCTTCTCTCAAGGACTCACACAATATGGCAGGGTGAAATCACTGTGCTGGCCACCCAATCTGCATCCTCACATCCAAGGACAAGCATTTAAAAGGACAAAAAATAGCTTTTTAGGTTTCGGACACGGTAACAGCCTTTTTATTTGATTTGTTAGGAATCAAAAAGGAAAACAGAACCTGTAACCCAGATATTATAGTGCACTAGTAATAATAGTAATGATAATAATAATAATAATAATAATAATAATAATAGCTGCTTAACTGGACATTCGTCCTCTTGCCTCACTAGTTAGTCTAGATTTTTTAAGGTGTACAAGTCACAACAACAAGCATCAACAAGCTGCAATGACCCAGAAATTAGTCAACATTGCTCAAACATTTTCACTATTAACCGTTACATTATGAACTGTTACATTATACAAACATGTAACATTACTTGCCGTTACATGTTTTTCATGGCTTTCAAATCCTTGTACAAGCCATCAAATCACGAAAAAAAAAACAAAGAATCCCTGTCATCTTGTTGTGATATAACCACTTCTTGCTGTCTTTTGTTTTGTGTAATCAGTAAATAAAAAAAAGAAAAGTCAACCTGATATCTTTTAAAAAAAAAAACAATCTTTTTATTTTTATATTAAATAAAGTGTACACTGTAAGTGCATAGTGTATGTTGTGAAAATTTTCAGTTACTGGTTGCTTCATCTGTCATTCAGTTTTAAGCTGAATGTGATTTCTTCCATGTAAAACAACTGGATGGAGACAGTCTTCCTCTGAAGCAACATTTTATCATCTGTACTCGTCCACCAGTTGCTCTGTGCTTTTGGCAAAGTGTACCTGCAAAGATTGCGATGTCTGGTATGTCTGCATTGTCAGTGCTGATCATGTCTGTCCCCTCAGGGCAGAGCGAGGCAGAGAGGCAGGGAGTGAGAGATAACAGCAAAGAAATGTGCTTAATAGAATATTACAGAACCAAGAGAGTTGCATTTAATAAGCATTTGCACAAATAAATGTCATTTTTAGTTTTTCCTGTTATTTCTTTGATGCAGGTGATCAGTCTGAGTCTGAGTCGAAAAATGATGTGATTTTGCTTGTTAGTTAAATATCCTAAAATGGAACCTGTGACCAGATTGGATCAGATTAGATTAGGGATGCAATAATTAAAATTGTATTTAATCAATTTATTTTAACAACAAAAGTGTTAAAACAAAATAATTTGGGTTTGTGGACAAAATAAGACATCATGAGAACATCATCATTTTGATGTTTGAGAAACATTGATCAACATTATCTGATGTTTTTTTGGACCAAACCACTAATTGATTAATTGAGAAAATAATAAACAGATGAATCAATATTGTAAATAGTGAAAATAGTACAATTTCAATTTTCATACCATTAGATACACCAACAGGGCTTCATAACAGAATGTGAAGTACTGAGCAAGCAAACGTCTTATTTTCCTGTCTTTGCCAATGAATCAGTCTCATCCTGCTCCACATGTCAGCTGACAGGATGAGGGACAATTTGTTTGAAAACTCTGTCACTGACAGGACCTGACACTTCATCTATGTCGTCTTACAGTCCATATGAAATATAGCAGAAATTACCCCCCCCCCCCAAAAAAAAAGTTTAAGCCGAAGAAATGATCTAAACAAATGTACTATTTGTATTATATATTATCACTCTTTTTTTTTAAGACTTGTTCCTTAGTTTCCTTGAGGTAATACTTCTTGCAAAGCCATTGTGCTGGATTGCATTAATACAGTACATGCACAAATACAACACATGTTCAGTAAAACATTGTTGTTTTTATACTTTTATGGTTTTCAGGAGATATTGGACATGTGACAAGACATGCTCCTCTGTTAAAGTCTGCACTTTGTCAGCAACACAACAGGATATCCCCAAATTGACATCTGCTATTAAGTATCTGACACACACAGCTGCAAGGGCTTTCCTTATTAAATGAATGATTTCAGTTTTTCAGGGAGTGTCCATTGCAGTCTTCGTGTCGGTGCGTCATCGTGCATGCATTCAGACTGACACACTGCTCCCACGCCGAGGTCATCATTCGTCAAAGTCAAAGTGAGATTGCGTTTGTAAAGTTTGTTTTACGTTTCTCTCAAAACCAGACAAGTGACCATCGGGGAAATACAGTCAGGGATCTGGATGAGGACATCCAACAAACATTTTTCAAAAAATACGAGCTGTGGCAGTGAACATGAACACAGAGGTTTCAATCAAATAGACTCCTGCAGGCTTTTTACTTGGTTTTGTTTTTTCATTTTTCTATCATTCTGTTTCTTTTCTTTTATTTTGTGTCTTCTATATGGCATAGGAAAATCAGAGCACTGTAAATTGTAAACCAAAATTGCACCAGAACTACATATAATTTTCATCCAGGTCATTGCTATCCAGAAACGACTGAATCTGTTTCACTGACTTGGAAAAGTCAGTTATACTGTATTTGAAAATGTAGAGAATTCAGAGCAAGTTAGTTCCTGTTGAGTGAATACTTTTGACTAGACATTGCGTAGACCTAACATTAGAATCACTTTTGTTTTCTCAGACAGCTAACGATTGTTGGATATTATATTCTTGGTTTATTATTGCATACAGTATTGTATGGCCAGTCGATGATTTCATTCATATGCATAGATGTCTGTGGTGTTCTCGGTTCCTCTGAGTCATACGTGAAGAAAGATCAGACAACAGTCGATGCTCGATGGGACATTTATCAATCTCACACTAAAGCTCTGCAAATATATCCCTGTTGTCATTATAGGCCATTGTTAAGAACAACATCATATTATTTTTGTATTATCACAGGATAAGCCCCTGAGGATCAGTCTATTTTCAGCGTGTGGTATTACATTTGCATCACATCACAGACACACACGATACAGCAAACACCTGCATAATAACAGCCCAGACCTGTACACCTGCAGCTAAATAGCAAGGTCCACCTTATGGTTCTGTAGGCCAACAAGTCAACGACTCTCCAGACCCTGAATGGATATGGATGGATGGGCCTGCAGCGCGTTAGGGGGATTCTAATACCTACAGTCAGTGAGCTGGCTAATGGGAGTCCTTTCGCCCTGACCTGCTTTTCTTTCCACATTTGCACACCAAGCCCTCTTGGTTTACCCACTGGACCATAGAAAAGGCTTGACTCACCACCATGCTTTACAGTCTGGCTTCCAGCTTTGACATTTTTCTTATGTTTTAGGAGACATAATCCTTTTCTGTCTCAGCAGAGGAACTGTGTTTTCCACATGTGTGGTTGATTGGTCTGCTGTCAGTGGCACTGTTTTGCATGCATTACACCTGCACCCATATTTGAACCCGTCCTACAAGAGAATGATGACTGAGCAAGTCTGTTTTTTTTATTTGATTTATTCACCAGAGTTTGTCTCTTTACAGCAGAATTGATCATTGTTATTAGAATTATTATATAATTTATTATTGTTTTTTTTTTTGTTTTTTTGCATTGCCACTGCCAGATGGAGTAGAACAGGGGCATTACTAACAATTATTATTGTAACAAAATGACTGGAAATCAAAATGGTGATGGTTCACAGTTTTAATGATTTATCTGTTATATGGAGCAAAGAAAATATTCACATTTAACAAGCTGAAAAATCAGAGAGCTTGTTGTAATTATTATCAAAAAACAGTCAAACTCATATTGTATCAAAATAGTTGACGATACATTTAGTAATCAATGTATAATTGGTTATTCGTTACAGTAGAGCAGCTACAACATCATGCTAATTTGCCTAATCATCCTTGAACCTTTTAGTTGCTTTAAACAGGTTCCTGTTACCTAAAAATTCCCAGGACTGTGTGATGAAAATGTGGCTTTCGGTGATACACCCTGACCACCTCACTTTAGTTTCCCTGCGCTTTGACTCGTCCTTCCTTTAGTGTTTGGGCTGACGTGCACCCTCTGCTGGTGTAAGTCTTAAAAACTCACATAAATGACACCCAAATGTTTTTGGCTTAATAAATAATAAAGGAATCTAAAAACAGTTTACCACTGAATGGTTACTCATTAAGAGCCCTTGTTAGGACACTTACTTTATTATGATTTGCAGGGTAAAAACAATGAGTTAACAATTTCAGTAAACAAACACATGACATGAATTTATTGAAGTGAACATGGAAAATTGCCTCTTTCCTTTTTGTCCTTCACTGAGCAGATTACAGGTCATGCCATAATGTGATAATTGTAAACACCTGTCACTTCTTCAGAGCCGTACATAATCAAAGTCGAGTCCGTCTACATTGACTCTGCGTATTATTCATTATCTCAGACTGAGAGAATAAGTAAAGGCTGTCACAGAAGCCCAGTCAGTGAGGATTTAATTAACAGGACCTGCCACATTCCACTACATCCATTGCCTTTCTCGGCACTCATAAAAGCCATCCCTATCTGTTGTAATTAGACTAAACACGTCACAATAAAGCTCTGCTGATGATTCATTTGAGTAGTGGAGAGGATCAATTAATTCATTTATTTGAAAACAGCCACCCCGCCTCCTCCTGTAGACCATTTTCATTAATCATCACGCATCCTGAGGTTTGGTTCTGTCCTTGCTCTTTCCTCCCAGACACCCGGAGGAAGAACTTGTCTTATCTACAGAAAAGTAGCATGAGCCCTGAGGTTTTTTTCTTTTCTTTTTTTTTTTTTTTCTATCTTAGAGTTACATTAAAATGAGCTGTAAACCACAAACCGTGTAACCGTGTACCCTGTAATGCCATAATCTCAAGGGTCTTCAGTCAAACTCGTGTTAGGACCACCAGGCAAGGAGTGGAGCTGTAATCTCAAAATGAAAGCCTACAACTGTGCTACTCATATAACGTAGTTAATGGAGGATGGGATTCTGTGGAGCAGTGCTTGTCCCACAAGGTGACTCGGTCAGTGGAACCATGTGAATTCAGAGGACCACCCTTAGGTCCCACTAATAGGTCAGAGGCCATGGTTATGTACTAACTGGTGCAAAGCAGCATAAATAATAGGTACAGGGAACCAGGCAGGGCCGTAGATCATATTGACGACAGTGGAAGTGTAAGATCAGATAGGACGAGGAGGGAGAAAAGTAGAGATAAATAGGAAAGTGGAGAGAGAGCTGATAAAAAAGAGAGGGAGGGAAAGAAAGGAGTGTGTGTTATTAGATGCCTGTTATCGATTAACTGCCTGTAGGCGAGGAAGTAAGGCTGAATGTTCTGCTCAGCCAGACAAAAAGGTGTTTGTTTTTTTCCAAAGTTCATGGGCAGACACTACAGTTTTGAACTCCACCGCACACGCTCAGATTACCGATGCGACCACTGACACGTAGGACTGCATTATTAGTGTTTTTGTTTTGACTGTGCTTTTGTAATGGTCCGTTGCTTGCAGGTGTGTCTGTGCATGCTGTTCATTTGTCCCGGGGACTGTTGGTGTGATGCATTACTTTCTCCATAGCAACTGCAACCACACCTGGTCTGAGGGATTGCGTGCCAGAGACAACAGGCTTCACGAAACTGTTGGAACGTGCTTAAATGCACATTTGAAGGCACGTCGTACATTTGCATACATTTTCTTGCTGCCTAATCCTAACTGTGGCTAACAGACTCGTCTGTTTGATAAAAAGCTGTTGTGGAATCGTTCACTATGTCAGCGTTCAGAGCCACTGACTTAGAACCATCTGTGTAGACTGTTTTTTTTTTTGTTTTTTTTTTTGGGTGATGGTGAGTGGGATTTGTATCTTGTTGTTTTTGTTTCTCATTCTCTCCTATTCTTTTCCATGGACATGTTTGCCATTTTTATGTCATTACAACAGTATCACATCAGTGACCTTCTTGCTGGCTCTTAGATCTTAGCAGTGGGAATTCTGCCAACTTGTATATCTCTGAAGAGCAGGAGGGTCCTGCTCACATGCCCTTCATGGCAGAACATGTGAGAAAACGCCTTGCCCTCCAATGTTTTGCACATCAAACTGCAGCCACATGAATACCTGTCTGCCTCTCTGCAAGGCCCATTAGCTGCTGCCTGAATGTCACAGGGTTTCGCAAAGAAACAACCTGCAAAGTACTGCCACACATGCAGTATCAAACATATGCATCTACTGAACCACATTAAATGCTAATAAGCAACACTTGTAATGAAGCCCAGTCACTGTAAAGGCAGACACTCTGGTTTCCACATTCATCAATGGATTACTACTGTCCAGCAGATTGCGACACTGCCACTACCTTTATGTTTCTCATAAACCTTTTGTGGTTAAACATTTTCCAAGCGAACGTGCTGAATGTTTTACACACCATCAGCCATCCGACATACATAGGGCTCTTTCAGTTGAACTGATTCCAGCTTTGTGTCTCTTTTTGCACCGCCTGTGCTGCTGACCTTTTCAGTGCCACATCGACTCAAGACCAGTTGAGACAGAACACTTACTGCTCTATATTTAGTTTCCTCACAGGTCGGATGAGCAGAAAGGTGGATTATTGAAGGAGTTTAAGGTTGGAAACATCTAGACTGTAATATGTATAATATTTGTAGCAGCATGGTTAATGACTTTAAACTCTAAACTCAATCACGGGTGAATTTAAACACTGAAATGACCTACCTATTCTCTAGAGCAGCATTAACTTTTTTAATAAGACAGTACACTGATGTATGTTTTAAAGAGTGGGTTTTCGAGCGGTAATATTTCATGAGGCGAGTGTCTGTGTTGCTGCCACTGTGGTCCTCTGGTTTGCACTATCAAAGGAGACATCACCTTTAATTGTTGTCATCCATCACCTGGCAACAGGCACACGTGGAGATCATAAGACTTTTTATTTCTTGGCTGAAATGAGATCAGCTCAGATGTTCAAGCTAAATAAATCAAGAGAGGGCTCAATATATCATCCTTAATTTTTGATGGCACACGCTGATGCTGAATTCGATTAACTATTGATACAGAATGAGGCAGTGTGCTGTGGACAACCCACGCTGCATGTCATAGCCGTGTTTTCTCATGAATATCTCCAATCATTCTGTGCATGTTTTCCCATGAATGTTTAATGATTGTATGTTCTCGCATTTCCCGAGCGAACCCCTCACTTAAAACACTCAAGGCAGAACATATCCTTCAGCACTTTATGCTCTTGAGGTTCGAAGAAGTCAGTAGAAGCCTGTGAACACTAAAATGGAAATGAGGCAGGCATTTTCTTTTTGATGCGGCAGTGTTGTATCTTGTGGCACTGTGTCGGGCTCCCCCGTTATGAAGGGGATGGGGAGTCTGAAGTGTTTTCCCTCGATTGAGATGAGTATGTTTGGGTTGAGGGGGGGAAAAAACGCTGGCTGACGTTAGCGTGGGATTGAGCTCCAGCAGCCTCCCTGTGGGACAGGAGGACAAGGATGGGTCTCTTTCAGCAGGGCTCTGATTAGACCCATCGCCCTAGCTGCCACGCTCCACTCACGTTGGTAATTGGAGCTGGCAGGAGGTTGGCATGCACCCCTCCCCTGCCCCCTCCTCTCCTCTCCTCTCCTCTCCTCTCCTCTCCTCCTTTTCACTTTTTTTCCCTCCTCCCTCTTCTCTGGCCTAAATCTTACCTCGCCTGACCATGGCTGTTACAGCAGAGGTACACCTCCCTGACACAGCAGCTGATGATTACCATCACGTTTTCTTAATTTCACTCATTACCATATTACCAGTGCGTCCTCTCTTTACCAACGGCGTTGCCAATGTGTCTTCATGCTTTCTGCGTCAAGTTCAGCAGAAAGATCAGGAAAAACAATCTAGTATTAATATTTTCCCCTCCTGCGTCTGTCTGTTAAGTTCATGTGCTGAGCTGCTCATATTGCAGTGTGACTGTGCGTGATAAATGGCTGTTGAGAGAACAATGGGCCTATTTTCCAAATCATGGAGGAACTAGTTCATGCATACCTGTCTCACCTCTGAGGCGTTTCTGGCACTGCCTCTGGCCTTACTCATCTGCAAATCCAGGCGGTTTTTGTTTTTTTTTTTTTGTTTTTTTTTTACTTTTAGTTACTAAAAATCTACTGCAGTAATCAACAGTCCTGTAAAGTTAACTTTCAGCATTCATTCATGACTGTCAGATGAATGTCATAGTTGTCATAGTTGTGTCGTCGTTTTACCCAGCAGAACACTTAGTCTTAGTAAGGGAGCATCTGTGTGATATTCACCTTATTTGTATTTTCCTGCACTGAAGAGGCAGAGGAGTGGGGCTTTTTTTTTTTGATGAATTACACTCCAGCAGAGCAGAGCTTATTATTATTATTGAATATGCCCTATATCTTGACAAACATCAACCTGCATTGCCTGGACTTTTCCTTGGGTTTTCTCCAAATATCCCTCATGGTCCCTCATCTTTTCTCTTCAAATTAAAGAGGACTGAACAAAGGCATATCTTTGTCTTCCTGAGATGACAGGTTGGCAGACAAGGCCAGCTGCAGTTCGAGTAGTATGAATAGACAGATACTGCTCAAACTTTGCACAGTAGTCGGACAAGGTAAATGCACATAAAGGAATTTCATTTACTCTTTGTTCTACCAAAAGCCAAGGACAACTTTGAGAAGCCGTGTTCAATGCAGGATGTATGGTCTTTCAAACCAAATTATTATAATTTAAAGTATATCCTTGCTATTTTTTTTT
Organism: Brachirus orientalis; assembly: GCA_016785285.1. Taxonomy (NCBI): domain Eukaryota; kingdom Metazoa; phylum Chordata; class Actinopteri; order Pleuronectiformes; family Soleidae; genus Brachirus; species Brachirus orientalis. The sequence continues at coordinate 260,591 of JAFBJR010001954.1, forward strand.
TTTTTTTTTAAAGGTGAACTATCTCTTTTATAAATCTGTCTTTTATTAACTGTTTTTAAACATCTTCAACTTGACACTATGTCTTGTGCAAAATATGCAGATTGCTTCAAAATGGCACAATGGCATTTTGCGATGTGCAGCCACAAATTCAGGAAGCAAGATTTATCCATTTTCTCCCCAAGGGGCAAAAGTCCAGCTCATAACTTCACATTTATCGTAATAAAATCATAATAAATCCCTTAAAATGCATTATTTACTTGTTCATACCAATGAAAGCCATTGTGTTTACTTTAGAAAAAACGTTGTTGTGTTGTGTTGCTGTGTTATTCCTGCTAATGCTTACCACCAAAGCATTTTCTGTCCCTCAAATTCTACAACCTGCACCTTCATACAGTACAGTATAACATATACAGAACTTTTATTCAAATATTTCCCATGCCAGGACTGATACACCACGTAAAGCCATGACATACTCTCCATGAATTACAAACACTATATGAGTGCATTTAAACCGATGAAAAATATCTCTTCTTGTTTGTCAACCAAGAGGAAAACATGTTACCAAATGTTAATGATTAAAAAGTCAATAAGTTGAAGGAAGGTGTCAGGTCATGTAAAATTCAGCACCATTCCCTGCTCTGAAAAGCTGCAGGCATGTCCATGTACACATGTACATACTGCAGTGGGGACAGAATATCACCCCATATCAGTGTTTGTACAATAATATGCTGATTAAGCAGATTGAGGGTTTTTTGTTTATTGTTAAACTGTTTGAAAGGAGTTATACTAACCATGACTCTGCGTTTTCAAGCTATATTTTCAGACACACCTACAAAATCTCAAACAGAGAACTGGACAGGAACTGTCTTCAGTCTTTACGCTTATACACGTATGTAGCAGGAGTAGGGGATAGATTCATGTATAAGCTGTGCTGCAGCAGCTGTTTGCCTTTTAAATTATTCCCTGTTTCCTGATGTGACAGAGCCGCTGACTCGTGTAATAACTCCTTTGGGGTCGTTCACCCAGTTTCACCAATGGTTTGCGTTTTTCACAGCTCAGTAACATTTGCCAATAAGCTTAATCATAAATATTCTATACTCAGTAACACGCGGGGGGTTTGGCTGAAAATATCCTCTGCTGTTACTTCAGTTTTTTTCAGTGAAATGCATATTTCCACAACACATCACTGCATAAATACCTTTTCTATCTTCAGCGAGACACTGCTTTGGCCAGTTAGGTACATACATGTTGATACTGTAGACGCAGAAGTTGTGTCATGAGAAAACTCACATATTCAGAAATTCACCGTAGTGTATGACAGGACAGTCTTTTGAGGTAACTGGCTTTGTGTGAGTGACAGGACAGAACCAGGACTCATTCAGTCAGTTGGTTTTCACAATAAAGGTAATATACATTATACAGTCGTATACCTCATAGAGAGAGGAAAGTCCTCTTCTGTATTATCTCTGTTGTTATTGTTGTTCTGTAACTCATTCATCCTGACATCTGGGATGTGTCTGAGTACAGCATGCTGTGTAAATAAGATATTCATTGAGTCATAGGGCTGGGTCACACTGTATATCGATATTATATCTATATTAGTGGCTCGTGGAAAAAAATGGGTTTAATCTTTTTATATGTCAAACTGAAGCAGTGGTTACTGATGATATTTCAAGGCCACCAGTCATTGCTCTACTCAGAAAGGACCAAATTTTTTCAGTGCACCACATTTAATCTTACGGTCCACTCTAAAGTAATAAGGGAACATTTGAAACTTTTGATTTTATCTATATTGTGACACAAGACATGATATGTTCTCAAAGTTTGGATATTATCATATTATGATAAGGTTTCTATGATGACTTTTCCTGTTTTTAAAGGCTACTGCATTGGTAGTCATCATATTTGTTAAGTATGAGATACATTAAATACTCTAAATTTAATATATATTATATATAAAAATTATATATAAAAGTCACCCAATAATGCTTCATTAAGTTTAAGCCAAATTATTTTTGATATATCTGACCATGTTTATAGTCAGTGTCATTGTGTCTAACAAATGTAAATAGCCATCATTTAACATTAAAATGTGAAAGAAACAAAGCGGGTATTATTTGAAGTGAAAGGTAATAAGTGTATTTCAAGACTCACTTCAGATTTAATATTTTTTTACACCAATGCAGACAGTCTTGATTACATTCCTGTATAAATAAAGAAAGTGAATGTTCCTAAAGTCCAGATAGTAACTCGAACAGTATGCCATTGCTGCTTCACTGCACAGACAAAACATAGCCTCTAAATAAGTGGTGCAGTGAGGTCCCTGAACGCAGCACACAGTCCCTGAACACAACCCCCGTGAACTCACACACACTATGCTTCCCAGCACTGTGAGCACAAACAGGAGGAACCCTGGGTCCATGTTAGTGGCCACCAAGGGAGCACCTGTTAGGAGATCTGTGGCCACAATGAATTTACTGTATTCTACAGTAAGTGAATTATAACTAGGTGAGAGTGGAGTTCAGCTCCCTTCAGGTTTGGTTTTATTCCACGGTTTCCCTCATTTCGCCCCAAGAGGATAATAGTGGATGAATCTATTATTTTGCTCATATTTGGCGACCACATTTTACCCCTTTATGAAACTTCATTTTGTGTCTTTTCCATTTTTGCATATTAAACCTTTTTTTCCTCTACTTTATTTCATCCCTCTTTCCCTGCACACAAGTGGATGCAAACCACAGAGGAACACAGGGCACTACAGTTACCATTATTCATAAGGTTGACAAATTGTGCAGTATTATACGGTTGTGCTGCAGTTGGTCCTTTTGTAGAGCTACCCTGATTATGTTTGGGACGTCTGAAAGAAGAATCCTGTACCGTTAGGGAGGAAGTGTAAGCCTCACCACAAAGATAAGAGGGCATGCAGATATCTGTCAACTACTTTTGAATATGAGACAATCCGGGCTGCAGGCCAAACACAAGTGCTCTGCTGGAGATCAGAGCAAAGAACATCACAGATTTATACTCTCATATATTGTTATAACTAATGATACAACAGAGCCTGGTAGTTCTTGTAAAAGTCCCATTGAGAAATGTATACGTTTACGATCACCGTCTTGCAGGGTTTCCTCAACATACATACATACATACATACACCAGAATTATGATGTAGAATTAGAAATAAAATCTAAGACTTTTTTTTCTTTCAAAGCAAGCCACTAATGACAAACTAATTATTCAAAACAAGTTTTGCTTCAATAGATTTTTTTCATGTCCCTTGTGGGATCTGAACAAAACTTCTCATTTGGGTTTAAGTGCAACAAAATTCACACCTCAAAACAAGCGTGTAAACAAGATGGCAGGTCCATTTCAGCAACCTTTTTACCGACTTCAAACAATGTCCCATCTCCCAGGGATCCCATCTTAACCACAAGAGTCCAAGGGGAACATGGTGAGATTAAAGAGAAAACCAATATTCATTAAAAACAAATTCTCCTACAAATGCGATTCAATCGATAAAATTGATTTGTCCATTTGCCCAGTCCTGCTGTCACTGCCTCAGAATTTGGTCATTTACATTGCTCTGTGCTGACTCCGCCCCTTCATCTCTGTCCTCACAAATGTTCCAAGCTTCAGCAAAGACGAGGTGACCATGAAGTGTTGAAAACATTAAAGCCCCACATCGCACAGATCTTTAACATCCTTGGGTTACTCAAACTGTTCAACCTGACTAATTGGTCATTTTCCACTGAAGTGTCACTTCATACTTTGAATATCCAGTTGATCTGCCACTGTTATTTGTGTGCAGAGGCAAACAGGCTCGTCCCTACTACTGGAAAAAAATCTTAAAGGAAACAGTGGTATGGATGAACTCTCCAGTGTCATGTTCCAGTTTCCTTTTTACTGTTTTTGCTCACCTATATGTTCACAATACTATTCAGTCCATTTACATTTTCAACTATTTATTAGTGGAATTACAACTTATAATAATCTCATTAATTTTTGCAGACAAACTAACCATTGCTCATTGTTAATCTGTACATCAGTACGTTTTTATCAGCTCACCAAGAATATGAGTCCACTGTGTTCTCCCGTCATGAAATTGTCCAGAAATTAAATTAGGATTTATTATGGGGTGACATTGGGGTCTCTAATTTTTATTAAGCAGTACTATTTGGCCATGTCAGTAACAAATGTAATTTTATTTTCAATTTAAGTGCAGATTGCAAAAACAATTATAAGTATAATAGAAACAATTCACGCCATTTATTTTAAAAATGATAATTAATGGGGTGTCACATCACACAGTACAAAATATTCCAGTTTACACTTAAACGGCTGCCTGTGTCCCTGGTGTGGTTGATTTCTTGAAAAGTGCCTAATGTGGTGCAATGTGAGGCATATGTATTAACTGCTAAATATCTTATATTTAGTAGTTTAGATGAAAAGTTGGACTTTTCAAATAGGTTGGTTTAAGCTTGTGAGGCCTAAGGCAGCTCATTTATGCATGGATTTATAAACCTAAACTTAAGACTCCCAGTGCTGGGTATAAGCTTGCTATGATAATCAATCAGAGACACATTTGAAATCGTAATCAGCATAATCATCAGATCTGGCACTCCACAGTAATATCTCCTGCTCCCAGTTTGTGTGTGTGCCTGTGTGTGTGTTCTTATTACTGTTGAGCCTTTAGCACCTAAAAAGTATTTGCTCTCTCTCATCCTCTTCTGTGTTCACTCTCGCTGGCTTAACTGTTTGAAGTGTTCAGCATTTCTCTCAGCTAAGGAGAGCCTATTCTGTCACATACAGCATGTTTCCTCCTCTTGTTTATTTTATATATTTTTTTCCCCCTGTGGCCTAATAAGACGTACTTTTGCAAATTTTCAGAGAACCAGATCCCTCATGGCTTCCCCACCATTGACATGGGTCCGCAGCTGAAGGTGGTGGAAAGGACCAGAACTGCGACCATGCTGTGTGCCGCCAGTGGAAACCCAGACCCGGAGATCTCCTGGTTCAAGGACATGCTTCCTGTTGACATCAGCAGCAGCAACCCCCGCATCAAACAGCTTCGCTCAGGTACGACTTGAATTGATCTGAGTCATTTCCTTTAAGGCGTTACTTTACGTGGCACACGTTCTCTGTAATGACAGCATTTCGCGGAGTCGATATGGCATTAGATTCCAACATACATCCTGTAAATTGTGTTAGACATAAGTATGATGTGAACAGACAAAAGGCCTCTGTTGTCGCGTATGGCTCTTTCATCACAACAGACTTTTTTTTCCGCTCCCCATTGTCACCTTAATTAGTTGTCTGAGTTCTAAGGGGATTTTATTTCTAACAACAGCTGTAGCCATAACATAAAAACACAGAAGTTCACGAAGGAAGCTGCTCACACATTTCTGCAGTGTTTGGCAGTAATACATACACTCAAGAAGAGTTTTCACCTTCAAAAATAATCCTTAATCCCTTTTTAACATGCAGCTGCGTCACAATGAGGATAGTCAATGATGCATGAGCTTGGATTCAACCTTGGGGAAAAATAAAATAAAATCAATGCCTTGCTCTTTGTTCACAGTATCAGTGCACATGTTTCATAAACAGACCCGACCTGGATCTTATTGAAAGATTAGTGGCTTTTGACCAGGTTTGGTCTAGTCACGGCTAAATCTACCTCACTTAGACTGTGTCAGGCCGGGCTGCAGGTCTGAGGCCCCAAAGATTAGAGATGAAAGGTACTCTTGAAAAAGCTGCCAAGTGGAAGCTGAATACAGGTCACTAGAGCACACTCACCTGGACTGTCCATGGACTTGCTATGATAAAATTTGACAGCATACGAGCACAACCCACATTAGATACAGATTTATCACAATTTTGATACCAACCAACTATTAACTGCTATGTTTTTAGTGCATGAATAAGGTTTTCTTTCACTTCCAGCAACAAACTTTTAATATATTTTCTTCCTCACACATAGTGAGTGTCTGAAAATTTGCTGATATGTAATGCCCTCAAACCAGTCACCCTTTTCTTGACGTCCACTTCCACTATCAGGACTTACATTACAGCATATGACCTGAAATTAGGTCAGGCTTGTGATGGCAGGAAGGAAAAAAATGCATTCATCTGCTGCTGTAGTTGAAGCAGAAATGCTAGCACCTCTTATTGCATCACCGTTGCTAGATACAGTATTTAGTGAGGACACAGACATGTTATTTTATCTTTTCCACACAATCCAAGTCATTAGGTCTGTACAGATTCCACCCTCTTTGACCTCTATTTAATGTACATATGACTCTCATCCATTTCTCTTGCCCATTTCACAAACTGCTATCTGCATAAATGCAGTCTGTACAAAGTGTGGGGGTCATCGTAAATTCAAAATGCATATTATTATAATGCAGCTGTGCAGTAATGACAAATACAGATGTTGCATTAAATATAATTTCAAAATGTCTGCCCTGAAGAATCGGTACTGTTTTCAGTCATTTGCTGACATCATGGACAGACCAAACTCCCCTAATAGCATTGATTAATCACTCTGAACTTTGTCACATTGCATTTAAATGGCTTCTACGCGGATCACTTTTCTTCTGTGGTGTGTCAGAAGCCATGTTTTTTTTTTTTTTTCTCTGCCACTGTTGTAAGTGGATAACTAACTAATCTCTCAACCCTGTTTGCATTGAAATTACTCCCACCTAGGTGGTACACCAATTAGAGGTAAGGATGATGATTAAATTGTGGTGCGAAAAATCACGTCCAGACCATTCCCTCACATCTGCATCAGACTCCTGCATTCCCCCACAGTGCCACATTACCAGGTTCATTCACGCTGTTAGCGCCAACTCACCCTCCTCCTCTTCCCTGTACGTCTCCTCCCAACATGTTCTGTCTGATCATGGTCTGTCTGCTGTCTGCTCCTTAACAAACAAATGATCACCAACCCTGACGCTAGGAGAATGGAAAAACAAATCCAAGGTGTTACCTTGTAAATGAGGTTTTCCCTGTCTCCTATTACGTGGTTAGAATTGAACTGTGCTCATGAGCAAACACTAGACACGCAGAAACGAAACATCTTCCAGCCAGAGCCTCTTCTCGGAAAAAGATGTTGCATTTGAAACTAAAGGCCACCATGTTCCCAAGAGGATCTACCTGCCTCCTCTATGCAGCCTCACTGTAAATCAACATGGCCGCATTTGCATACAGCCATTTCAACATTGCCCCCCAGCATGGGAACAGGATGCCTGGACAAGTTTGTTAAGGTGGAAGGTTTCCTTTTTATGGAAATCTTGTGCTCTTCTCTCATGTTAAAGGATGATTTCCAGTCAACAGCAGTGAAGTAAAAAGTGGGCACCTGGATAATGCTGAACACATTTAAAAAACTACCAGCTGTCTGTCTCAGAGTCTGTGCTCTTGTGGCTCCTAGCCTATATTCAATTAAATGTTTTGTTCTTTATGAGTTAAGGCAGCCTTTTGGCAGTCTTCATGTGCTTTCCACTCTGTAAAACAGTGAAACGACCTTGTGGAAGGTCCGCCAGCATTTGAGTAGTTGGAAGTTATTGAGGGAGCTTTAGTTTTTCACAGTGGTAACCTTGTCCACACACACCGCTTTCTCCCACAGGAGAGTGGCTAGATTGACAGATTTGTGACACGAACATCAGTCTGCAGTTGCATGTCAGTGCTGAATCAGTCAGTGATGAGCTCAGCAAGCAGAGCAAACACCTCAGAGGGATATGTTGTCATGAGATCTGAGGTGGTATTATCACACGCCACTGCCCCACCCAGTTTTGTTTTTCTTTTTTGGTCTCGTCTTGAATCAAGTCCCCTACGGTTGGTGGTGAAGCTGTTTGTTGTATTCATCTCATTCTGCATGATTTGAGCAAAATGTATCCTGACATCATCTTACGCCGAGTATTTTTGTCATTTTCAAGCAGCATGGTGGCTGACTGCCTGGCACCATGCTGTTTTGGAGACATGATAACTGTCATCACTCACCTATGTATATTTACTGCTCTTTTTTGAAAGTAGTTTTTCCAAAACATGTGTTTGTTCAAAATTCATGGGCTGCAGGTAAGTTTGCCGTCCTTGATCTCTTTTCAATTTGTCAGATTATAGATGACCTCATCTGTCGGCCATTTGCAACCCAGTAGCACTGATTAGGTGATGGTCATGGACATGGTGTGTCCAAGTGACCACACAGAGACAGGTCTCCCGGGCTTTCATGGTTTGTTAGAAACAACATGTTAGCCTTCTGTCTGATGACGACAGATACTTGGGATTTTGAATACTAATCTGAGCCATCTGGCAGAGGAGCATGTCCCTGGAGGGCTTCAGTGAAACATAATTGGTAATGAAAGAACACTGTAATGTTCTCACAGCTTAATGTTTACACCACTAAGGTTGGGGAAAGGACACCCGCACTGGCCGTGGTTGAAAGCAATATCTCAGGCCATCAAGCAAATGTGGACTGAGATGGAAGGTCCAGTCATAAGTTGTAATTTCATTTACAACATTCTTCTTATTATTATTATTTTGTGTTCAAAGCTCAGAATACTTCAGAGCAGCTTCTTCCAAAGGGACTTTCCCTTGATAAACCTTTGTAAAAGGTTTTGCACAGTTGTTGCTGTTAAGCCACAACAGTTTGATTGTTTCTTTAGATACAACATTATTTTGTTGTGCAGTATAGCTGTTGTATACAATAACTGAGCTGGGTTGAAACATCTGGCTGAGCTAGATAACCCTGCAATGAACAAAACACTTTTCTTTGTTGAATTAATTCCATAAGCAGAAGGCCTAATCACACTGTGACTGTTGTGACATGTTATGCAGTTGATTAATTGCTCCTTAACACGACAAGGCAAATACTATTTTGTTAGCAGTTTCCTTTAACTTTGCCAAATCAGCTCAAAACTTGTGTTACTCTAAGCTTTTTTTTTTTTAAACAAAACTGTGTCCATGTGTGAGACACTTAATTACACATGCATTGGGTTTATACTAATTGACTACAGGCAGATATCTGCTGTGGTCTCATGCAAAGTTACATTTCATATTCCACAACTGTCAAGACGGCTAAATGTCTTAATCCTCTACACAGGAGCTCTACAAATTGAGAACAGCGAGGAGTCTGACCAGGGGAAATACGAATGTGTTGCCTCCAACAGTGCTGGGACTCGTTACTCCGCTCCTGCTAATCTCTACGTACGAGGTAAAGTCCAACATCACTCTCAGCTCTTGAATTAATGTAAAAATGCTGTTGTGTGTGAGATATACAGTATGCAAACCACCTAAGAACCGTGCAAAAATGTCCTCTCTGTTTAATTGTTAACACTGTTCACCCACCAGTGACCCTGTGTATCTCTGTCTTCTTTCTCTGCACCCTTTCAATAGTTCACCAGTGTTTTTGTCTGTGATTAAAACACTTCTCAAGATGACTGACGTCTTCCTCACTCTCCTGTTAGCTTTGTTCTACCTGCCAGGCTGGAACACTGATGTAATTGTTGTTGGTGCATTGACTGATACTCAGAATAACTCTGCTTTTATTTCTAGGGCTATGCTGTTTTATTTATAGGGTCATTTCAATATATATATGCTGCACCCAAACAACACAAAGACAAGAAATCAATACAGAGGTACAAATTACAATAAACAAATTGTTAAAAAAAAACTTAAAATTAAAATTAAAAATCTAAATTAATTAATTAAATAAGTTAATGGAAAGGTACAGTAGATTATTGTTGTACAATATGGATAAAATGAATACAAGGTATTTTTAAATACAGGAAATAAATGAATAAGTAAATAAAAATGTTTAAAAATAATGAAACACTAAGAAATGTTAAAAAGGGACCTCCGTTTGTTAGAATTATTACATGAAATAAAAATGTTTAAGTCTAGATTTGAAAACTGCAACCATTATCCGTGCTATGCCAACCCTCCCTTACAAAAATGGACTAACCTAACGTCCTGTTTGGCTGCAGACAGGACCAGGTGTTGCCGCTGTGAAAACAGCTGCATTGAAAGTGATTTGTCTGCTGCCACTGAAAGCCAAGACAAGCCCTGTTTCTTTTTTTTTTTTTCTTCTTTTTTTTAAAATTTGAACTCTATCGAAAGGCTCCATTACACCCTCACTCCCACCCAAACACAACCCAGAGGAGAGACCTAAAGTTTCATGGTTTTCCTGTTGTTTTGGTGTCTGTGAGCAGACTAATGCGTTACAAAGGCACCATTCTGCCAGTTCTGGACAGAGTTTGTACAGGGGAGAGAGTAGTTCAGGTCAGGCCCTGTGAAAAACACCACATCTGATGAACATGAAACTCAATAGCTGATGCAGTTGTTAGTGTGGGAGGAGGGTGGAGGTGGGAGTGAAATGTCAGAATAAGCAAGAGCCATATTGGCCATCACTTCATCATTTTAGTATAGTGATATATAGTGCGCCACGTAAGCTATGTTACAGATTAGTGCTTCTCTTGTCCCCTTTCCTAACCATCTAGTTCCACAAAAAGGGAGACTCGTAATATTTTTGCCAGACAGATTTCCCTCTCAGTAGTGCTAATATTATTTATACAAGAAAAATATTTTTGGAGCAGACAGATCGTCCTCCTGGATCAGAGGAATCGGAGGTAAAATCATCTTCAAGGACCACAGCAGCATAACATTTACAGATTAAACACTCTGAGCTCCAGAAGGTTTAGATCTTAAATCTTGACAGAGGGAGGCAGTCATCCAAACGGCATAGACGAGGCATAGATGTAAGCCTCGTCTATTAATCAGGGCATGTCTGTCACAGGTGCAGACATGGCCTCCCCCCCCCCCCCCCCCCCCCCCCCCCGTGTGGCCCCCCCCCCCCCCCCCCCCTTCTGAGGTAATTACAGTAGTTGTGTGGCGAGGCGCCAGCAGGGCCCCCGGGCTCAGCTAGTCTGTAACACCACCCAGGTAGCTGTCAACCCATTGGCCCCAGTGCCAGCTTTTCCAGCAGCCTCACCACACCAGTGGAGAGATAGAAATCAAACCAACTGTAACCTTTTAAAAGTGTACTTGTCTGGAGTGGAGAACAAAGACTCAAGCCATGTTTTTGCTCTGTCTTTGTTTCTGCTGCAAGAAGGAAGAGACAAGACCCCGGGCTGTGTTATCACTGGGCTGCTTGATTGGGTTTAAAACAAAAGGGACTGGAGACAAGTGGCCTTTGACGTGCCCATCTTCCATTCCTGTCTGTCTTTCATTTGCCCGTCCAATGCCGACTCAGACTTAAAAAGAAAACAGTCTCTGAAAGCAAACTAGTCAGTTCAGTTTTACACCGTGGATGTGTAGTAACAGGCTACAAACATATAACTGAACCTAGGGCTGGGCGAAATGAGAAAAAAAATGATCACAATATACTTTCTATATTATTTAATAACGATATATATGTCATGATATAAATCAAGTGTTTCCGTAAGGTGGAGTGATATGGCTTATGAATAATGTCAGGATATTTTTAGATATATTGGAATATAAATGCAAACAGGTTGTTTAGACTCATTAAAAATTTTCTTTTGAGGTACACTCTAAAAATATCTACTCTTAATGATCTGTATTATATGATCTTAAAATATAGTTATTACCTTACATTTCACTACCCACTTTATTTCTTTGCCTTTTTAATCTTAAATGAAGGATTTTTATGTGTGTCAGAAAATATGAAATTGCCTATAAATATGGTCAAATTCAGCTATAAGGTGTTGTTTTTATTCATAATTTTTAATGTATTTCACAAACGTATTCAATATAATGAACACAATGATTATCAGTGCAACAGTGTTTAAAACCGGGAAAAGTTATCACGATATGACGATATCTAAAATCTATGACGACATCTTGTCATGATATACAGTAGATAAACTAAATATCGATACACTGTATGGCCCAGCCCTGGTTCAATCCATACTTAATAATACGTTGGCTATAAACAAACACATTAAATGTACCTTTGAGTGGGTTGTCATATTAAATGTGGTGCATTGCAACAATTTCACCCTCTCTGGGTAGAGCAATAATTTGTAGCCTTGAAATGTCAACAAAGTAACCACTACTTAGGTTTGACATATTAAAAGATTACCACAGGAGAAACAGCTGTTATTATTCTCTATGAACCACCTTTTCACACCTGCTCACACACACATACCCTGTCAGACTTGTACTAAATGTGCTTGTTACATGTTAATGTTTTATGCCTGTGAATGTGCCGCTGATTCCCCCCCCCCCACTCGCTCTTGTTACCTATTCTAGTTCTTGTCCACAGGTACGCCACCACACTGTGAGGACCACCATCACCACCCTTGTCTTGACATTTTAGATCCACCTGAGAGTGATGTCCTCATATTTCTGTGTGGGTGGGGTGGGCGTAGGGGTGCTCATGGATTGTTTTCCCCTTCCTGTCCACGTGCTTATTTATGTCCTTCCACTTCCCATCCATAAAGAGTCTGTGTGCACGTTTGAAGGTGTGCAGGTACGAGCGTGCCGTGTTTGTCTTGGGTCGCTTTCTTTGTCGACCCTCCTCTGCAGAATGACTCCATCAACTCTGGCAGAATCACAAGCGTTGTGTGATTGTGCGTGAGCGCTCATTTGTCAAGTGCTTATCCCACAACAGAGGAGGGATGTCGGCTTCTGTCTGCTGGCAGTCCCTCATATATTCATGTGACATGTCAATATGTCACCGAGGATAAAGTGCTGCAGCTGGGCTTTTTCTTTTACCAAAATATCTTCATGCTGTTCTTTGTGTGTGTGTGTGGGTGTGTGTGTGTGTGTGTGTCAGGGAGGGAAACTTTCTGAACTTATGAAAACGTGTAAACCTCTGCTCAGGCCACTCAGTTTCCCTGCCTCAATATAAATATATTGCGAGGTTAACAATAGCTTTGTCCAAGAAATTCTGAATTCAGGTGCAGGGAAATCATTTCTTCATCACCAGAAAATGTCTCTTAAATGTGTCTGTTACAAAGTAACAAACATACAGACAATAGACAAACACAGCCCAGAATATAACCTCTATAGTGGAGGACTATGCATCCACAAGTGTTGTTTAACATGGTAAAGAATAGAAAATGTCGAACCACAACGGAAAAGATTGAATGAAGCATAGCAACACAAAAACCACTGATATTTAGACAATAGAAAGCAACAAAACAATCCTTTTTTTAAATGGAAAATTACAAATTTTCATTTAATCTTCTGAGTGAGAGTCACTTCCTGGTTCTGTATGTGTAATTTGCGTTTCATGGACTGTTCCATGTCACTAACCTCCACTGGGTCTCTGGATACACTGTATGTTTTCACTGTGTTGTCTTCCTCTTCACTTTGTGTCTTTTCATTCCATTGCTCACCTCCATCAAACCACTTCATCCACAAACAGATCAGCGTGAAGGTTGGTCATTTTCACTTTCAATCCCTCCCTTCAATTTGATGCAGGTTTTTGACAGTCAACCACCCCGTCCCCCACCAGCTCCTCTGATGAACACATTGATATCCCATATTAAAAAAATACTATACTTGTACTGCATCTGTAATCTCTCCCTAATCCTCTGTTGTTGTGTAATTATGTCATTTTGTCAACTTGTTTGCATGAATCCCTGAATAGTTTTTGCATGTTTTACAATGCCACTCCCCCAAATCATGTTTCAATTAGCCTAACAGTCCCTGTGCAGCTTGTTGTAGTTATTATTAGATCTCTGTTCTGGTATGTTTTGTGACGCACTCTTAGTATTACTGTCAACCACACTCCTTTCGCTCTTCATTTAACCCACCTCTGCAGAACCAACCTGTGATGAATTACTCCAACATTCAGGTGGCAACAGGTATCAGAAGTGAAAAAGTTTTTTTCACTGCCTTGGATAGCCTTCATCCATCACCCCATCCAGGATGTGATAGGTGATTTTGCAGCAAGAGGTCCACTAGGGAAAAATAGTGAGTGAAGAGTTAGTAGTGAGACCTGCTCGGATGTATGACTTGGAGACAGTAGCATCTAAAAGACAGGAGTCGGAGCTGGAGGTGGCAGAGCTGAAGAGCTGAAGATGTTGAGATTTTCATTTTGAGTGACCAGGATGGACAGGTTTAGGAATAAGAAATGAGATTTTCATTTTGAGTGACCAGGATGGACAGGTTTAGGAATGAGAAATGAGGGAAAGAAAAGCTGTCAAGCGACAGCTCATGTTGAAAGGTTTGGAAATAAAGTAAGAGAGTCAAGGTTCAGCTGGTTTGGTCACGTGCAGAGGAGGGATAGAGATTACATCGGACACACGATGTTGAAGATGGAGTCGTTGGGCAGGAGGAGAAGAGGAAGACCACAGAGAAGGATCACGGACGTTGTGAAGGAGGACATGAGAACAGTTGGTGTAACAGAAGAAGACAAGATGGAGGCAGATGATCTGCTGTTGCGACCCCTGAAGGAAGAAGCCAAAGAAAGAATAAGGGGAAGAAGATCCTGTAGTGTAGGGAAAAGAAGGGTTTATGTGCTGATTTAATTTTCTCTACTAGATAATTTACAAATGTTATATCCACATACAAATTGAGTCCCTACTCTAGAGTTGATGAACAATGGCCCCAACAATCTATGAGAGGTGATGTTTTGGAAATGATTCCTTCACTTGCACCATTTCTCAAACCCTGCCGCACAAAGAGCTGACCTCAAGAATATTTAGGAATGAGCTGCCATGGTGCTGACAGCGGGATGATCAGCCATCATGGTTGCCCAGTGCTGCTGCCAGGAAGCCTGGGAGCATGCTGACTGTGTGCCAGTTTGCTCAGCTATTGATTCACTCTGAACAGGTTCTGCTATACTCGGGCACTTTGTCAAGGCAGTTAAATTTATAGGTATCCAGCAAGCAAGCAGGCAGAGTGGAGACAGGGCTTATTTTGTGGTTTTGATAGAGTCCTGGAGCTCGTCTCTCCAAGCTGCTCTCAACAGGAGAGAGGCTTCGAGGGAATCGATAACAATTACCTGCCCTCTCGTCATTTTGTTCCACAGCACCTCTCCAAACTTAACCGCATGCTATGAATTATTCACAACATTAAGTGTTCAATATACACAGGCCCCATTGACTCGCTGCTCTTAGCACTGTTTAGTTTTCGTCTCTTAGGTTTCACTTTTTGATAAGCATATGTTGTAAAAGATTAGTTGCACTTACGTTGAGATGTTGCCGCTGCGTGAATAGACATGTGGCTACCAACACAAGTGGAATACCATCACGTTTTCGCAAAACCATCTGTTGTGCATTAGTCACTTTGGAAATCAGATGTTCACACATTTCTTATGAGAAAATTTTCACTGAGTCCCTCCTTTATCTTCTTCCCCTAGCAAATTTAGGCTTCTGATCCCATTGCATATCTTTCCTCAGCGCCTGTGCATGCTTTGCCTGAGAATGTCGTCTCTGTCCTGTTCCCAGGCTGGTAACACTAGCCGACCTGTCCAGTCCTTGCATGTAAAAATCAGCTAAATCCCTGTGAACTACAGAAAACTGATGTCATGGCTGATGTATGTGAGAGTTTCTAGACAGCTATCGTGCCTTACTTTACTCTTTATTAAACCCTCACCATAATGTCAATTAATGAAGTTGCACTGCCTTTTCACTCAGTCATTTTTATATACTCTACATTTTAGTTTTATTTGGGAATAATATTAGACAGCCATCATTACTGGGTCCTAAACTTTGGCTGACCTCTTTTATGCCTTGAGTGTTATGGTAAGTTTAACTCTTCTGAATAGGATAGTTCTTAAAAAGTGATGTAAAGATTTGGTTTACCTTGGACAGTTTGTGATTC
Organism: Brachirus orientalis; assembly: GCA_016785285.1. Taxonomy (NCBI): domain Eukaryota; kingdom Metazoa; phylum Chordata; class Actinopteri; order Pleuronectiformes; family Soleidae; genus Brachirus; species Brachirus orientalis. The sequence goes on from JAFBJR010001954.1 coordinate 276,380, forward strand.
CAAAACATGTATCATTCAATTTGATTTGTGACTCAGAAGTTGAATATTAATGTTGAAACAATGACAAATTGAGCCAAGTAGTTTAAGCCCACATGATTGTTTTTACTTAAAAGCAAGCTGCACGTTTGCTTTGTATTCAATACATCTATTCAATTATTTTTAGAGAAAATTCAGAGAGTGAACGAGGTCTCCCTTATTATAGTGCAGTCAGAGAACCAGCCTTTTCCTGACTGGAATCTCAAAACGTGCTTTTGTGTTTTTCCATTTCACCACATAATGAGGGGAATAACAAGCATGGCTGTAATGACGTTCCGGTTCAAATTAGATTGGGAAGGGAGGGGATGGGTGAAGGGGGGTGGAGAAGGGAAGGTGAAGGGAGACTCACATTTGAAAATCCATTTTCATGGAGACCGGTGCAAAAGAGCAATTACAGTTAAAGGGTTTTTTTTCCAGGGAGACACAGAGATGTTGTAGTGCATTAAGGGAAACAAGCAGCATGAGTTCTGCAGGGATAGCCTCATGCCATAATGTTTTTAATGCATACAACCAGTAGTAGTGGGATGGCAATAATGTGTTCTCACTTGGGAGCTTTATGTTTGTCTTCACTTTCTACAAAATCAAGGTTAAAGAAGTCGGAGTCCCTCTTCCTTATATGCAGCTGAACTGCGTTTGTATTCGCATGTCATAAATTTAACAGGTATGACATTGACGGATTTCCACATAGCAGTGTCAAGGAAAATGTCACCATGTTAAACAGAAAGCTTTGTTATAGTTGTTGCCAAAAGTTACCAGAAAAAGATCCAAAGTGTTTCAGTGTGGCAAGCATTTCCTCTGCATCTTTATTTAGACTGAAAACAAGTCATATGTAAATGACGGCTGCCTGTTTATTCTTGGCCAGCTTTTCAGTATTGCATGGAGCCTCTGCATCGGTGTTTGCCTTGTCCCTGGCGACGTCAACGGGCCCTTCTTGTCTCCATGGGAACCCCTTTTTAATGTCAGCCTATCTGCATATCAGACTGCACAAAGAGAGGGAGAGAGAGAGAGAGAGAGAGAGAGAGAATGAGCAGAAGGAGCCAGAGAGAAAGAGAGAGCAAGGAGAGAAATCAAACAATGCCATCTCCACAGGGTCCCTCAGTGATGCAACTCTCGCCACCATTTGACACCTTGACAAAAGAAGGCTGGACATAGTCTCCCCAAACACTGAGCAATTTTTTGATTATATTCCCTTTTGTTGGATAAGACACCCCCTCAAAGTTTTCCTGTGAGTTTCCACAGCCATTTTGTGGCAGTCCTATTATTCCCATTGTGCTCTCCTGCGCATTTGGATCAAAGCAGTCAGCCCTCCGTTTTAGCCGTAAATATCACATTCACCTCACGTATTCTACACATTAACTTCTCTCTCATTTTGCTTCTTACAGTGCGAAGAGTCCCACCCAGATTCTCCATTCCACCCACCAACCAAGAGGTTATGCCAGGTGGCAGCATCAACCTGACATGTGTGGCAGTGGGTTCTCCGATGCCCTACGTGAAGTGGACAATGGGTCTGGTGGACCTGACCAAGGAGGAAGAGATGCCACTGGGACGCAACGTGTTGGAGGTCACCAACATCCGTGAGTCGACCAATTACACCTGCGTGGCCATGTCCTCCCTGGGCATGATCGAAGCCACGGCTCAGGTTACTGTCAAAGGTAAGAGCTGTATTTCCGAACAAAAAGCACACAAGCATTATGAATGCATCTTGTTAACTTCTGTGAAGCCCTGACTTTCACCAGCTCTCACTCGCCCATTCCTATTATGAGAAGGTGATTCAAATCGATCTCTTATTAACTTGAATCACCACCACTCTTAAATGAACAAAATAAATGCTGTATGTATTGTTGACACAGAGACGGTAAAATTGAAGGCTGTAACTGTCTGTGGTCTCTTTGTCCTTGAGCCTTGCTGTCTCACATGTGGGCCTGTCAGAATGTCTTTTAATTCATTTTATTGTCTATATCCAAGTGTGAATGTGTCTCCCTCCACCTGTGTGTGTGTGTGACTGTGTCGACCTATTTCTGCCTATCTTATCAGCTGCCCTAAATATTGAGCCCACTTTCCACTCAGCTAATCGATGCTCTGAATGTCACAGTCGTTTAGAGGGACCACAGCAATACATGCCACCTCCTTCATGGAAACCATTATGGAGATCCTCAGCTTTTTTGTATTTGTCATTAACTCACTACAGGAACCACTTTGGCAATTTTCTGGAATTGTCAGTAATGGTGGGACCAAATATAAAGCCTTGCTTTTCTTTTCATTTGTGGGTAATGGCTACTGACAGGACTGTAAGGATTAGCTTATAAAACAATCATTGAGTTTGAATGATTTGAATAAGCTTCATAATAGAGAATCACGCAGTAATTTGTTTTCTCCACTAAAGTGGAGTTGTGCTGTAATGTGTTCACAGTTTTCAGAATTATGGTGTCAGATGTGTCAGACATTCAATTTCTATAAAATTACCCACAAGTCCAAAAACTCCACATCTGATCTCAAAGCTAATAACCTGCTTTTCACTCCCCAGCCTTGCCAAAGCCCCCGACCTCACTCATTGTGACAGAGACCACAGCCACTAGTGTGACTCTCACCTGGGACTCTGGGAACCCCGAACCTGTGTCCTATTATATGATCCAATACAAACCCAAGTCCCCAGAGAGTAGCTTCCAGGAAGTGGAAGGTGTGGCCACCACACGGTACAGCATTGGTGGACTTAGCCCTTACTCTGAGTACGAGTTCCGTGTCATGGCGGTCAATAACATTGGCCGTGGGCCGCCCAGCGACCCCGTGGAGACACGCACCGGTGAGCAGGCCCCCTCCTCGCCTCCTCTGCATGTCCAGGCGCGCATGCTGAGTGCCAGCACGATGTTGGTCCAGTGGGAACCGCCCGAGGAACCCAACGGGCAGATCAGGGGCTACCGCATCTACTATAACTCTGACCTGACAGCTCCACTCAGTGCCTGGCAGAAACACAACACCGATGACAGCAGTCTGACCACCATCTCAGGCCTGACTCCTGATATCACATACAGCCTCCGGGTGCTGGGCTTTACCTCTGTAGGTGATGGACCACCTTCTGACATCCTGCAAGTGAAAACCCAGCAGGGAGGTGAGTAAACAACTGTATATCCATTTAAGTATGCTTATACTTTCAAAGTTTCAGTTACAATATCGTTAATTAACTAGTGTGAAGATGTAGGTGTGGAGTGGTAGCTGTTAATGCTATGGTGACATTCCCACTTTTAGTAATGTGCTTTTTTTTTTTGCTTTTTTTCTTAACCCTCTGTAACTAGTCCCTGCCCAGCCGTCCAGCTTTGAGGCAGAAGCCGAGCTTGACACCCGCATCAGGCTAACATGGCTGTGGCCTGTACAGGGCCCCATCACAAAGTATGAGCTGCAGTACTGGGAGGCTGGCTCCGACAACAAGGTTAGAATAACAGCATGAAGTTATTACTATTTAAAGACCTGTTTTTCTTCAACACACACTCTCTGTCTGTCTCTTTTAGTGTGTTTAGTTCTTTACATTGGAAATACAGACAAATGAATCATCCTCTTTGTGATGCTACTTCTCTGAATGAGGTTCCTCAGCTATTGCAGTTCAGCAGTCAGCTCCCCAGCTGATGAAAAAGATTTACTATAGTAACAGACAGCTCAGCTGTTCAGTTCTGTCTCCCACTGTTGTTACCCTTCCTTCAACTCTGTTGGACCACTGCACCAACTGTAATCCTGAGAAATATATATATTTTTTTGGGAACATTCTCTGCCCTGTGTGCACATATGAATAATAGCAGTGCTGTTCATGTAGCTCAACACATGAGGACAGTTGGGTGCCTGTGGTTGTTTTGACTGATTCTTTCCACTTCCAGATACACGTGACGTTCGACCCAACAGGCTCTTATGCCGTGGACGGTTTAAAGCCTGACACCTTGTACCATTTCTCACTGGCAGCTCGTTCTGAAATGGGTTTAGGTGTTTACACGCAGCCAATCGAGGCCCGCACTGCCCAGTCCAGTAAGTCAATCATTTTTCTCCTCTTCTCTCTCCTCTGCCTTATCTCCTCTTAATCCACTAACCAATGACTTCCTAAAGTAAAGGTCATCCACGGCCACCCGGTGCAGATTTAGGTCATTATTTTTTATGGCAGAACAAAGTTGACTTTCACAGAGTTTGATACAAAGATTGTGGGGCCACTTACAGTAGTCAGTTTCAGCTCAACACAAAATGCTGACACTGCAGCCGCCCCTGCCAGCCTCACGCTGCCACCACCTCCCCTCTGTCACCAACACTAACCCTCCTGTCCATGTATCTGAGGGCAGAGCCTGTGTTCAGTGGCAAAGGTATGTTTAATGTGTCTTGTTCCCACATTTGTGAGCTGGTCTGTGTTATTTTTCCCTCATATCATTATGTGCTTTTACAATGCCAGCACTCAAAATGTCACTCTTTACCAGCTGATTGCTGCTGTTTTTGCTGCTTCGCTCAGGAGGCAAATGCACAGTATATTTGTGCCACATGCACATTCATCATAAAATCCCATTTGTTGAAAATAAAATGCCCCAAGTAAAAGTAATAATTGTACAATTTGTAGCAAATGGTTTGTAAAACCTTGAAACTGAGTTGGATTTAGAAAGAAGCACTTCACTTGGCACTTAAAGTAGTGCTTTTAAATTGCTGAAGTTCTAGTGGTACATATAATATAGATGGACAACTATTCAAATGTGTCAAAGAGATTCTAAAATAAAATCAGATGAACAGCATTGCTTGTCATTAATATTTATCTCCAGTCTGTAGTATGATTACTGTGGCTGCTGGTTGGAAGAGAGCAAGACAAGAAGAGAAGTTTTGAATATCTGTTTTTGTAAATTTCATCCATTGGGAAAGAGAAAATTGTTGGAAGAGTTAACATGTCTGACAAGCCCAGAGTTATATAACCGTCAATAAAGATCACGGATGGTGATGAGCCCGTGTCCCTGAGTCAGCAGACATTTCATGAGATGGTAGGATGGTGTGCATGAAATAAGTGGCATCCTGAGGAAGGTTCTGAGACAAATGGACAGTGGGAAAGAGTGACATTTTCCTCTGCTGCATTTCAATGTGTAGTTTCCTTTTTTATTAATTTTCAGAGCAATGAACAGTAGTGACCTTTATACTCACTTGCTGTGTCCACTGCAAATCATTTAACAAATGAAATAGTAAAATAAAAAGTGGAAACATGCCACTTTACCTAGATCTGAGTGAGAAGTGCTTTATGTAATCACGGTAACAAATAGTAACCAAATAGTACACAAAAGGATTATCTCCGATGCCATAAATCAGAGCATGGGATGGGATTGTCTTTTCATCATTTTTCATGTGTGACTTTAACTCTTCCGTTGGGTGTGAACATTCTTTAAACGTCCAGTACAGTAGTTTGTATTTTCTGTTGTCCTGCTCTCCCCTCATCACGTTCTTTATGTCTGCAGAACCTCAAACATAGTATGCCTTTGCAAATCACCAGCATTATTATGATTCACTTGCTGCACTTTTCAAAAGTACACATAGTGTTTCTGTTTCTCTGCTCCGTCTTGTGGTTCACTGGCCACCTGGTAAGACTCACCTCTCCTTTGTTAAGCCTTAATGTCTTGAGAAGGTAGAGTTCCATGTTCTGACATTAGTTAGTTTCACTGTTCATTGCTCTGCTAATTAAAACATACATTTTATGGGCATGTGTTATAGAAACATTGCTTTGAATTTTGTTTTTCTTTAAACTTTTTTGTAGAGTTAAATAGGTTTGTGATGGCGTTAGAAGCATGTTTTTTTATGAATGTAGTGAAGTTTGTTGTCACTGTTGTTCATTTTAAACAATTTTGTTTTTCTGTTTTTACCTCTGGACTGAAGATTTGGCATATATTTTATCCCGTAGCTGTTTTAAACAATTTAATATAATTTTAGCAATCGTATTTTCCAGACTAGAAGTGTAGTTATATTAACCAACATAACCTGTTGATATGGGAGATTTTAGAAAAAAAAAAAAGGGTTTGAAATGCGACCTGTCCAGTGTGTACTCCGCCTCTCAGATTTTGTCGGCTGGAATTAAGCACCAGCTTCCCCCGCAACCCTCATGTGGAGGATAAAATGGTAGAAGATGTTCCTATTTATTTTTATTATTATTATGAGTATTATTAGCTTTGCATGATAGCTGCAATGATAATAACTCCTTCGCTCTTTGTGCGCTTGGACCCCAATTATGTATAACTTCATTTATATCTCAGTGCGTCTCAGCTGCAGCTCAGACCAGAGTCTGACTAACCACTGTTCAGAAGCACAGAGCCTCTGCATCAATGTGCCAACACCACTTAACATTGTTAAGCACTTGTTCACACAGTGGCGCATATACAGCCAGTTTATTGCTTCTTCTGCATGCGGAGAGATGCAGCAGAGAGGGCAATTAAGGCCAAATTGTGTCTTTATAAAAAACACTACCTTGTTAAAGTTTGGCACATTTTATGTTTTGTTCACCTCATGCTGAAGTTTCATGGCCTCTCACATTAACGTAATGCCAAACACAGCTTCAGCAGTGACCTGGTAATGTGTTTTTACAGCCATTTTCTCAATCCAGAGGCAGCCCCCTGTTTAATATGGAAGCTTTTTGTATTCAGCATAAAAAAGTAAATGTCTTATTCAAGCGTATAGGCTAGTACAATTAGATGTATCACCCACAGTATATATATATATATATATATATATATATATATATATATATATATATATATATCATATATAATTTTNNTATAAATCAGTGTCGCTCAAAAGAGGACTTCAGTATAAAAATGGATGACATTTAGAGGAAATGCAGAAAAAAAGCTTTCCATATTTCCACAGTATTTATATTCTATGAATAATTCTTAATGTCTCTTAAATAAGCATAAAAAACATTTAGGTTTAGGTGGTAAATTCAACAGATTTTATATTGTCAACTCTACAAAAAGCTTCCACAGTTTTGCCTGTTTGGTTCGTGTCTTTTTTCGTTTGCTTGATCCATATGCCCCTCCTCCGTGTGGTTTTGCTCCCTCCCCCTCCCCTGCAGCCCCGTCCGCTCCCCCTCAAGAGGTGCATCTGCTCGGCCTCAGTTCCACCAGCCTCCAGGTGAGTTGGGTGCCTCCGCCTGCCGATAGCCGCCACGGCGCGATTGTGCGCTACACAGTCAGCTACCAGGCCCTGGCTGGAGAAGACACGGAGCGGCATGAGGTGCTGGACATCGGTGCAGACTCCACCAGCTATGTTCTAGAGGGTCTGGAGAAGTGGACTGAATATCAGGTGTGGGTGAGGGCACACACTGATGTAGGCCCGGGCCCTGAAAGTGCCCCAGTGAGGATGAGAACCAAAGAGGATGGTAGGTTGACAGCTACTGAGTAACACAAGGGTCACTAATAATGCAGCAAAGTGAAGATTAGTGTCACCTACAGAGGAAAAAACCTGAATTTAATGTACTTTTTATACAAATACATACTCCCACAATCAGATACGCATCTTTTTTTTGGGTGCACGCACACAAAAGGGTAGAGGGTGTGAGTTATCTGTGAACATTACTGCATAAGCTTGAAATATTAGTGACCCTTGTTTGACTCCAGAGACACCTCTTGTGAAGCAGAGCACTGTCAGACTCTGTTGCCTGTGGCTGCTTGTCACTACTTTACTTGACTGTCTTCAACTTAACTGCTCATATTTCCTTACTCCTGTTGATCAGTTATGACTTAATGAGACAGCAGGGGTACAAAATGGGGTCACCTTCTCCTCCTTTCCTCTTTTAAGCCTCTTCTATTTATCTTTAACACTTTGCATCTCTGGCAGGTTAAATCTCACAACCCATGGGCTCCAGCTCTCACTGTGTAAATGCATTCTTGTTTTCTTGCTGCTGTTGTGAAGAATAGAATTGGAGCAGCTCTCTCTCTCTCTGTTCCAGTTCCCCTCTTCCTTCCTCTCTTCTTTTCCTCAGTCGCTCCTCATTTTGTTTGCAGTGTGATAGAGAGCAGCTGCTCCACAGAGAGATTTGTCTATAATTAATGTGTTTGAAGTTTGCTGCAACACAGCTAATTTCATACCGGAATTAAGGGCATTACAGACATGGCTAAGACCACATGCTGTCCCGCATCGGGTGTTTTAGGGACAGTCATCACAGAAAGTCTAAATGTGAGCGGTGATGATTTTGATTCATGGCCAGTTCGAGTATCTCTTCCATCTACAAAGCACTCAAGTCTATAAAATAAATCTCAGGAGTCATTATTTTGATTTTTTTTTTACCTTATTATTGCAGAACTCACTGAACTGAGGACAAGCACTAACTCGGCATGTTTTGCTCTTTCCTCCTCTTCTCTTTAACCACTTTTATGCAGCATTTGAACCCTTATTTCTATCTCAGTATTCTGTAGCAAAGGTGACACATGAAACCAGTAACTTAAACAGGCTATTTTCATTCCAAGAGACACACCAGATAGTGCACGTAAGTGCTGTGAGTGTCCATTCACACTTTAACATTGCTGTGTGCATGAAGCCTTAGCATTCACTGACAATCAATTATAAATATTTATGATGTATTATTGGTTATGGAAATTGTGATGATATTGATAAAATAAAAGTCTGAGTGTGAGCTTACAGTGAATATCCACTGAGTCTAACTTGGTTCCAAAGTGCCTTTCCTTCTTGTCCCCCCCCCCCTCTCTCTCTGTCCTTATCTTGCAGGCTGCAGGATGCAGACCAAGTGATAATAATAAGGCTATTATTATTATTATTATTATCACTAGCAGTATTATTATTATTGTCATGATTATTATGCTTTGATTAAAGTTGATATCAGTATAATTGTTTATCAACAATCACTGCTGCTGCTTTAATAAATGGCACCATAGTTGTATAACTGTCCTTCCTAAACATGATACAACTGTTGTATATTTGTTCCTGGTCTCTCTCTTCTGTCTCTCCCGCATCCCACCCCCTTCTGTCGTCCCCCTTTTTTCCTTTCTCCCCAACCGGTCGAGGCAGATGACCGCACATCTTTGAATCTGGTTCTGCTTCTCTGTCAGAGATTTCTTCCTGTTAAAAGGGAGTTTTTTTCTTTCTACTGATGCCGAGTGTTTGCTCATTATGTGGACTGTTGGGTTTCTCCTCTCTCTGTAATATTGTGAAGGTTTCAGCCTTACTATGTGCATGCATGTTGTGATTTGATGCTATACAAATAAAATGTAATTGAATAGAACTTAACTGAATTGGATATTTATCCTAACCCTAACCTCATACTCTGACTTTTTTTTTTTTACCACTGCTCTGCTCTAAGCATCTACTGTAAATGCGCCAACAGTAGGTTTACATCGGAGTCCATTGAATACATTTTGTGTCTGTCAGGTGACGCCTAGGGACATGACATAGCCACGGTATATGATGCGCTCAGGATGAGAACATGTTGTCATTACCAATAACCTGAAACAGGTAGTCACAAAACCAGATTGATATCTGTGTAATAGGACTGTCAACACAGTGAGGAGGATGCAAACTTAAATCCAGAACACCTTTACTGTATTTAAAATTACAACCCTTGAGCAGCATTACACTGGCTTTGTTTGGTTCAGTCTTTAAAAAAGCAAAGCAAGCATAATGAGGAGTTTTCCGAACAGCAATGTAGTGAGTTCTCTGTTTAAAAGAGGCTTCTCTGTCTCACTCTTGCATTCCACCTTCCATCCCTCTACCCCCTTTTTTTTTCTTATTTCCAGTGCCAGGAGCTCCCCCCAGGAAGCTGGAGGTGGAGGCCATCAATTCCACAGCCATCCGTGTCACATGGAAGCCCCCTCTGCAGATGAAGCAGCACGGGCAAATCCGAGGATACCAAGTCATCTTTTCGCGGCTCGAAAACGGTGAACCACGAGGCCAGCCAAATATCATGGATGTTGCTTTGCCAGAGGCACAGGTACTGGATGATGTCTTACTTTTGTCCAGTCTTCCTTTGTCTAACTTCCATTGTCTGTATCTGTCTTGTCTCTTATTATTTTCATTCTCCCTCCGCTCCCCTATTCGCTTCCAATCTCTGAGTTCACACTTCATTTCCCCCACACTAGGTGACACACATGGATTTTTTTTTCTCTGTCATATGCCGTAGCCCCCACCCCCTTTTTTCATCTTTCTGCACTTGTGACGCTCAACTCTAAATTGGTAGCTGCTCCCACAGCTTTGGATTAGCTGTCGTAACAAGATCCATTCTAATTCTACAGTAATAGCTTTTAAATATTTTATAGGTTACATCAGGATGGGGCTTAGTGGAATCAATGCACCCCTCATTGCTGTTTTAGCAGTAATACATATGCACTGCCTTGTTTACCATGTTTATAAATTAGAGTTATTTTCTTGACGCCACTCTTTACACATTAATGTAGGCTGCTTCCAATTGCCCAGGGCTGTGCAGCACCATGAGATGGATAAGAGATTTTAATCTCTAAGATGGATTCATAGATTCATGCATATCTTAAATCCAACGAAAAAAAAAACTGTTCTCACTGTTTCTGCTCTTTGCGAGAGAAGAGACCATCTTAAGAGCCTCCCCCTGATTGTTTGCCGGGAGTAACATTTGCATGAACACGCATTCACTCACACCCTGGATGGCCTCTAACAAAAACATTTAATTTGAACAAGTGCACACTGCCTAGCTGCCGGAACACAACAAAAAATGTGAGGAGCCTTGTACGTGTCTGTGAGCAGTGGTTGCTGATAAATACTTAGCAGCAGTAGCATTGAGGGAGACCAGTGAGTTGCTTCTTCAGATCCCAGGCTGTGCACACTGCTGTGTCCTTGAGTGGAGCTATTAACCCTCATTTGCTTTGGCAAACACCCCCACAGTCTTTAGTCTTATCATTACAGAGGAGAAAGCGCTGTCAAGGGCACCTTGATATGCGTCAAATGTGGTAAATCCCAAGCGATTCAAAGTAGGAGCTTAGTCTATCAGGACAGTCGGTCATAAATACATCAAGAAAGATTTTTTTACACATAGTTGTGCTGCAACCCGAGTGGCTCATCTCACATGGGATTTGAAAGCAATTCCTGTGCATAAAATTAACATTAAGTTAATTCAGGCCTGACAGTTCTGAATAACTGTATAAGAGTGGTTCCTACACAGTTAGTGTACAGAGATTGAAAAAAGAGCCCACCTTTAACTCTTCCTCCAACACCTTTGTTCAACAGCAGCAGTTTCTGGCAGCTGCTGCTGACACTCCATTGTTATCTAACTGTGCACTAGAGTGCTTGACAGCCAGGGCAACATTGTTTGGTCTGCAAGAGAAGAAAAACATGGTGGCTGCTTGTCTTCCTGGAAGTGTTTTCTTCATGTTGACATGTTCAGCGTGACGTTGCCTCGTGTTATGAAAACTGAACTGAACATGACCCTTCTTGTTGTGCAAACAGTACTCCCCGCCATATTTCATTTGTGCCAGGTTCACACAATTGACACAAAGACAAGCTGCAATTTGGTGCTCATGATAGCTCTAATGTTCCAGTTAACTATCCAGGACGTCCCTCAAACTTCTACCCTCCCAGGCAGAAACCTGGATTTCCCCGTCCTCCTTCTTTTTTTCTCTACCTCTGCACATTTAACTCTATGGCCTTTTGAACTCTTCCTTCCTGAGAGGCCAGCTGAGTAATAACCAGAGGCTTGCGTGCAAGTTTGTTACCCTTGATGGAGTCATCTCGACAAATTGCTTTCTATGAGCCAGCACTGAGTAACCTACCTGCACAGACCTGCCTCAGTGTTACTGAAGCGGACACAGCCAGCACCACTCCTTTATCCATGTTTGCCCAACTGGTTTCAGAACAATCCCTTCTTTTTCTTAGATATTTTTCCATTCACATACATCAACAACAACTGGGGAAAAAAAAAGAAAAACAAGGCAGGTAACATGAACAAGCATGCTCACTCTAGATAGATCAACCTTATAGCAGGTGTTACAGCTGGCTGTGAAGAGACCATGACTCATCACAGAAAACAAACACACACTTGTAATTAATGGTGAAAGAAAAAGCAATTTACTTCCATTTTGGCACATCCTATAATGTTTGAGTAATGTGTTAGGAAATTAGCTCCATTGCCATTTTTCACCTGCATTGGAATGACAGTTAAGCCTCCCACAGAAAACACAAAGCTTTTCTGCACTGACAACAAAGCCCAACCTCACCTGACTCTTCAATCCCAAATCTAAGATGATTGTAGATTATATCAAAATCATTATCACCTCTCCCCTTACTTTTGTCTCTGTTTATCTGGCTCCTTCTCTCCAGTTCACCCTCACTCAGGGTTCACTGAAATGCACGGAGGAGAGCTAGGAAAGCTTGCCTGTGCGTGGGCAGTTTAAGCGCCTCTTTTCTTTTCAAGCAGAAGCCCACACAGCGCCCTCATTTCCCTGCTAAATTTAAACCAGAGGCCATGTTGACAATGTGATGTTATCAACCCCTTTCCAGCCATATTTTTGTCGTGAAAGTGGCCTTAACCTGAGTGGGCATCACCAGCTCCATCACTGTGTATTCACAGCAGCCTCTGGCCTTTCGTTTTTATATAATCATTTATTGCAACCTGGGAGGAAATGGAGTGATTGAGTTGAGTCATTAACCACTGTCTGTGCTCCTATACACTTCCAGCACACTTTTGCTTTGCAACACAAGTTTGTCTTTATTCAGCAGTTCCTCCCTAGAATCATTTTTGTTTGACCACTCGTGCATTTTTTGCCGTGTGTGTGTTTGAAGCGATGCTTCACTGCCTCTGCAGCCTCCACTGCATCAGATTGGTGTTGAATGAGAGCTGAAAAAAGAAGAAGAAGAAAAGAAGCACCTCAGCCTGCCTCACTCCATCAATCATGACAGCTCCTTCTCTTCCACATCCCTCGGTCCCATTTTTATTACCACACATCTCAGCCCATGTCATCACATTTGCATTCACTCCCTTGCAAATTGTACTGCTCCGTTTCCACAAATGACGCTTATCAGCAATGATGTGTTTTCAGCTTGCGTCGATGGTCGAAATATAAATGGGGGATAATTTATAATCCTCCCATGGATGCAAGCAGAAAGTGGAAAAAAAGCCCAATAGAAAAAGATTATAAGCCCAAGATGAGAGAGAAACGACTGTGATCGGTGTTCGCTGGTCTGTTGACATACCAAGTGGTAAACAAATTAAGCAATTAGGCTTGTCGCAAACTGTTATTCATGAAGTTAAGTAGCAGCTGTTCTTAAATGGTACTCTTTAGTGTCCCGCTAAGTCGGAGGAGCATGAGGCAGCAGTTTCTGATCCGCCAGGTGTCTCGACCAGTTGCATCAGGGACGACAGAGGCCTAGTTCACGCTTCAGTTATCCATTTGGTGATTAAGACCCGTCCACAGGGAGGAGGATGGGGATGTTTTTTGTCTTTCATATGCCAACAGTCACTGAAGGATGATAAAAACGCAGTCTCTCACCAAAATTTACAATGGATCAACAGTGTGTGAGGGCTTTTCTCCTATGTGTGCAGAAGTAATTCTACTGATCTACCTAGTCTGACTGTCAGGATATAGGCAGCCATATATTTGTTCAAACATTTAATGTAATGATTAGTTGCTTAAAAGAAAAAAAGATAATTTTATACAATTGTTAGGGTTTTTTGGGGGGTAAAAGGAAAATAATCCAAGGGAAATACAAAATTTTAATATTCTACTGCTAGTATTGATAATTACTTTGGTTTAATTGTTTACTCATGTTTAATTTTCCAATAAACCTAACGTTTAATCAAACATTGAACAAGTGGAAAATTGAAGTGTAGCTAAGTGAGATGTTGATTTAATGACTACATGTCCGCTGAGTCGTCAGTTCTGCACGTAAGTTAAGACATATGCCTACTGATTTTTTTCATGCTAAGAGCAAAACTTGCCGTCATTGTATGAGACTAAAACCAGAAACCATTGAAAAACACAAACTCCCATAACTACCACTAGATGTCAGTGAAAAATGTGATGTGTGCTAATTTGGGGGAACTAACCCTACAGTTCTTTGATTGTTAATTACAGTTTCTGGACATACAAGTTTTTCACTTCCTCCTGTTGTCCCCTAATGACCCTGTATTATTGCTTGTTAATCCACTCCATCTGTACTCCCTAGTGGAACTTAGTTCACCCACAGCAGTTTTGTTTTATTTTAATAGAATGTTTTATTTATTTATTCAGCTTAATGATCCAATCAAAATGTTTATCATCATTCTCCTCATTCTCAGTTCTTCCTCTTCCCTCTCCAAACCTCCCATCCTCCCTCACGTCTCCCTCTGTGTCCCTCATCAGTGTCACCAGTGCCATCTCTCGTGGCCCTTGTCGGCCAGAACACCCATCAGCGAGCTCCTCTGCAGGAGCCGAACTGTGGAACGAGTTACTGGTAAACGCCAGCAGTTGCGTTCCGCATCGATGGGGTTTGATGTCACAGGGCTAGCATAGCTGTACTGATAATAGGATTTCACGCTCTGCACCAACAGAGCCCCACAGCACAAAGTGGGCTTTCACTTCCCCCAGGAATCACTTGGCCAAGCTCAGCGAGTGAGGAGAACATTTTGAAAACATATTAAAATATAATGAATAAAAAAGCTCCACTTTGGTTAGGGGAGAGGACATACTTGAGAGTGTCTGCTTTTGGTTTATGTCCACAGTGAGAGGGTTATGCTTTTGAATAGTGTGCTTTGATTAAGGAAGAGAGGGGCTTTTATTGGAGTCCTAGGCAAATGAAAAACAAGGCAGTGCATCATAAACAATAATGAATTTCACAACCATTGCTCTGCTCGTCTACACAATTTGTTCATGCCACTCAGCTTGTCTTCATTCCTTCTCTTTGTGACACTCTCTCTCCGTGTTTTTTTTAAACTGCATGAGCTGATACCTACATTCATTAGTCTGTGTGCAAAAAAAAAAAAAGTCAAGTACTTTTTTTTTTTTTGGCTTCCTGTTGTGTTGTCTCTGACTCATTGCTCTCCCCGCCCTGTGTCCTGTGTCTTCTCTCTCTCATCAGTGGAATATTGAGGAGTCCACCGAGCATGTGAGTAACCCCCATGTGTGCTGCTGGGTTGCAGGCCGTTTACCCTCTGACACTTTGGGAGGGTTTGTGTGTGCTTGTGTGTGTTTGGATTACGACCTGTGTGGGTTTTTTTTTTTTTTTTAATCCCCGTCCATACAACACGTGTGATCCACTCGGTATGAATATTGATGACAGATCATAACCCCATCATAACCACTGTCCTAATGATTTCTGGTATTTTTATTAATGTGTGTGATGTTGGGTCCAAAATACTATAACCACAGAGCATGAGGACTCTTTTGGTGTTTGCAAGTCTAATATTTAGACATCTTTTGTTGGACAATGTCACAGTAACAGCAGGGCGTTCAGGATTCAGGTGCGTGGCACTTACTGCAGCAAGCATAACAGTGCTCCCCCCCATCACTGAAGCTTCCTGTGCCATGGAATGCTGTGTGTGTCCCAATCCATTGGTGGCACTGACATTAATCAGGCTTGCCTAACCTGCTGTCTCCCCTGAGGTTTCAGCTGACATGTCTATCTGAGGGGAGGAGCTGTGTGTTTTATCAG
Organism: Brachirus orientalis; assembly: GCA_016785285.1. Lineage (NCBI taxonomy): Eukaryota > Metazoa > Chordata > Actinopteri > Pleuronectiformes > Soleidae > Brachirus > Brachirus orientalis. The sequence goes on from JAFBJR010001954.1 coordinate 292,010, forward strand.
CTCCACACATCTCCTAGATTGCCACCAGCCTTTCATGTTCTTTTCATTTGCCCGAATGGCAGCCGGCTGCTCCGTGGCTGTCACACAGACCTTTGTCATAGCTTATTGCTTCCAAAACGTCAGGTTTTACAAGCTTACAGTTCCTACTCAGAAATTCAACAGAACCCTGTCAGAATAACCAGCACCGTTTTCAGGGCTCACAAGGGAGAAAGACAAAAATCAAAACTCTTATAAATCAGCTAGTGGGATGTACACAGATCACTTAATCTATTTGACAATAAAGAAATCTGGTTGCACTGCATACATGGCCAGATTCAGTTCACTACACCCACATAGCATGAGTCAGGCTTGCCTCCTCTCCCTCTCCTCCTTATGTGTTGATTAACACCTGACAGACAGAGCTGTCAGAGGAAGACATCTGTTCACACATCTTTATTATTTCTTTAACAGCCATGTTTGGGCAATAGCAGGCTGCGTGCCAGGTATTTAATGCTGTGCGAATAGCTGCAGATTCCAGTCAACAGCAAGAAACTTTAGCAAATGTCGGTGACCCATGGCATGTTTCCAAGAAGAATTGTTCAGATATTTCTTTTAATGCAAACAGGACAGAGGACATAACATGTCTGGCTTGAGTTAAATATATATATAATATCTGAAATGAATGTATTTGTTTTAACAAAAGCCGCCTGTTTCTCCCCAGGCATTTGTACCCTTGTGAGGATAGTGGTGTAGGGAGCCATGCAGAGAAGAATCCATTTCTATAACTAGGCAACTTGATAATCTCTGTAATGCCCTTTGGTGCTGCTCTAAGCAATTGCTCAGAAGGAAACTTTGAAGCTTTGCTTTTTATTTTCTGCTGATTTTCAAAAGTGCTGCTAGACCCAGTTCGTCCTTGACTGAATAACAAGGAAAAAGGATAGCTGCGACTGCCGTGGCTGAGACTGTTAAAGACATTTTGTATGATTAAAGTAATGAGAATTTCTCCATAAAGTTAAAATGGTTTTATGATTCAGTAATTTACCATATTCCTACCTGTCTCTTTTAAAGGCTCTCTTAAATGGGAGACCCAAATGTTCCTTAAAGGGAGGGGAAGTAAAATGCATTGTCAAAGAGAGCTGGCTTGTATAGACAGATGAATGTTCTTCTATAGGCAGGAAATTAAAACTTCATTACTTAGAGAAGCAGCATTAGGGTAAAGAAAGAGAGTAAGAATTTTGCAAGAAGCTGTGACAGGCAGGCTTGTAGGCATCAGTGCCCTGGTCCTCTCTGTGGCCCCAGTCAGAGAGACGCAGCTCCAGTGTGTGTCCTCACACCGCAGGCATTAATATGTTCTTTGTAGCAAGTGTGTGCTCATGTCTGCATCTATCATTTTTGTGTGCGCACATGTATGGTGCATGCATACTTGAGTGTTTATTTACGTCCAGTGTATATACTGTACAATGGTGACCATGCACATTTATGTATGTCTGTTTACATATGTTTTTGTTAAAGCTCGGAGTGATTAACTGTGTGTGTGTGTGTTTTTACTCAGACTGATGCAGTCTGGTGAAGTGAGTGCCAGCACTGCAGCAGGTTACCAATAACTGTGTGCTACCTGTGTGCTTTTGGTCGTGACTCTCCAGTTCCTGGTGTTTTCAAACACCACAGTGTGTCTGTGTTTTCTGTGTAGAAACTGAACATTCCACATGTGGAACATACCTGTGGAATCCAGAGGACAATTAAAAAAATAAAATAAAATGTGGAATATAGGTAGTGTTAGTTAATCTCTTTTTATTTCAAAGACTTTTGAGATAAAAATGTCCCACAGTAATAACTGTTCTGCTCTGTGGGATTTTGCTGTTTTTGCAGTGTACAGTAAAAATGATGATCCTTAAAATCCTTTGGCTATAATTTCATGCATCAATCATGAACACAGACACACTGGTGAAGTTCTGGTTCATCTGGTTGGTTGGTTTGTGTGGTTAATGGGTTCAGTGTGCCTTATGAGTGCAGGTGAGGAGTTTTTCTTGACAAAGAAAAATTCCTGGACCTGCGTGTGTGCCTTCAAATCTCTGTTTAATGCTTAACATGTTTTTATTCCTGTTATAGGCGAAATGATCAAGAAACTACCAATGGATGGAGAAGGGGGTTTAATCATAATATGGTTTCTTTTGGTGCTGTGTGTTTTTGCAGGGGTGCTTGTGTGTGAGGGGGGGGGTTTGTTATTTTGTTGGGGTAGTGCCACTGAGGCAGTCTCATTCTACACATTGGTAACTTTTAACCTTTGATCTTGTGATTCTTTTTTCCCCTTTTGCAGGAGGCCATCATTGGTGGACTGCAATCTGAAACCATGTACTCTGTTACTGTAGCAGCGTACACCACCAAGGGAGATGGAGCTCGTAGCAAGGCTAAAGTCATCACCACGACTGGAGCAGGTCAGGGTTGGTTTTATCAGGGTTATCGAGAAGACGATGGCATACAGTACACTATATGCTATATGTTTACAGAGGTATACTGTGAATGTATAATAGAATGTATAGTTGTGACTATATTGGACAAAGGATGGTGAAGATGGAGCTGCCAGGCAGGAATAAAAGAGGAGGGCCAGAGTGAAGGTTCATGGATGTTGTGAAGGAGGACATGAGGACAGTTGGGGTAACAGAAGAGGACCCCTAAAGGGAGAAGCAGAAAGAAGAAGTTTACTGAAGTGTACTGTGGTGTTATACCCATGGCTCAAAATTGATGACTTCTATTTTACTCCTTCAAGAGAGTATTATGATTAGATGACTGTTTGCATGACCGGAATACAAGTTGGTGCTTTGTGTGTGTTAGTGTCGAGGCTTAAAGACTTATCATCACTTGCTACTCTTGTGGTACGAGCTCCATTTAAGCAGCCTGTTGGATAATAGTTGGTACATTGTGTAGCTTTGGTATATCTTCAAAAATATGAGGGCTTTTTGTCTCTTTCCATTAATGTCATTTTCAGTGCCAGGCAAGCCCACAGTGATGATGATCAGTACCACCATGGGCAACACAGCATTGATCCAGTGGCAGCCACCTAAGGACATGGTGGGTGAGCTGATGGGCTACAGGCTGCAGTACAAACGCACCGAGGAGGAAAACTACACCACACGTGAGTTGAGGAGGACTGATAACTACTACACTGTCACTGGACTGCACAAAGGTGCCACCTATGTGTTCCGCGTCAGCGCTCGTAATCGCGCAGGCATTGGTGAGGCCCATGTAAAGGAGATCAGCACACAAGAGGATGTGCCCTCAGGTTTCCCAGTCAACCTGCAAGTAACGGGACTGACCCAGTCCAGCACCCAGCTGACCTGGCAGCCCCCACTGTTGGCAGAAAGGAACGGCAAAATTGTCTACTATGTGGTGGTGTACAGAGACATCAACAGCCAGCAGAACTCCACCAACCGAACAGCCGAAACACACATGACCATCCAAGGCCTCAATCCCGACACAACCTATGACATCCGGGTTCAGGCATATACCAGCAAAGGTGGAGGACCCCTCAGCCCAAGCATTCAGAGCAGGACTATGTCAAATGGTAGGGAAACTGATAAAACACATGGCTGACATTTACATATATATATATACTGTATATACATACCAGAGGTCTTTGATTGAACATTAACTGACTTAATGTTAAATTTGACATTTAACATTAAGTCAGGGTCACTCACGCCTTATAACCTAGTCCAAAACATATAGTCGAACAATTACACAAACCCTGCAAGACCTGCTTGTCTTTCAAACAGTCAATAACGGACTCATTTTCTGTCTTTCTCATCTACCACTCAGTACTGTACAGCACTGTGTTTATTGATTTATAGAGTGCTAATCTTATTACACACTGCAGTCACATTACCATGCCTCCTCATCCTCCCTCCCATTTCACACAATTCTAAAGCATACCCAGCATTTACCCCCTCACGCATTTTATAATCTTATAAATATAAGATTTTTGTGTTCATAGTATGTTGTGCATGATGCCTATTTTGAGACTCATTTTGCCACATTTTGCCAACTGTACATTTCTTGGTGATCACTGCCATCTAGGACTGTTGCATATGTCTTGTTGCTAATGTGGGTATAGTAATGGTAACAGGCTTATGGAGATGAAGGCTGTTTTAATGCGATCTGTAACCAAGCATGAATGAGATTGCAGATGTTCTTTGAACACCCCCCCCCCCCCAGTAGCTTGTCAGGTTTAGTCACACGGTCATGAATGAGATTGCAGATGTTCTTTGAACCCCCCCCCCCCCCCAGTAGCTTGTCAGGTTTAGTCACACGGTACCACTGTGGAAAATATACTGTATATTTACATTGTTTACTTTGAAGATAAGTCGCTGAACGACGGTGTGAAATTCAGTTTCACACAGACATTACAGTTTGTGGTGTACAGGATGTCTAACTCAAGATATTAATCAAAGGATTTTCCCACCCTAGATTTCCCAACCCTAAACTTTGGTGTCAAAGCTGTTATGAAAACATCTGTCCTTCTCACCTGGGATTTGCCACCAAACTACAAACCTCAGGCTCCTTTTAAGGTGAGTCCACATCCACACTAGTACGGGTACAAAAAAATGTCAACGTGGTTTGGTTTTTTAGTCATTAAAACAAGGTCTCTGATTTTTCTTCTTATAAAATGTAAAAAAAAAATTCTGGTTTCTTTGCTCCATATAACACAAAAAAAATTAAAACTGACTAAGTCTGGAAATTTGAGAACATCATCATTTGGAGGTTTGGGAAAATATGGACCAAACGATTAGTCATGAAAATACTCAACAGATTAAGGATTATGAAAATAAACTTTACTTGCAAAAAAAAGGTCAACAGAGAAAACAAGTCACAGCCAGACTCCAGACTATCAAGTGCTAAAGAAAGAAAAGACACATTAACACCATAGGTTACAAAGTCCCCATGCTGGAGTCCATGTACATGTTATGGAAAATATCACATGGAAAATAAGATCACATATGACCTGCTTCACCCGGCCCACCACTGTTATAGCATACACCTCCAGCTGAAGCATTGGGTCATTATGAGGCGAAGCTTCTCTCTGAAGCCATACAGTTGCATTTACATTATGCTTTTAATGTGTGTTTTTAAGTGGTGATGATTATTACAGCCATCCCATCTGCCGAGTCATAATAGTAAGATTAGAACGCTTAGAATAGAAGCATTATGAAAACAAATATCACAGCATAACACTATTAGCTGTTAACACTTTAACCAAGGGTGTGATGCACTGACTTTTCCATATTTACACTGAAAATATGAAAGTGAAACAGATTGTTGTTCACTTATGAGGTTTAGTAATCTGCCAAAATGATTTATGAATCAATTCTCACCCTCTGCTAATGGAGTAAAGACAATCTGAAGTGTAAAAAAATAACGGACATGCACCAGTGGGAAAGTGTGACACTTTAACGTGAAGTGTCAGATTAGATTGACAACTTCCTCAGGATTACCCAGAATCTGTGCGTATGTTAGTGCGAGTGAGCACAGAGAGCATGAATACTTGTATGCTATGCATGTACACTGCAGAAAAACATGACTCAAGGTTTCCCCCCCCCCCCTCCTGTGTTTGCAGATCTTGTACAATCAGCAAAGTGTGGAAGTGGAGGGACACCTGAAGAGGAAACTGATCTCGCACCTGCAGCCTGACACAGACTACTCCTTTGTACTGACCAGTAGGGGCAACATTGCTGGAGGTCTCCAGCAGCAGGTGTCCATCCGCACTGCCCCTGACCTGATCAAGACTAAACCCAGCACACATCTGGCTGAGAATGGCAAGATGATCATCAACCTGCCCAAGGTCCAGACTAACAGTCATGTCAGGTCAGTACTGAGACACACTGCACTGACCACAGGCTTTGCTCTGACACTGGGAAGAGATCTACCAGCAGCTCATAGCTGTTATTGGCCTATCGACTTTCAGATTAATAGGGCTGCAATCCATTAACTGATTACTAAATCCCCAGCTATTTTGATCAATATACAGTATTGCTTTGAGTGTTTTCTTAATAATTAAAACAAGTTGTCACATTTTTTTTCAGCTTTGTAAATGTGATTATTTCCTAGTTTGCTTTACTTTGCTCCATATAACCCAAAAAAAACCCATTGAAACTGATTCATTTTGAGAACATCATCATTTCGAGGTATGGGAAATGAATTCATGAAAATTTATGAAAAGAACGGTGCATCTCTACACATTAGCATAAAGAATAATGTAGCTCTGTTTCTATTTGATACTTGAGTGCTACAATGACATGTTTTCTTCAGGGATCAGCGCAGTGTCTTTTTGTGGTCTTTTCAGGCTACTAATAAATTTCAAGATGTTACATTTTTTCAAATTCCAACAAGAAGTTGATTTGAATTTGAGCATTTAAGTTAGACTCTGTTTACATGTATGTTTACATGCATTTGTACATTTAGCTGGCATTTAGGTTTGGACATATGATTTGTGCTGCACATTTGTTATCATGTAAAACGAGCACTAAGTGTGGTCAACATTTTAAATAACTGCATCAGACCTAGGTGAAATTTTAAAACTAAATATATGTATTATGTATTCGCTTAAGCTTTATCAAGTTTGGACTTAAAAATGTGCCCTGGGCCTCACTCTAGTGGAGATGTTCTGAACAACAAGAAATAATAATTTTATCTTTGCAGGGAATAAAAATTGCATTTATGGTTTTACATAATAAAAGTTTTAATAAAAAAAATAAAAATCCCATAAAGATGAATTTTAAAATTATGCTTTGGGTCTTCTTTGTGACCTTGTAGCACAGAAGAGCTAAATAACTCACACAGAAACAGCAATTGTAGCTGATCAATACTAAAACCTATTTTGATACTAAGTCGCATCCTCTGCTCTCAGTTAACTTTATGAATCAGTAGCTGATTATAATTGAGACCTTTACCATCAGGGTGAGCTGTATTATCCTTTGACTCAAATTGTTAAGAGGAGAATTGTGCCTGACCCTGACAAGTAAAGCCTTTACCACACACACACGGGGACTACAGGGATTGCACTGGGTTGATTGGTTAAAAGATTAAGAAGCTGTCAGTGCTGGCCAAGTTCCAGCTCAGATTGACAGGCAAAGAGCACAGGTGATTGAAGCTGGAGGGCAGTGGAGGTGTGTGCATCTGTGTGTGTGTGTGTGTGTGTGTGTGAGAGAGGGAGAGTCTTGTTATCCATGTCTTCTCCCTCTCCCAGAGTGTTGAATCACAGAGTGCAGGCCTGGAGAGAAAGAGAGAGAGAGAAGCAGCTGCGTTCACTGTCAGCAGCAGCTGATTTTGCAAGTGGTTGCATACCACGGTGGGGGGGGGGGGGGGGGGACCTAAAGGGGGGGGGGGGGGGGGGGGGGGGGGGGGGGACTTTGAGCTGAGAGAGGATGGACTCGGTGAGAACACAGGAGAGACAGCAAGAGAGAGAGAAAGCTAGCCACATAAATAAACTCAAACACAGGTGTTTGCACATTGTGTACATGCTGGTACATTCCATCCTGGGTTTGAATGGAAACTCCTGGATGTCTCTCCAAAGCCTCTCTTTTCCTTCTATTTTTGGTCTTTGTAATGGAAGCAGTAAAGAAACACAGTCACATAGCTGGTCCTATTAACCTAGAGAATCCTCTGGGGATCTTTATTAACTGAAGGCTCCTCTCACTGTTTGTTTCGGTCTACATGGCAGATGTTCTTAGCAATTAGCCATTAATTGAAGAATGCAGTGCCAGTCTGCTGGTGTTCGACCTTGGTGGGACCTTCTTGTGTAACACTTAACTTTTGAATTCTGCCCAGCTCGCCTCATTGTAAAAGAATTTTATTCTCAGTGTTTGGACTGTGTTATTAAAGTGCTTGGCCAACCTTGATTTTGTGTGTAAGGCACTTGAGTCAATCTGTCTTAACACAGGCTTTATGTTTCTTGGCAGGTGGTACTACATTGTAGTGGTGCCAGTATCCCAGTCACAGCGGCGATGGAAGAGTCCAGACGAAATGGACCTGGATGAGGTGAGAGTCAGCCGGTGGCTGATTGGCTAATGTGTCAGGTCAAGGCTTAACTGCAGCATCTCTCTCTTTCCAACTGGGTAGAAATCCGCTGGTTGCAGCTAATTATCTCTACCCTCCTGGGCTCAGAAAGAGGGGAGCTGTGAGCCAGAGAGGTTTTAAAGAAATGACTCATTTGAAACAGATGGGGAGTGTCCTGATTGGATGCCAGGTCTGCAGACAGTACCCATCTGCGCAATCCAACTTTTTATACAGCAAATAATCTGGTTTTAATATAAATATAAGTGTGTAAACTGTATTTAAGTGGCATGTTTGTAGTGAGGATAAAGATTTATGATTGTTTTATTATTTTGTTAAATAAATGCCTTCCTTTTCCATGAAGGAATTTAAGCTAAATGACTTACCTAAGTAAACAGTGAGGCTTGCTGGTACGTTCAGGTGCCGTATAGGAGACTGAGAGATGGGATTCCCTGAGTCATTAACCACTGAGCAGGCCATTGTCTCCTCCTTCCATCATAATGATTTAATAAAGCTACATCTGGAGCAACACGTGACATCACAGAGAGCAAGCAAAATGCTGCTAAAAACAAAGCACTGCATGCTGTTGTTCATTAACAAGCAATCATGCTAAGATTGTGTGTTGGAGCATGTGTTAATTGCTCACTTCATATCTAGGCTGCATTTTTTTTTTTTTGCAAAGTTATGCCACTGAGCAAAGGGCATTTAAAGTCTTTCTTATTTGGAGGCTCAGTAATAACCAAACCTAGACAAAGAGTGTTGTATGATTTTACGATCTTATAATAGGGTCTGGAGTTGTTCTTATTTGTACAGAAATTATCCCTTTACATAAAATGCACAATTAATTTGTGCCAAAAAATCATTAATGTGAGGATTTAACCATGTCGTATTCAGTATGATGCAGTAAAATGTGCCTCTTTTTTTGGTCTTGCTTACTTCCTTCACCTTTGTCTGCACATTTTTCACAGCTGCTCAAAAATGAAGGCCCTCTCCTGAGACGCCGACGTCACCTGGATTCCTCTAGACCTTACATTGCTGCCAAGTTGGATTCCCTGCCGGCGACGTTCACCTTGGGTGATGAGAAGATGTATGGTGGTTTCTACAACAAGCCTCTGACCAGTCCGCAGGAGTACCTCTGCTTCGTCTTGGCCTTACTTCAGTCTGAAGGGACAGACAGTACTGCTAATAATGTAAGAGATATTCAAACACACACATGCAAGTAAAACTTCAATTTACTGATGTGCCAGAATTACCTGAATATTCCTTGTACTACTAAGGAATTCACCTGATCCTCTCTTGTGTCTTTGTACCAACCTTTCCTCATTACATACAGACAATTTAAGTTTATCACCCGTCCTTAGGCTATAACCACACTGCCCCTCAAGCATTTCTAAAATGGTAGTGGCAAGCCAAATTGTTGTTCTTTTTACTACCATTTACCCTTTAATGCTTCTGCCTATAAAAGTCATTGCAGCTTGTCCTGATAACTCCCTTATCGGTCGACAATTACATCATCCAGCTTTGCCATTTTGGCAGCCAGATGGCCCCCCGTGCAGATCTCTTCACAATGCTTATACAAGACTCTGGGCTTTTTAAGTGGAGGCCCCATACCCTCATCAACAGCTCGGACACAGATGCCCTGCTCCCTATTGAATGGGCAGGAGTTAACCTCACTGCAGGTAGAATGAGAATGTGCAATTGCTCTGGGCTCCTCCACTACACGGGACATGTATATTCAGTAGCTGGGCTTTGGACAGTCACAGAGGGAGAGAGAACCAGTGCTCCATGTCCAAATCCTAGACTTTCCACCTTTTTCTTTCTCTTTCTCTGCCCACTCTCTCTCTCGTTCATCTCTTTGCTCCCTGCTTCCAATTGCTCTCTGCTTATCTCTCTCTCTCTCTCACTCTCTCTCTCTCTCCCCATCTTTCTCGACCATGAAGAGAGCAGGGGAGATTGATTAGTGCAGCTGGAGTTAAGAGGAGGATGAGGGCCTGGTTACAGGGCCTTGGGAGCCTGTAAAGCAGGCCTGATTCCCTGAAAGGCTACTTTAAATGTCTCTAAAGTCCCTCCCCTCCCGTAATCTTCCTCTTTTACTTACTGAGTCGGGAAGGAAGGTGTGAAGGAGGCTATAGCAGGCAGCCATGATACACTGGACTTCAAAGGACATGCTTAAACCCAATCAATCAGCCTATCAATAAGCGTTTTTAGCATTGTGCAGTAACCCACTAAAATGAATGCAATAATTGATGCAAACAAAACACCTGGTTTCTTTGGCAAAATGTAACTTTTAACCCTAACCCTGTGGCTAACATACCACGATGAAGGCAGATTTTTGAGTTCAGCTTTACTTTTGAAGCTGCTGGGCCTGATTCTGACAGTTTGAGTCACTGACTTGTTTAGTAACACATTTCTCACAGTGTTTCTAAGGACGGAGCTTCTGTTTCATTGTCACAAATAAAGAAGCTCCATTTTCCCAATCACAAATTACTCAAGTGCACTTTAAGTTGCATTAAGTTTAAATAGAGAAGATGGTGGTAATGTGACGAGAATTTAAAGAAGCATCATTACTTGTAAAAGAGCACCCATTGTCAAAAAGACAAATAATAATAGTGTAAAGAATAAATATCTACTGCTTAACTGACTTAAAAAATAGACATATATGCACACAGAGAGGGAACCCTGTTTCTTATTGCACATCCTGAACTGTAACCTGGTTTATTGTATATGTAAACATAGTTCATGTTTAAGGTGGAAGCCACAGACAGGCAGTCACTGACTGCTGCACAACCCTCCCTCTAACTGCACTCTTTGGGAATCTCAGACACAGTGTTTGTCTTTGTCACCCCCACCACTGCACTTTCAAACATTTATTACCAAATACAAACGAGTGCAGAAGGTAAAGTGTGCGAGGAGACGAAGCGGTTGGCAGAAGTTGCCTCAAGCAGGATCTTCACCAGACCCTGGAGAACAGGACAAGAAGTACTGGAGTAAATGACTTGTGTCTTTACTGCACTTCTCTGCCACCACCCTAACTCCCCCAGCACAGATCAAACAAGACCGCCAGGATTTAATAAGCCCTCGTATATCAATGGCCACAAGCAGCCAGCAATGGTTTGAGGGAAGAAGAGAAGGAAGGATGGCAAAGGGGATGAGAGTGTGAGAGAGAGAGAGAGAGAGAGAGAGAGAGAGAGAGAGAGAGAGACAAAAGCAGAGCATGTGCCTTCATGTCTCCCCAGCACCCAAGGCAGATAAACAAGCTGGAGGGAGTGTGAAATGGGATGATAGAGGCTGGGTGTGTATAAACAGTACCATTTAATGCAAGAAGAGAGTGAAGGAGGGAGGTAGCATGAAATATTGTGTGATGTGAGACAAAGAGGGGTGGTGTTGGAGAGAGAGGAAAGGGAAGCACTCTGTGTGTGTGTGTGAGAGAGAGAGAGTGTGCCTATGCGCATGCATGTGTGTGTGTCCCGTCCAACTTGAAGCTCAGATGAGAGAAAATTATTTTACAGAAGAGGAGTAGATTGTATGCTGTGTGCTTTTCTTTAGATAAGGGAGAGGTGAGCTTGTGGCACAGAGAGAAACTAAAACAGAGAGTGTTCAGTCGTGTTTGTACTGCTGTCCTGGCGTTTATATTCCATCCACTCTTAACAAGAATTGGCTGTGTGGGACTAATTCTACTGGTGCTTCAGGCTCAAAACACCCTTAACACAAAATGTAAAAGGCTTTGACAAACAATATCAAAAAAAAAATCGTAGAAAAAAAAAATGTTTTGTTTTGTTTTTTCCATTGAATTTAAGCAGCAACCAGGCTTATACTGTACCGAGGCTTGTAGAAGAATAGGCAGCACTGATGGAATTCTCTGTTCAAATGGCTGTGTCACTTCCACCTAGAGGTTTCTCCCTCTAGTGACGCCTCCAGATATCTACATGCTCTGTGTTCAGACAGCCAAAGAGGGAAAAAGTGGCAGTTTTCAGTAAGGAGAGCACGCGAGGGAAAAAGAAAAGTAAGAAGAGAGAGGGACAGTGTGAGGAAGGAAGGGTCATTCTGCAGCTAGAGTACATGTCATTATATATCCACGCATACTATCTTTGATTCTCTTGTCTTCTTGTTTTCTTTCTCCTTGTTTTCTGGTTGTCTTTTCTTGTGTCGTGCATCAATGAGGAGAACGTTGGGTCCTCAGCCTCCCCGGAGAGGCAGAGACAGCAACAAACATTTAATGGGCATGTTTGCATGTTTTTTGTTTGTCTGCCTCACACCCCTGCGGCTAATTTAAGCCATTTTTGGAGACTCGTAGAGCTTGAGGTCACCATTGATGTTGAAGCTAATGTGCAAAGCTGATTCCACTCCGGAGACTGCAGAGCAGCGGATGACTGAGGAAGTGGTGTAGCCCAGGGGCCCAGGAGCAGCCTTGATCTACTGCTACAACCATAACACCTCTGCCTCAGTCTCTCAGTCTGCCTCTCTGTCTCATCACTCTCTGCCTCCTCTCATCACCCACTCTCCCTCACCCCTGTTTCTTTTCTCTGCCTCAGACAAACACTTAGAGTCCACACACACACACACACTCAGCAGCTGTGACCGAGACAACCACACACACACACACACAAAGAAAGAAAAAAAACACACAGAAGGCTCAGAGGAGCTTAAAAAAAACATTCTCAGAATTCTCAGAAATTCTGATTTTCCACGTCTGCTCTTTCCTTCACAAGTTTGCTTCGCTGTTACATGCAATCACACACTTTGTCTTTTTGTTGCTGGAAATTATGTTCTGCTATTCACGCATACTTTTCTATATACCGTAGTCCTCTTCTTCTTCTTTCAACTTCTCCCTTTATTTGTCGCCACAGTGGATCATCTGCCTCCGTCTTGTCCGCTCCCTTGTGTCCTCTTCTGTTACACCAACTGTCCTCGTGTCCTCCTTCACAAACATCCATGAACTTTCTCTGTGGTCTTCCGCTTTTCTTCCTGCAGCTCCGTCTTCAACATCCTTTGTCCTCTGCATGTGATCAAACCCTCCCAACCTTACTTAGTCTGAGCTGTTACTCAAATATGCTCATTTCTAATCTGGTCTATCCTGATGTTATGTCTTGAATGTACTTCTCAGCATTTGAATCAACTTGCGTAATAAATAACGACAAATTCGATTGACTTAGCTAATCAGCTTTTGTTGACTGAGAAGGTGCTTCAATTTTTTGATTGCCTTGTCAGCGCGACCTGAAAATAAGATCTAATCAGCATTCAAAAGTCAATGGTGCTTAAATATTTATATGAGAGATTGAAAAAGAGGCACTCTGTGCCCACATATTGACGTTGTGTGATTGACTCCCATGACTTTACCAGAGAAAACACCACTCTGCTGTAAAACACATGAAATGAGTACACTAATAAAGAGATAAGTTGTTTTTTTTTCCCCAACTAGTGCAGACACGGTTTTTGCCTCAGAAAAATCTAATATTTTTATGTTAATTATCTGTTTTAATTTGTCAGTCAGAGTTGATTAAACACAAGTAGCCTGCTCCCTCTGTCTGGAAGTTTAAAGATTCAGGAACTTTAAATTATTGTATCGTTAAATTTATGAGCATAAGGGAATTAAGGTATGTTATCAACATGGAGTCAATCTTGCTTCTTGCATACTATACTCAAATACACACTGCTTACTATTAGATTAGGCACATACGCAGAATGTAGTACAGTTTCTTTTATGTCTCTCACTGTTTCTGATTGCATTCTGAGAATCACAAGTTCCTTCAGTGCACCATGACTTCATTGTGATCCTACTCTGTGAGGGCAGAAGCATTAGAGGCTGCGTGACTGAGCTTTTATCAGATTTTAGAGCCGTTCAAATAGATGATCTGTGTACTTCGCCATGACCAACAGACAAAAGGACTTCTCTTTTTGTGTGGATTCTCTCTTCTCACTCTTCCTCTCTTATCCCTCTCTAAATGCACAGCTGCAGTCATTTGTTACACCAAGGAAAAAAACTTTTTTCCCAGGATTTCCTGCAGGTTCCACATCCTTCAGCTTTTTGGGCCCACCCAAAGGAACAGGAAGCCTTGTGGTTTTCATCACATCAGCACCGCTGTGTTGTTTCTCTTTGTTCTTAGATAATAAGATCCTCCTGGAGGCAGATCAAATGCACAATGTGTGTATCTATATTTGTGTTTGATAAAGAAAAAGACAAATGAAAAAGAAATGCAGCTATGAAGTGCTGCTTGAATATGCAATTTTGGATCTTGGTCTTTTCTCAGGCCCCATCTACCAGAGTGAAACATAAACAATCTTTTTCTTTGTCATTTGAAAAACCTTTCAGTACAACATCGTTTTAGGAAATGTCTCCATCCACACGAAACCCCCCCCCCCAAACAACTCTGTACTACACTGTAGTACACACATATATGTTGTGCTTTTAAATAAGGTTTTATTGGAATAACTATACATTACAATGTATACAATTACTAACACAGAGAGAAAATGAAGAAATCAAGGGCGACTAATGGAATAAATAAAAGTTTTTCTAAAGGGAACAGACCAAGACCACCTAGACTTGTTTCCGTGTGAACAGCCCTTCACTCAAGTTGTCTAATGTCCATGCATGTATGTGATTGAGACATGCTGTAGCACTAAATCATCCAAACTGTATATATTTCTGGCAGTTACCCTACAGTAGTAGAGATAACAGAACCATGTGACAGAGTGCGAGAGACTTTGAGCTCATCACAGCTTATCTTTCCAATTAATATCTGCCTGCGTGCTGAAGAGCGGGCTGCTGTGTGGCTAATGATCTGGATTACTGCTGCCTGCCGCCCCGCCACTCGAGCTGCATGCTGTGAGCCCAATTCCCTCCGAGGGCTGCGATCTGTCACCCGTGCCTCTCTGCACAACCCTCCTCCTCCTCCCCTCATGACCTGTATCACCCATCATCTTTCAGTAGGAGGCATGCTGAGTTTTGACGATAGATTCCTTGCACCACCCTCTTTCTTTTTATCATGTGTCACCTTGTTCTCCCGGAGTTGAACTCCTTCCTCTTTCAGACACTCTTTTTTGTAAATTAAAAAAAAAACAAAAAAAAACACCAAGCTGCGTGCACCATTTCCTCAGACACGTACCTGCACAACCCTTCCTCCTCCGTCTACTCTGTCAGTTGAAGACGAAGGAGCAGAGGAGACGTCTCATTTACAACCAAGGTGGAAACACACCCTTACAGTCACCTCCTCCTCCTCCTCCTCCTCCTTCTCTTCCGTCACGGTGTGAGCACTAATGAAGAAGAGATGAGTCCTCTCGTGTGCCCCCATTTATCTCAGCAGCCAAGGGACATGCACACTAATCCTCCCTGTCTCTACCTCTCGCACTCTCCTGTCTCAGGCATGCCCTCATCAGCAGTCTTAGTTTCTTCTAATGTGATGCAGTGCTATTAATGGAAACATAATAATTGCATTTATTCTGTTGAGTTAAGTTGATAGTCTAATGACTTCTTTCTTTATTAAGGTTGATTTAGCTAACACTGTATAAAGTACAAGCAAGAGCAAGAGGTCCCGGGTTCACAACCCGGTTGGAACAAGGGGCCTTCTGCAAGGAGTTTGCATGTTCTCCCCGTGGTGCGTGGGTTCTCACCGGGTACTCCGGCTTCCTCCCACAGTCCAAAAACATGCAGATTTGGGGATTAGGTTAATTGGACACTCTAAATTGCCCGTAGGTATGAATGTGGGAGTGAATGTTGTCTGTCTCTATGTGGCCCTGTGATGGACTGGCGACCTGTCCAGGGTGTACCCTGCCTCTCGCCCTATGTCAGCTGGAGTTAGGCAGCAGTGTCCCCCGCGACCCCTAGTGGACAAAGCGGTAGAAAATGAGTGAGAGTGAGTGAGTGTATATAGTACAGTATGTCACTTTATCTGGTGTAATGTCCACTAGATCGGTCCAGCAAATGCAGAGATTTAAGTTTGTTTTCTCTTGAATTAATAAAGCAGCTTAGCATTTAGCAAGGCTGTTTGAGCTATTAATAGGCAAAACAGATATTCAGAGAAATTCAAAGTACTTTTTTTCACCCAATATCTGACTGCTTAAATTTAGTTGGTTGGTATATTTTAAACTATATGTTGATTTTTAATTTACCCATCAGCAACAGTATATTAATGACATCTGACATTACAGGTGGAGGTTGTTTGGAGTTTAATTTTTTGATTACATTCTTTTAGAAAGCTCTGAAGTGATGTGGTTCTCATGTTCCTCCCTTTTTCCCCTAACAGATGACATTTTCTGCCAGTCCTTACTCAGACCCAATCCAAGGCACAATACGTCTTACTCAGGGGTCAGAGCAACCTGAAATGTTGTGGGTGATGGGTCCAGTATTGGCCGTGGTCCTCATCGTCATCATCGTCATTGCCATCCTGCTCTTTAAAAAGTAAGAACCTTTGCACTTTTGTCATTTCTCAGTCATACCTGTCTGTTTGTTTCTAACTGAACTCCAGTGACGCTTGTGATTGTGAATTTCCTTTAGTTGCATCAGGAATGGTAATGAGAAACGCACCGTTCTGCTCACATGCCATACTCTAACATCCAGTTTTATTACTATTATATACAGTGTGATTGCGAATGAACCAAAGGCGGATTGATTTGTCTTTTAGAAAACCCTGTAAGATTTCAGCCCGGTTGGCCGTTCTTTAGAAGTACTGAATGAAGTGTTATTTGGAATGACAGCTGACATTGCCTTCCTAATGAAAGGTTTAGCTTGGCCGTCAGAAACTTTTTGGTAGGCATGTGTTTTTGCCAACTCCATTGGACATTTCAAATAACAAACAGCACTTAGCTGTACACCTCACTCTATATCTCTTAAATATACCTCAGCAGCATACACACCATTCAAAAGTGCTTTAAGATACACAAAAAGGATTGTATAACAGATAATGTTGAGAACAATCATTAGTTTTAGTGGTAAATACAACTATGATTTCTTTAGGCAAATACAGTTGCAGCTGTTTTTTTGTTACATTTTACAGTTGTCTGTTGTTTAGAGGCAAAAAATACCCTCTTGTAATCAGTAACCATTGCCTAATGTATGTCATTATTCACCTCACCTGGCTTCTTCCTCCTGATTAAGTCCCACCTCCATATCTTCTCCTGATGGCTCCATTACAAATTAGCCATTTCCCATCATACCTACTCTCCAACCTGCCATCTACAGCCGTGCAGACTGCTGTGTGGCTGCTGTCTCCAGCAGAAAGGGACTGGTTAATAATAGGCCTTGAGACAGCTCGCTGCTGAATAGCACATACACTGTTTGGAAGCCCTTTTTCTGTGTAGACACAGATTGACAGAAGGTACTGTAGGAGGTGGCTGGGTGCCCTTGTCACTGTGGACTGGCAGTGAATGTGCAAGGGAATAATCACACCCTAGCTTCGATTGTTACTGTTACCTGCACATTCGCCAGTACCAATCACCAGCAGAGTCATCATGACGTCGTTTTAAATAAGTCTCCAGCAAGTACTGGGGTAACTTTTTTATGCTGTGGTATGGCTAAAAATTGTGGAAGGAGTATATTTGTAGAGAAAAAGTACAGGGTCAGAATAAGAGTAAGTGAGGAAGTTTTTCACTCCATATGGGTAATAATTCCCAATTAACCCTTCCCCACCCTTCTTTTTGTTCTCTGTGAATGCAGCAAACAGGAGAGGTGGGTACAATCACTGTTACTGTATATTTGTCTCAAATGTATCTCCCATTATCCATGTCCCCTTCATTTGTGTTGTTAAATCAGTGGTTCATTGGTTTTTGTTAGGGTTGCAGAGTCACTTACCTCTCAGCTTCAAAAAAATGATTTAAATGCTTATACAAGGGCACATCCTTAAAGGCTTCTCATCAGTCTAATTTGCTCAGATGTACAAACATGAGAGGCAGCAGACTTTGCACCCCTTGATAACTGGGGTCAAAGAAACCCCAGGTCATGTCTGTGTAACAGTGCATGCTCCACATCGAGTGCCAGTGTTCCTCCTCAGATCGTCCTGTCTGCCATGGTTTGTCTCCGTGCTGTGTTTCATTATCCAGCAAGTGTCAGTGCTCCCCTTCAAGACTGGCCCCATCTGAATATGCCAAGGCATCACCTGCTGCTGAATGGGCCATTGTAAAGTAAATGCCAGACGAGGAAACCGCTGAAAAAGAAATGTTCCCATCTTTTAAGCTGACATTTTCCACCGAGACCCATTCCTCCACTTTTAACCTCCACCCCTCCTTCCCCTGCTTCCTTATAGAAGGAGTCTCAACAAAAGGCCCTGTTCTGCCCTCATTAAGTGCTTCCAGTACTGCGCACACTGTGTGTATATGTGTGAGTGTGCGTGTGCGTGAGTGTGTGTGTGTGTGTGTGCTTGCATTGTTACATGTCTTAACCCTCACTTTGAATCAGTAATGAATAAGCCCATTGAGATTGCTGCCATGTTTGCCTTTACTCAGCACTAAAGTGTCACATAGAGAGGCATCTCATTGGGTCAGAGGAAGTGATATTGGATGTGGAGTTATGTCCAACTCTTTTCACACATGCACCTGTCCCCCAGCCCAGCCCAGCCCAGCCCAGCACCAGCACTAGCACCAGCACCAGCACCAGCACCAGCAGCAGTCTCTGAGAGAGCTGGATATGGTCTGGCTTGACTGCAGCAGAAGAAAAGCTTGTCATCTGATTAGCCATCACACTGTGAGCATTAGCTTAAGGCTTTGCAGTGTAAGATAACAGGTGGCAGTAAGGCCCAAGCCCCATTGGCTGAGGTGGATGAGTTAAGGCGGTGTCTGACCACCATTTATGTATTCTCTCCATGCTGGGCATCAACAGAAGGCCCTGCTCCTGTCTAAAACCCATACTCGCCACTTGCAAATGGAGTGCAATGAGTTGTGAAATTTCCACAGGGCACCCTGATGCTTTCTTCCGCCCATTTCCATTTGCAGTCAGAAGTCCACAGCTGTATATGTGTGAGTGTGCGAGAGGTAGGGAAGCACACATCTGTTTATGTATCTCAACAGATGTTGAATATAGGCAAGATGAGTTTTCTGTCTCCCACTACCTGATGGACACTTCTACGGTTGACTGAGCTGGCCCAGTTTGAGCTATACTATTCTCTTCTGTTCTATGTTAGACTCAGTTAGGCCAGGCCTGGCAGCACAGGTGCTGCTGAACTGGTCTAATTACCCAGTGTTGTGCCACCCAGCTGATGAGCTAATTACAGCATCCGCCTGTTTTCCTCTCAATCTGGAAAGCCGGTAAACACAATGTGGTGTTAGCACACACACACGGAGCAGCAAAAATTACACTTTTAAATCTTTGCTACACACAAACACAAGTGCTCATGTACACATATCCACACAGCAGCTGTCACCTATCCAGGAGCAAACAAACCCAACTTAGCCCACTCCAGGAAAATTACGGCATTTCTTCAAACACATTAAAATCCATTTGGCAGCCTAATGGGGGTAATACTCTGGTACCTACTGTCTCTTGTATTGCTGGTCCTCACTCCTCAGAACTAATTTTTAGAACCATTAACTATGCTATTAACCTCATCAAGTGTGCAAAATAGTGAAGATGTTTGCATTTTTTTCATGTCTCATTTTCTATCCACACAGAACATGCTTTAATGTCATTCTCAGTTATCCTGTCAACATAACTTAAGCTTGCGTAATTGATGGCTGCAATTAATGGCTCCTGTAGCGAGGAAAGAGATGGTTTTGCCTTGATGTGATCGTCATCATATCGGCTTGTTTCTGTCACCACAGGAAACGGGCATCTCCCCTACCCAAAGATGACCACTCTGGTGGGGTGAAAGACTCTCTACTGGCCAACTCGTCTGATCCTGTGGAGATGAGAAGACTCAATTACCAGACCCCAGGTAGGTAAAAAAAAAATGAAACTAAAACAAAGTTCTCCTTCATTTTGCCATGGAACTGTATGCTAAGGTTTTGTCTTTTTTGCTTTACCTGCTCCTGAGAAATTAACTTATGCTGCATCCATCTTATGTGGGGGTGAATGTTAGAAATCTGAAAGACACCTACAGTTAATGACAAAACAAAACAAAAAAGTGTGATAAATTATGTGTCACAATGGGTCGTCATGTCCATTACATTTGGGTTTAATTACACTGAACTAGACTTGGTTGAAGCACCTCTGCTCCTGTAGTACTGGAACTAATACTATTACCTGCAAGAACTAGTACTTAAGTTCTATGCAAGTTCTATGACGTTTACACAAAGGAGCTTTCAGAAAACTCCAAGCTTCCCGGTCATCATTACATCTTAGATTTTAACATGAACCATATACCATCTGAGGTTATTTTTGAGTTTCCAAGTTCTAAACTCAATATAGCAGTAACTCAGGTGTGACATGAGTGCCAAGTCACCTCCACTCCTCCACCACCTCCAACCTGTTCAGTGGTCCATGGGAGTCATGGACCACTGAACAGGTTCATGGGAATTAGTTGTACTGGACACGTTTGTTTAAATGCCTGAGTCTCTGTATTGTGTTTGGGAATTTTAGCATTGCTGGAAAAGAGTGCAGATTCAGTCAATGTTTCTGTCATAAAAAAAAGAATAAAAAGTGTAAATATTAAAAATATTAATACCTGTGAAACTGAAAAGACTGTAGTTCAAAAACACAGATATCTAAAGGTGACTCATACCTATGATAATAGCTATAATAGTGTTGATATATTTTTGATATATATTTCATTTTTGAGCTATTTTAGCTAAAAAATCTGCATTAAATCTGATTTAAGGGAAAGCGATCTTCTTTAGCAATGGACAACTGCCATCCTCTTTCTTGGAAAAGATGTTGCTGTATGTAATTCATGTGTCCAGCATATTTTCTTATTTATCCTCAGCCTAAAACTCTGACCACTTCAGAAGAGATGAAAAAATAGGTCGATAGGAGAAAACAATGAAGTCATGTTTGAAATTCTGGTCAGTATGGGTGGAAATCAGATTCCAGCTTCCAGCCACAACAGTAGACTGGAGAAGGTTTTTATTTCTTTATTTATGTCTAATTTGGATGGTGCTGCTGGTTCCGTCAGGTGCCAGCCCCACATTTTGCCTTCTTTATTTTTTTCTCCTGATCTCCTTCCTTCTCCCTCCTCCCTCCTCCATGAGCTCCTTTTATTCCAGCCAGCTGGTAATGAGTCCTGCTGCCTTGGATGTCAAGGTGAGCCAGGCACAGGGAACAATGGAGCTGAAAGAAAATGTCAACCACAGCACACACAGAGAAATATCTGTGTGCACGCACACACACACAGTCTCTTTGAACCCCTGCAGAGGAATTAAGCAATGCTGCTGTTCCTCCATCCTCCCACTCCACCTCTTTCCTATTTTGTTTTCCTTTTCGCCCTGTAGGGTTATCTCCCTCTCTATCTTTTTCCTCTTTCTCCCTCTCTTTTTCCCTTTTTCCACTCTTTCCACTTTTTTACTGGTCAACATTTATATCTTTCTTTCATTCTCTCTCTCTCTGTCTCTGCCTTTCCACCGTGCCATTTTGCTTGAAGAGTGGTGATTATCAAAAATCACATGAGACTTCAAGGCTGAGCTGAGTGAATATTGAACAGCCCATTCCTCTATCTCTTGTTCCCAGCAGGCAAACATTCCTGCTCTGAGTCTGATTGTTGTCAGTAGTCCAGCAGATTATAGTTCACGTCTCCTGCATGTTGGTTAGTGAAAGGATAATTGCAGTATTTTTAAACCTGGACCTATTTTCTCATCTATTCTGGCTCTAAATGATTAATGAGGACCAAAATGTTTTATTGAATGAAAAAAAAACACAAATAGTAACCATTAAACTGCAGTCTGTTGATGCCATGTCACCAAAATAACTTATAATAATATTACTTCCATTCTTTCTTCCTCACTTGAGTCTCCATGGGAATAAATGCCTTGGTGTAGCATCTCTTATCTGTCTGACTGTCAGTAGCGTCAGTCACTCTGTTAGGCATTGTTTATGTGGGTCTGTCCGTTTGCAGCACATTTAGTGCATCCTTGTTCCTCAAAGATAGTCTGCAAAGAAAAGGCATTTCTTTTTAGTTAACTGTTTGCTACACCTTCTCCAAATCTGGGATCTTACTCCACTCTAGTCTCCCTCACAATAACAGCACATAATATTTTTACTAGGAATCCTGTCCATGATATTGTCAAACACGCACAATGTTTGTTATAACAAACTGAATATGTCAGTGGGATAAATGCCCACTTTAAATGTAATTTGCCTTTTTGGCAATTACGTTGCAGCTATAGTGGAAACTTTGTCCTTTATTAAATATTTCATGCCAGAAAGATTGGAAATTTTGGATTAGGCTGAAAGTACCAGAATTATTCTTTGTACACACCTGGTCTGTTCCTTTTGGCACTCTAGCAGCACACATGTAGTGCTAAAAATAAATGACTGGGTTTATCAGATAGTATTTGCAAATGCTTAACTGAGATCATTTGTATTTAACACTACATTTAAAGCATGTAGTGCCATTAACAACAAAGCACTATTTGCACTAATTGGTAATAGAGGAATATTTTAAAAAGCATTTCTGGTCTCATAACAACAGTTGACTTTTTGGACATAATATTTCAGTGAAACTAATGGAGTGATCTCTATCTGTGTACAGGAGGAAAATAATAAATGCTCTGTTGTCTAAAACTTTGATTCTGTACATTGATCATGACCTCAGAAAATGATGTCTATTTTAATCACAAGTTGTGTTCCTGCTATTATATTTTTAAACCCCCATTTATTGAATTTTTTTTAAACATCTTAATGATTTTTGAATGTCAACAGTCTCTTATTATGACACAAGCTCTTAGTAGTCAGGGGTGTGACCACATCCATCTTTGAACCTGGCACTCATTTTGATCTCAGCTACTCACCTGATTTTGTTTTGTGACAGTATCGTGCACAGCTGTGGTGCTATCTTGTTGACAGGATCTGTCCACAGACATATAAACACCTGTCATAAAACTCACTACTCACCTCTGTGGTATTTTCTGCTGCAGTAGGTGTCACAAAAAACACATTTACAATGATGTCAGACAAACAGATACAGATTTACATAGTAAAAACTAATGTGATATCATGGTTAAACTTTACTTACCCTACGTATTGATTAAATGTACATTATGAACATTTAATAAAGGGGATTCAGTCACTTGTAGGTCTGATTGTCTGCGCACTTTTATGTCATGTCTCCACACCGCAGTATTACCTTTGGTTTTTATAACGTTGTCATGACCACTAACCAAAATGGTGGCTGAAACTATTAAACTTCAACCAAACAAAAGGAACTTTATCCACTTGCCTTCCACACTGAGCACTTACAGAAGTATTTTTAAAATCAATGTCTGTAATGTTTTGTATCTCTGTTAAACTGCCCAAATATAATATTTAAATTGCCTCGTGAGGGCAAACACCAACGGCGCCGCCCTCAAACTGACTTAAAAGGTTGTTTGCGGATGCTGTTTGGCCCTGGTCTGATCCCGAATCATCGCCATTGACAGTGTTCTTCCTCCTTCCTTCACTCTCCTCTCTCCACAGGTCCAAGCTCTCATCGTTGCCCCAACACTCCAAGTTAGTCTGCTCTCTCACCTTCTGTGAATTTCACACACATGTAGTCTCTCACTCGCTCCCTGATCCCATTCTCCCTTGATACAACCCCGACAGACATCACAAGTCCACAAGCTTGATGCCTCTGGCTCCTCAAGGATGCAGCAGTGTCCACTTTAACCTGTGAACTTCCTGCAACACCTTTTTGGTGTGGAAGTAAAAGCCGCCATGGCTTCATGGCTGGTTGAGCAGTGCACTCACTTTACATTAGCCTTGTTATCCACGACTTCACTCCTCATTTAACATATAACATGGCCATAAAAGACCTGGCTGAACAGGCACAAACACATACACTCTGATGTTAATGTCCTTATAGCTCCCCTTGTGTCACACTATTAAATTAGTGTAATTGGTCCGGTCTCATTTTGTGCAATGGCCATAGTTACCAAGCGTTATCCTTTAGCATTGCAGCACAAATGAGCTTTCAGGAGTTGTTCATCTGAAAGTATGACCCATGGCCTTAGAGAAGTAATCATCTAAAGGCACTGATGTTTGTATCTGTACCGTTTCATAGTCTCTTTTTGATCTCCATGTGACTTCAAGGCTATATATTAAGTTAATGATGCTCCTTGTGTAACTTAAGAGTGTCTTCAAGTGTGTCATACACTTAACTTTTTACACATAAGGCGAGTCCCTAGCAATCCGTTTAAGCACAGAGCCTAGCCAAGTTCAGAGGCACAGGGGGAATTTGTGTCGCTAGATTAGCAATAAATCATCCAATAACCCAGCAAAGAGAAATCTTGGGAGCAGCAGGGGGGGGGGTTGTTTGAAATTAATCCAGCCCAAGCACTCCAGGCTGGGCTGAAAGATAGTCTATTGTAGGGAAAGAGATTTTCAAAAGAAATGAGTTTTGGCTGGTGACCAGTCACTTTTTTCTCTGGGAAGTGACAGTGTGACTGATTTGTAGAGACTTGTGGGTTCTTGCTCTGATCCCACCTCTGCCACCAATTGAGCGTTGTGGAGTCAGAGATGTCTGCCTCCTGCTTCCTTCCAGGAGCATGCTCACCCAGTCACTCATGTGCATCGCCGAGCCAGCTCCACCTCTGTCCTCCTCACTTAGCATGACGAAATCACCAAATGTCACCAGCCTGTCTCAACTTCCCTCCTCTCTCTCTCTCTGTCTCTCTCTCTCCCTCTACATGCATTGTTGAACAAAGTGCACTCTCTTCACTGTTATACAGCCACCTCATGGTCCCACTGGCAGCCTCACTCACCCTGTGGTCCAACCAGTGTTTGTCTATGTCTGTGTGCATGTCTCATGTAAGAACAACGTGGCCTCACAGTTTCTCTTTTTCTTTGTCCACCTCTTCCTCTCCCAGGAATGAGGGAACACCCACCCATCCCCGTCGTTGACCTGTCTGACCACATAGAGCGACTGAAGGCCAATGACGGCCTCCGCTTTTCTCAGGAGTATGAGGTAAGAGCCACACACTAATAGAGGATCAGTGTCTGTGTCTTATCAAGCATATAAATGCCTTTCATTGTGTTATCTTGTGTGCAAGGACATTTTGAGTTTGTGCATATGTGATCTCATATGCATGTATTCAAATGGATTATGGAACACTTTGTTCACAGACATCCTTCAGTCATTTTTACAGCTCTATTATCAATCCCACCAGGAAACCAGCAATTACTTTAAATGCCGCACGATGCTTTTTCACAAGACTAGAAGGTTGTGAGTTGCTTGGGCAATCTGTGTGTGTCTCGATGTTTCCCCAAAGAATGTTATTTTGCAGGAGATCTCTCCGATGCAGCTCTG
This sequence comes from Brachirus orientalis, assembly GCA_016785285.1. Taxonomy (NCBI): domain Eukaryota; kingdom Metazoa; phylum Chordata; class Actinopteri; order Pleuronectiformes; family Soleidae; genus Brachirus; species Brachirus orientalis. Next base: position 317,395 of record JAFBJR010001954.1, read on the forward strand.
TGAGGGATTATCTCTTGTCAGTGTTATTCTCAAAAAATAGGGGGGAGCAAATTAGCATTTAAAGTGGCACATGGTTGGTGTTTGAACTTAACAAGGCCAGATGAAGAGAAGATCCATCCTTGAATGCAGAAAAACAAGCGCTGTCTTTTGTTAATTTGCACCAACTTTTAGATATATTGTTCACCTTTATAAATCAAATGAATACTTTTTGATTTTTTGATTTTTTATAAATGTCTTAAATGTCGTGTGGTATCACTGTACCTGATCAGCATTTGTTTTTACAACAGGAGCGTTTCAGTGTGGAGAGAAACAAGTAGCCTTGATAATCTTTGCTTATACTCCCCATAGCACATCTTTTGCAAGGCTGCACACGGGCCAGCAGTGATGTCATCTCTGATGGCATGTTGGGCTGAAAAGGTTGTCGTGGTGCCGTCTGACTATGTCATGCACCTCTGAACAATATATACATCCTGTGTGTACAATTAATGTTTGAAGAACACCTGGCTGAGTAGATTTGTCTTGCCACCTTAAATCCAGAAAACAGTCACAGTCAGTTTTGTGTTATACTTTAATATTTGTAAGAAGAGCCAGTTGTTTTGCACATTATGTTTTTTCATGTGTAGATGTGCACATTTTACAATATACTTTATTAATATAGTATATAGTTTTACTATAGTTATAGTTTTTTTGATGTGGTGCACTGTGAAGAAATTAACAGCGAACTAGGGAGACAATTAGGCCTTAGTAGTGCTGTTCAGTGTCTTTCCAGCACATTGCCCTCAGGCCTTTTGAGTTAGTGTAAACGAATCAGGCCAGAGAAGTGGCTTGTCTGACTGCAGGCGACCGGCCTGGCCCCATTCCCTCACTGCGGCAGTCATTCCAAGCCAGGGAAGACCCCCTCCATGGCCGGCAGATGGCCATTCATCTCTACGCCAGCAGAAGGGGCCACAGCAGAGCTCATAGCGCTTAGTCACAGTCACATTCAGCGGCTGCTCCCATCGTGCCTTACCTCATAGCAGAGAATTGGTAGAAGCTCTCTCTCGAACATTTTAGCCACCGATGCCAGTCCGTAGCACACTGAGCCATGAGAACACTCCATAATGAGCAGAATTTGTCAGTCGGACGTGCTGCAGCTCCCTCTGACAGGAAGCACTATCACACTGTCATCATAGCCCTATCATTATATTCATTTGAAAGCAGTTCCAGTGTCAGTGAGAATACCTGTGGCGTTTGCTTCTCTACCGAACTTGTTTGCTAGTTGTCATCAGTCTAGTGTGCCTGTTGTGATTACTGAGCTCTCAAAATGAAAATGACATGTTTTGGCTGCAAATTAGATCTTTCTCTTCATGCTGGCCTGCATGGACAAGAAATTGGCAGTGCAAAGTTCATCAGCTGCAATAGATCTTTGCTTGTAGGACACTTACAGCTGAACATCTCGTAGCCTGTTCACAATCATATTTAACGAACAGGGTTTTCTTTTCACTAATATAGAATTGGTATCATCATTTTTAATTCCATATTTTTTTAACATGTATCAGGAAGGTATTTCTGTTAATGGAGTGTACTGAAAGCAATTATGCTGTTCTTTACTACAGTATTACATCAAACCACTCCTCCTTTTGTGTAAATAAAAATACAATTTTTTTTCCTCATGTAATGACCCAGCTTTGGCTTGGCTTCACCTTGCACCTTTTTTTAATGCTTGTCCAGAGACTATTATTATATTCTTGAGCTGTCAGGTGTTGACAGAAAATAAGACATACACTAAGTAAGTGAAAGAATTCCAAAGGTGTTGTTCTTAGTACTGCTGGATTTGTGAGACTAAAGGTTTGGGAAATTAGTGGACATGGTTCCAGCGTGAGCTGAGGGAGATCGATACAGAATAACTAGAGACTGTGACATTATTGATCCAAGGGATGGGAAGCCATCACATATCTCTCCAGATCAATATGTATGCAGTCCACTGTCATCTCAGACAAATGACACAAGATGGAAGGGGTTAAAATGAAGAGCGGGTGAAATGAGAAGGTGAAATATGGGAAAAGGTCAACAGAAATAGAAAAGGAGAAAAGGAAGCAGACAATTAGTAGAAATCATGGTGACTGCAAGCAGTTCAGGCACATGACTTCAAAAATATTTCACTCTGTGATCAAACCAATTCATTCTTGTCATGTTGGCTGAATAAATATGTTGGCTGTCATGGCTCAATCGATGTTGATTTAAGTGAAATACTGTAGATGCCTTCATGTGTTTCTGCTTTTACCGGACATCAAATGCAGTCCAAATAATGAAACTGTTAATGTTCCTTGTGCCTTGTAGACAGCAACATGGGGTTTGTTAACTGTTAGTCTCAGTCTGCATGGTTCCCTACACACAATATAAAACTACTTACCTTTTGCAGTCCACTGTGGCTTTCAAGTGACAGGATGTCGGTATATGTTACTTTTAAAGGCTTTGTTGTCCGTAATATACTGCAGTAGAAAGGTGACAGCAGACAGCACTGTAATTTTGCCCAATCGCTTTTAACCATGTTATACTCAAGAGTCTCCCTTTGCGTTTTCCTTTTTTTATTTCCTCTGCTTCTATTTGCTGTGTGTCGCTCCATGTTCACTTTCTTCAAATTGTTCTTTTTCTCCCCATCTTCTCTGTCTGCTCCTCCTCTCTTCATTATTGCTCTCTCTCACACAGTCCATTGACCCAGGCCAGCAGTTTACCTGGGAAAACTCCAACATGGAAGTCAACAAGCCAAAGAATCGCTATGCAAACGTCATCGCCTATGACCACTCCAGAGTGGTGCTGACCTCTGTTGATGGTAAGAGCCAATGTGACCCCTTAAATCCTAAAGGATCACTAGTACCAAGGATATTTAGTGTGCAGCTAGTTGGTGCTACAGGAATCTCTTATTTACCAACAAAATGAATATACTTTAATTTTCTTTTAGTGCAGATGTTCATTTTCCAGTGGTTATACTTTTGTTTGAGCAATATTATCAGAAAAAAAACAATTTCACTGCTTTTTTTGCTACAGCTGTTCCGGGGAGTGACTACATCAATGCTAACTACATTGACGGCTACAGGAAGCAGAATGCTTATATTGCCACACAGGGGCCTCTGCCAGAGACACTAAGTGACTTCTGGAGGATGGTGTGGGAACAAAGATCCAACACCATTGTCATGATGACTAGACTGGAGGAGAAGTCACGGGTAAGTAGAGATGCTTGTGTGATAAACTATAAAATACTCTCCGGTGTGGTAATCAGTCGGTAGGTAGGCTTACATCAGCCTGTTGTTATGCACATTTTAGATTTTATGCTTGAGGGAGGTGGAAGAGTTGGATTATCAGTAATAGGCAAATGCAAATAAGTGCAATGGAAACAGATTCAGCAAATCACATGACCTCTGAATTGGACTGTAATATTTCCACAAACACCGCTGGCCCTCTTTATTTACATCATTACCTATTATTATTATTATACCTTCTGTGGGTATTCTTGCACCATCTCCTGCTAAGCCCCATCATTTGCTTGACAACAGCAGATGCAAACATGCGTAAATGCATAACTTCTTTTATGAAGTTTTTTGAAAATTGGGTTAAAATTGAGTTTTAAATTTTAATGGAAACTGAGGCTGCGTATCAATCCTAAGCTAACTTAAAATAACAAGAGTAACTTCACAGTTAGCGTCTTACAGAATAAGAACCTTTAGAAGAATTGGATCATTGGTGGAGTTAAATCGTTCTCCAGAAAATACATCTGGCTGTGCATGTGAAAGGATATTCTTGTAAAGAAATAAAGCAGAAATCTTTTCTTTCTTAAAATGTCATCAAAACAATCTGTCTCACCCTTCACCTAGAGAAGGAAAAACAAATTACTGTCTTGTAAAACATAGGGCCTTTGAATTTGACAATAATATGATATATTAGACAGTTTCCCTAGTTTATTTATGTGGCTTCATAACACATTATACCCAACACAGCCTGGAGGCATGTAGACCCCAGTCCTACTTTCCAGCCTGATCAAACTCACAGACACTTCAAAGACGCTTTTTTTAGTTTCCCATTCTTCTTTACGTCTGATGCCAATTATCAACTGGAAGAGAATTTTGCAGTGCATATAAGAGGATCGTGATATTATATACTGTATTATGGAAATTGTACATCATCCATTATTTAGAAATGAGTGTTCAAAACTTGATTGCTTCACATTTGATTTTGCAACACCACACCAAAGCTTGATAGACATGGAGTTTCTCATTTGTGTGCACTTGCTGAAATTGGTTCCCAAAAGCCCTGGCGCTATAATGAAAACTCTGAAGTTGTGACTTAAGAGGATTGTCACCCAACAACATTTGTGTGCTCCTAAAAATAAATTCAAGTTAAGAAAGGAAAAAAACAGCACATATGCTTCTTGAGATTCAAAATTGGGAAGGATCTATTTAATTACCACCAAAAAAATCATACTCATGAATTGCTTGAAGGTAAATAAATCGGCACGGAGCTCAGCCAGTATGTGCTGTATTATTAGTGTACTATGAAGAATGTTCCAGAATAAGAAGTGGAAGTAATAGTGATTTTAAATGAAAGATTTCACTTGAGATGGGGAAACACTACCTGAGGCTCACATCTTCTGTAGTAAGCAAGACTTTTAAATTAATAATATTATCATCTGTTTTAATTTTGAGCTAGTAATTATATTAATCATAATGGCAAATTCTTAGCATTTAGCAATTCTTCAGAGTTTATTTATTTGTACCCAGGGCAAAAGTTGCAGTGGATATACTATACTACATATATATATATATAC
>JAFBJR010001954.1:322207-540179 GCA_016785285.1 Brachirus orientalis
TATATACATATGTACTCTCTCTTACCTTTCTGTAGACAGCATTTTGTGTGTCCATGCTCTTGTGCTGTACATATAGAGAGGTACAAAATAATGGGAGCCCTACAACATATGGAACTTAAAGGAAACAGCTTTCTCATCCCCACTGCCTCCACACACATTTGGAAAACAGTTGACACTATGGAGAATGTGACTTTTGTTTTTTTTTTTTTGTTTTTTTTTTTTTGCCATAGTGTTGATATTTATTCTAACATTTCATGTGTAAATTAATTAAATTAATGTGTTAACCTCTACAAGAAATAGGTTTGTCTATGTATTATAAAGATATGGGTATAAGTTTATATTAATCACAATTACAAGCTCCCATTATTCTGTGCAGTAACTGTTAACAATTAGTTTTATATATGGGTTATAAATATCTGTTGCATTTTAATGGACTTTCCAATGCAACATGAGATAACAGACAATGGACTAATTAAATTGCCTCTGATCCAAAAATGAAGTGGAGCAGTACAAATAACTCTTATCAGACTGGAGACTGCATTTGAGGAACAATGTCTGCGAAGTGATAATGAATAGACTTTAATAAGATAGTTGCGAGATGTCGCGAAACGCTGGCTGCTCCGCTGCATTCTCATGGATTCCTGCTATTCTGTCCAAAAGTTTTCGAACTGAGCGCAGTCTTAATTGTCTTGTCTTCTTCTCTCGCTTGGACACACACGCGCAGACAGACCCATATGTTGAGCGAGTCAACCTCCCATCATCTAGTCAAACTGATGTCTTATGCCAAACAGAATAAGAGCTTGACAAATATGATGAGCTCTGGCAGCAGGTAAATTTCATCTTATTAATAACCGGTCAGTAAAACCCAAAAAAGGCCAGACTTTAATATGACTCAGGGTGTGCGTATGTTCGCGTGTTCATGCCTGTGCTTGGCGAAGGGTAAAGGATAAACCTTACCTGTCTAACTTTTAAATAAATATGAATGTCCATTACATTTAATTCATTGTCAAATGAGTTCACACAGTCCTGATTAAGCCTATTAGCTCGTACGACTTTAAACACAGAAAACAACTCTAACCTGTGGCAGAAAATGTGTAGAACGCGAAAAGGTCTCACTTCTGGATTCTACTGGTAATATAATCGTGGATGTTAGATGCAGTGACACTTTTTTGCAACTGGGATGCGGAGGAGTCAGGGTGTTACAAGATGACCTAGGCATACAGTACATCATACAGAGGCAGCAGCTCTCAGAACACACAGTTAGACAGAGTTACACACAGGCCGGATAACAGGCAAGGGTATGTGTGTTTGTGCGTTTGCGTGTGTGTGTGTGTGGGGGGGGGGGTGTTGTACATGTATTTGTCTATTTGTCAGTGGAGTTTTTTCTGCAATGTCAAGCTCTGCCTCTGATTAGAAGCTGTCACAAGGGGAGGTGGAATATGAAGGGTGAATTTTAGCGCATTTTGTTTGTCGATTGGTAGCAGCTGGCAGAGACAGCCAAGGTGCTTCTAAATGTCAGCTCGGTCCTGCGATATCAATATGATTAGCTTACCAATGCCGCTTTACAGCATCTCCTCTTTCGTGTATTATCCAAATCGATAACAGCAAGTCCTTGTCCCCGTAAAACACTGACATCGGAACAGTGCCTGCATTTGTTCATCTTTTAGATGAAAAATGTAAAGTACTTCAAATGCTTCTCTGAGATTACTAATTTTACACAGAAACCTTTCAGTCTCTTAAAGTTCCTTTGACTAATTGAAGACGTGTAATCGTCAGATGTAGATTCTGCACCACTCTATTAGATTTTCATTATTATTTGGAGATCAGAGTAGATCAGAGGGGGTCACCAAGCAGGATGAGGGTGCTGTGACACTGTGAGTGATTCCAGCTGCTCTGTGAAATGCTGGGATGTAGAACATAGACTATTTAACAGTTAATGAACCTAATGAAAATATTTTGTTTTGGTATCTACATGTCACAGGTTTTTCCAGAACATTTTCTAAACCCAGAAGCCTCAAGGAGGCTTGAGTGTTTGTTTTGAATGTTCAGATAATTATGTGACCTATTTAATTAATTATTAAATAAGATTGTATGTAGTACAGTAGCTAACTGCAGGAGCTATTTTGACGTGGTAAATGAGATACCTGTGTGAAGAGGAGGAGCATGTAACAGCCTAATGCCATTAAGCCTCATAAACCACAAGGAGTTGGGTGAAAACAGTGGCAAAGGGCACTATTTCATTTTGAAAACGAAGTAATGTCACTCTGTGCCCATGTTTTGATCTTCAGCCTCATCCATAGTTATATTTGTTCTATGCACAGATGGAGCCAGGTGGCTGAACCTGCTGCCCCATCCCAACAAACCAGAATAGATTTTTAGACACATTTCCCTCCACAATGCAGAGTCCAATCATCACAAATGTTTCAAAAGCAGAAATGATAAAGAGCTGTAAACCAGCTGAAGATCAGATAGATGAAAATGATCACAGGCTCGTAAGGAACAAAAAAACCCAAAATGGACTGTCCTTTGTGGATTCTAAAGCCTGACTGCACAAGTCTTCAGTTTTTAATTAGACAGTGGGCAGGACAACACCTCTGATCTGACCTCCATCAGGTTCCCCTCTTCAGTGTGATCCAACAAGCCTTTTACCTTCCTCAGAGTGGATGAAGGTGGCAGCTCATTCCTGAAAGTGTCCCCCTCTCTCTCTCTTGCTCTGCCAGGTGAAGTGTGACCAGTACTGGCCATCACGAGGAACTGAGACCTACGGAATGATCCAGGTCACCATGCTGGACACAGTGGAGTTGGCCACTTACAGCGTTCGTACTTTTGCCCTCTATAAGGTAAGAGTACTGCATTGTTCATTTGCAGTTAACATACAGAAAAACATTCTCATGAAGGACATATCCCCAGCAGGTAATTGCAGGTCATCGTGAATGGGGTCATATTTTAGGATATCATTTTTATTTTTCTGAAGGCTGATAAAGTCTATTACCACAGGAAAGCTTTTTTCAATGCTTTACTGTAATTGGTTTTTAACATCCTTGATTTGTCTCTTCTTCTCTAAAAGTCAATTAAAGGTTTCATTTTTTTTCTCCTCCCTTTGATTCATATACTGAACCTCCGCGCTGTGGTGTGTGACTGATAGTTTGTCCTTTCAGTTCTCCTCTCCCATTGCTTGCTTATAATTTCTAACATCATAATAATTCACAACTAAAGAAAGCCTCCATTTGGATTACTCAATCAGCAATGGTGACAATGCCAAAGATCTGTTTCCCAGAAACTGCCAGAGTAAAACTCCAAAGAATTATAATCTATTTGCAAAAACTTCACAGCCATGGTAGTGGAGCACATACTGTATGTGTTCTTCTTAAAGTAATGAGCCAAATTGCAACATTTGCTTAAAATACCAATATTTTTTTAACAATCAAAGTGTTCTTTTAACTGCAAAATATCTGTCATTAACCTTATCCTGCTTGAACCATTTCTTAACAGCGACCAAAAGCAGCCAAGAACATTTTAAATTATCAAGGTGTTCCTTTAAGCTCTAGTTTGTACTTTTGTATTGTACTGACTCCTTTCACTCTCCTGTAGAATGGCTCCAATGAGAAGAGGGAGGTAAGACAGTTTCAGTTCATGGCCTGGCCCGATCATGGGGTGCCTGAGTATCCCACACCCATCCTGGCCTTCCTACGACGGGTGAAGTCCTGTAATCCTCCAGATGCCGGGCCTATGGTGGTTCACTGCAGGTGGGTTCAAATAGAAATGAAATGTGTATTTTTATTATACATGCTGAATCAATGGCACCACATGAAACAGGGTTGCTGAAATTTAGTTTTTGGGGTCATTGTCTTCATGAATTCCGCTCAGTAATTCTATGATGGTATTTTCCAGCTCATCATCAGGCCTCTCAGGATTATTCTACAATCACTAAGTTCCTGCACAAGCTACAGAAGCAAATTAATTATGGCCCTTTGTGCTGTAGTGTGTAAACTAACTAATTTGAAAAACATGATGTTCATTTCTCAGCTGTAAAGAGTGCACGATAGTTCTAAAAAGCTTAGCTCATATTACATTACTACTCTAAGCAAAGTATTTTCATATATTTTATATTTTTTAGAGTCATTATGAAGAAAACAAAGAACCAGCCTGAGACACAGATGCTCACTCTCAGCAAACTCGTAGCTGCCACCATGAAATCAAGAAAAAGCAGATTTTAGCCACATAACAAAAGTCTCACCTAAAAATCTATGCCTGTTTAGGTAGACAATATCTTAAGAATATGTTTGCTGCTTTTTCTCTTTGTCAGGCAACGTTTTTCAACTGGAACCTAAAATTTGCTTCAATTTGTTATCACCTCTTTAGTGAATATCAACAATCTCACTTCCCAGCAACCATGAGTTATTGATCCACTGCTGCCTCCATTAGTATATTCAAAAATGTTATTTTATAATTTTGATGTTTAAAGTCCTTTCATTTTGATTTTTCCTAAGTGACACGCACTTACCAAACAAGGCAGCAGACCACCTAAAAATGCAGATTTATAATACAGAACCCTTTTCTATCTTTTATGATGTACTCTAGTCAGCAATCTGTTTAGTTCAGTGATTCAACTGCCTTACAGTGCAGCGCTGTGCTATCAGTGGATCCTCTGTCTGAACAAAACAGATGTGAGGAAATAATGTGTTGTAGGTAAGCGTTCATTTCCTCCCCCTCCTCTCTGTCCCTGTCTCTTCTCTGACAGCGCTGGTGTGGGCAGGACCGGCTGCTTCATCGTGATTGATGCCATGCTGGAGCGCATGAAGCACGAGAAGTCTGTAGACATCTACGGTCATGTGACGTGCATGCGCGCCCAGAGGAACTACATGGTCCAGACTGAGGACCAGTACATTTTCATTCATGAAGCCCTGCTGGAGGCCGCCACCTGTGGCAACACTGAGGTGCTGGCCCGAAACCTGTACGCTCACATCCAGAAACTCACCCAGCCCCCACCTGGTGAGACAGTGACTGCCATGGAGCTGGAATTCAAGGTGACCGATAAACACACACCACAAATAAGTATCAAGCATTACTCAGGGTTGTAAAGTATTTCTTATTATGTGGTGTTAAATGACTGTTAAGTGTTCATTGTGTTCTCCTTGACTCCTGCAGGCTCTAATGAAGTATTTAACCAAAAATAATGTTTACCAAATTGGGATGTTTTTTTTTATTATTATTTTACATTATACTGCATAGTTTCTTTTGGAAAAACTATGCAGGAAGTGATTTTTTAAATAATAATTAAAGAATATCTGCTTGAGCTGAAGCTAATCTTGCATGCTGGGTTGAATTGGTATGAATAATGAGTTAAAGTTTCTAACTGAATGACTATTTAGAAAAAGTTGTAAATTAGTGCCAAATGAGGGACTGAATGTAGGGCATATATCTAAAATCAATTTGCTTGAAATACAGTACACTTGTTTTGTTTTTTCTTCACAGCCCTTACAGTCTTTAAGCAGCACTCCCTTTAACCCACTGTGTTCACAAACAGTCCTTATACGAGCCTAGTTTTACTATTCTCTCTCTCTCTCTCTCTCTCTCTCTCTCTCTCTCTCTGTGACAGTGAAATACATAAATGATTACAGCCAGTGTGACACAATGTCACAATGAAAGAGAAGATATTAGAGAGGCAAGATGGACGGAGGAAAAAAAGGACCTGTAATCTATGCCTGTGTTTTTTTAAAAAGTGTGCAGTCTAATCTGCTGATCTGAATCAGCTGTGTGTTGCACCTGCAGTCAGCGGTTGCTGTGACATCTAATGAGATTGAGAGCTGGTCTGTTAAAAATACACAGAGAGCCCCACTGAATGTAAGACCGTAGTTTGTCTAATTTTCTTGATCTTGAGTGTCATAAGGCTCGGAGATGCTGGATGGTTCTCCTCTCACTGAGAGAGACACAGTTCACATTCTGTAAGTCACTGTGCTTTAATAGTCACATTGTATGAAACTAGACAAATTTGTCTCTATTCTGGTTAAAAACCATGTATCAAGAGTGAAATTTGTGAAGTAGAGATTAAGTTAAAGATAATGATTTTTTAAAAGTTGAACAGTCTCTCTCCACTCTAAAGTGTGCTGTCATTCATTCCAAAATGAACATTCCAATACACACCAATGTAAAATTCTGTAATAGGCTGAAATTTCCATACAATTTTGAAAAAACTGTGAGGGTCCTGCAAGAGCTGAATTGAGGAATGAAAGTTCCACTTTTGTGAATATTTTGAAGGTTGAATGAAGTTCCTATGTTAAACCAATAAGCAGCAGAAAATTAGTGTGTCTGCAGTTTTGAAGTATTTCCGTTGAAGGATATGGAACTAGTAAGAAGCTGAGATTTTGTCTTTTCGTTGAGGAAAAATGTGCAATATTTTGGAAATTGTGAATTATGAAAAATATAACCAATAATATCCTAATTTAGCTGAACTATTTTGAAGTTTGAATGCATGTGGTACTAGTAAACAAACAAATGCTGGCCGCCACAGACCAACATATACTGGGATTGTTTGCAGCAATTGCGCTAATAAACGTAAATTGGAAAAATACTGTTTCACAGTCCACCCTGATCTGTCAACACCAGACTGAACTGATTATTTCATTGTCTGAAGTTGTCGAGTAAAACAGATGCAGCTGTTGACCTTTCTGACCAGAGTGCTATGCCTCTTCACACAGGTGTAATAACCTGTCTGCCTGTCAGTGTCAGAAATAATTTAAACAATGTACAAAATACTTTGTGTAGTGAACACTGGTGCTAGAGCAGAAATGCCAGTATACATTCAAACGTTTTCAGGGAGTAGAACACACACACACCTTCTGTCAATAGCCATCAGCTGTGATGTTATTATACTCTTTCTCCAAGTGCATCATCAGCCCGTCTCATGACCATGATCCAATCTGTCTGTGTGATAATAGCAGCTTCTGCCAAAGATGGAGAATGAAAGCTAAAGAGAATGATTGTAGCGTATGGATCGGTCACAGCCTTCATGCCCACACAAAACGCAAAACTCCTCCCCATGTACCATCACGGTCCATGTACAATCCTGTGCTGTCCATCTGTGCGGCGTCCACTGCCAGCACTGCTCCTGTCACACCTACAGTCCTACAGGAAGTTCCGGGACCCCATGATAAACAAGTCAACAGCACTTTGTTCTACCAGCTAATATTTAAATCACAGTCCAGCTCTTGGACTCCCACCAAAACACGGTCAGGATTTAGTTATTGACTTTGGATTAAACACTGTGTTTAACACTTCAGTCCTACAAAAATGGTTAACTTCTCAGCAAGGTTAGACGAGCCACTGATTTTGTTTTTTTAGAAAAATGAAAAACACTGTTCACCAGTGTTTCTTTTCAATTTTACTTATATTTTATGGTCATGTTCACATTTCACTTTGTAATGCTATCACTGTAACTGTCATTACTGTCATTTATTAGCCTTTCTTATCATATTATATTAAGAACTTTATCCTTGACTCCAAGACATAAACACACTTGTGGCTAGAACCAGAGTTAAGTGAGCCAGCTGATAAAGAGTGTTGTTGTACTGGTTATCCAGATGGTCGTTGATAGGTTTTGTGATGTCAGATTACCAAAACAGATACTGTGTTAGTCAAACTCAGGCCTCAGGAGACACTTGGGTGTAATAAAACAAAGAAGTACGTGGTAAAAAGTGCAGACTCAGTGTCAGTGTGTTGTGAGGCAAAACAAACAAAGTAATAAACACGCCCCACAGTGCAGAGTCTGACCGCTGATCTGCCTTACATGCTTGAGTCATACTGGACTCAGGTGTGTCCCTTGCTGCTGATTAAGCTCCTTAAAGACATCAATTTCTTATGTTGAAAGAAACCCTTATGTCTGAATATAGACTTGTCAGGGGAGCATATCTGACCTTTTTGTTTGTTTATTTCAGGCCACTAATTTATTCTCTCTCCCCGTTTCTCCTCCTGTGTTCTTCCTTTCAACGTTTTAATAAACAGAGACTGGCCAACTCCAAAGCTCACACGTCACGCTTCATCAGCGCCAACTTACCCTGTAACAAGTTCAAGAACCGCCTGGTCAACATCATGCCTTTCGAGTCCACCCGCGTCTGCCTGCAGCCCATCCGTGGTGTCGAGGGTTCTGACTACATCAATGCCAGCTGCATCGATGGCTACAGGTCAGCAAACGTCCAGATTTGAATTGAATACAATGACTGGTGAGGGTGGCAACTTGGACCACACTGAGGGCAAAAATATAAATAATGTTCCTTCTGGACAGAAAAACGTGTCATTGTGGTAACGCGAGGTATGAAGATTATGAAGATCGATCATGAAAAGGAAGAACTGAATCATAGAAACATATTTGCCAGTTTTGGTTTGGGAAAATTTGTCTATATTATATCTTTATTTAGGAGAAATGTTATTATAGATATATAAACTATAATTGCAAATTGAAGTGTTTCAATTATATCTTGCAATTGTAAGAGATAGAAAGAAAGACTCAACTGTCAACTTGATTTTGGTGTTGAGCAGGAGGAAAGGTTGAGGCTTGTCCTAGGTCTGTGCATTTTTTTTTTTATATGTGACTGATCAACCACAATACCACAATATAAAAATCCTTCAATTGCATCTGGGAGTTAGTGCTTAAACATCAGTGCTATTATTTCACATATTAAGACCACGGAGCCAACACTACACAAATTCCTAACACTTGGCTGCACTGACTGTGACAGGCCACCATTTCTTTTCTGGAAATCAGAGGTCGTCAGGTGTGAAAAATGCAGTAGGTATTCACAGCGGGCTTGATAAAAATGTATAGAAGCGGACAGAGGATGAGGCTGCAGCGGACACTATCAAGTTGGAAGAACTACTCTTTGCTCTGTTGATGCAGCTCTCATCCACTGAACCACTGCCACTTTCATATAGAAAGCCACCGCGCATCCTTGTGTGCTCTGACTCCAAATTGCTTCCTAGACGGAGAAAGATGAAACGGCAGCTCTCTGTTTTATATCTATATAAGTACAGACAGAGCTGGCTCTTGTGTGGTTGAAGTGTGCTGTGAGGGGATGATTTAGCTGGCATGAAATGCCATTCAGTCCATATAGGTTTTCCTTCACACCAGGCTATGACAGAGACAACACCTCTGCCCTCCTCCAGTGCTGTTTGTTAAAGAGATGCTCCGCAGAGGCCAACCCACTATTGTTGCTGTGTAAATGGCATAATTGCAGCAGGAGAGGGTGTAATGAAGTGTTTTCTTAACTCATCCCTCCCTCTTTATCCTCTCTGTTCTCTGCTTTTCCTTTTTTCTTCTTCATGTATTTGGTTTCTGTGCTCCTCCTTCCTGAGTCTTTTTTGCACCTCCTTCCTCGTTCTCTCCTCCCACCTTTGTCTCTCACTCACATCTTCATTTTTTGTCCAAACATCGTGGCAGAGACAGACACATATCCGGGTGGGAACCTGTTGTGAGGACCACAGGCACTGTGTAATTAAGCTGTATTTAAAGCCCATGCATAAATAAAAATTAAACAGGGCCCCCCCATGTCCTTCACCTCGACGCCTTCTGGAAAAGCCAATAATAAGCTAAAGAGAGGCAAACCATTGATTCCAGCTTTGCTATCAGGAGTGTGAGCCCTGGATATGCTCTGATGCAACTTGGAGTTTTAGCATTGTAATGAGGTTGAAATGAAAGACTGTGTCCTGGAGCACTACAGTCTTGTGGGATGATGCATAGTGAGCTTTGTGCTGTTTGGCAGCGCGCTCATCGTGACAGTGTGTGCAGGGAAGTCAGTATTGTGTGATGCTGTTAGAATTGTTTTTGTTTTGGCTAGGGGCTGTTTTACTGGGAGGTTAGAGGGGTCCACCCTATCAATTTTAAATTTAGCACTCATCCCCTGCTTAGCTTTGTTCCCTGCCTCCTCTGTTCTTAAAGTCCCTTTCCTACATTCCTACATTAAGTTCCTTTCCTTGTCCTCTCCTCTCCTCTCTCTCCAGTGACCAGCTGGAGAGTGCAGTGCTCTCTCTTTCATCTCCTCACATTTTCCTCTCGACTTTTACTCTTTATACTTTCTACATTTACATCTCCTTTGCATTCAATTTTTTTTTTTATTTTATTCCTCACTCTGTAGCGTTTTTTCCCTCTTATGCTACATCTCCTTTCCTCGCTTCCATTTCTGTTTTTTCTTTATTTGTGTGAGCGAGGCCCCAAGCATATTCTAATCTCCCAGTTCCATATTAGCGCTTTGCCTGCAGCACCTCCATTAGTTGTTCAGCTGAGGCTCAGAGTGTGAGCATGTGTGCGTGTGTGGCTGCATGTTTGAATACACACGTGAAACAGCTGCATGTGTGAATGCGAGCACCATGACACAAACCTGCATGTGCTGCACAACATGCCAGTGTGTGCATGCATTCCTCGGCTCCTACAGCCTGTTGATCAGTGCACTGCTGCCACCTGCTGCTTCACAGAGTAATTGCTCAGCTGGCCCAAAGTCACGTAGGACACAAGCAGAGCTCTGGCATCTCAGTGGATGAGCTCATCGCTAGTTTTGCGAGCGTATCAACTGCTCTTTCTCTCTCTCTCTCATTCTGGGTTGAGTTACAGAGAGGAAGGAGGAAGAAGCAGAGGATCTGGACAGACCAAAATAGCTCAGTGATGGTGATGGCTGCCAAGGATTATTTGCTATGTTCATTAAATGTGTAGGAATTTGTCGTCCGACATTTTGACAGAGAGTACAAGGACATTAGAACATTACTTTATCTTCAGTGTGCAGCTGAATGCTTTTAGCAACACGCCTTTATGGGTTTTGAAACAGATTTTCCACAAGTCACTCTGCTGAAGGTGCCTCATGTATAAATATCCACCAGATGGTTTTATGTTGCTTTCATAGAAGGGTAGTGGAGTAAGACAGAAAGTGGCACAGCTCTTCGCTTTTATTTGAATAGATTTGTGTCAGAATGTATTTGCTCAGTTGTGTTGCATATTATGCTCTGTCTCTTATTAAATACTGCGTTGTGGGTTAACATCTCTCCCTCGTCATTAAACCTGTTCTGCTCATTGCTTTGAGGTGTGCTCAGGGATACAATTACAAAAGCACCTTAAAAGTTATATTTATGTAATGTCATGTTAAATCTCTGCCTCCTCTGGGTGTGTTTGTGTCCTCAGACAGCAGAAGGCCTACTTGGCCACACAGGGCCCACTGGCTGAGACCACCGAGGACTTCTGGAGGATGCTGTGGGAACACAACTCCACCATTGTAGTCATGCTCACCAAGCTACGCGAGATGGGACGGGTAAATACGCAAACGTTCACTGGACCATGTCAGTGGATGATAACAATCTTCATATGCTCGCAGGATTCATACTGAGCTGCAAATAAACATTCACTCCAGCCCTTAACAGTAACACTGGTTAAGAATTAGCTCATTCTTTAATCACCACGGAAGGAATTCATCCAAAAGTAAAACATGCTGCTGGGTCACAATCGTCAGTAGTTGGTTGCATTCCATGCATACCAGCCCTATTGGCAGACCCATGGCCAGGCGGTAGAGGTTTGGGCTTGGAAGTGGAGGGCTGCTGGTTCAAATCACACAACAGATCAAGGGCTGGGGTGCCCCTGAGCAAGATACCCAACCCCCAGCGCTCTCCCGGCACAGATAAGTGCTGCCAACTGATACACCGTCCAGTTTGTATGTGTTGTCACACTGTCACACTACTTTATTTCTGCTGGCATGTAAAAAAATCAATATTACTAACTGGTGTATGCAAACAAAAACTAATTCTAATTCCTACAAATGTATAGCTACATTACATTACCTTTTTTTCTTTACTTTCAGATGTTCATACTGTAAAGAGACTGTATGCATTAACTTGACAGAGATATAAATATAACCTTATTTATTTCTTGCTGAGAGGTAGGTGTGAAAATGAGCTCCACTCCCACGTCTGTCTGCTAAATACTGCTACAGACACATATCTTAGTTTAGCTTAGCTTATGTACTGGAAACAGGGAGAAACAGCTACAACTTTGGTGCTGTTAAAAGGGATTTTCTTAATTCTTTCGCCTGGGGATCTCTGTTGGGTGTCTGTCTCTGTTGTTTCATGTATCCTGTTTACTCACCAATAAAGGCAAACAAAGAGGTTCCAGTCAACAGATGTTATTACCTGTAGGCTGAGCCAGGATAACTGTTTCCCTCTGTAAATACTATCTAAACCTCAGCTACTGTAAGAAAGCAAATAAACATACTGTAGCTCCAAAAACTTCAAACTGTTCCATCAAATAAAAAATGTCAGCGCATTTATCTTCATGTAATTAAATCCATGACGTCGACTGAGCAGTTGTTTTGTGATCATGCAGGTGATTCTGTCAGCATTCAACTGCCTTCCTACAGCTTTTTTTCACCCTCCCATCCACAATAACACCTCTCGTGCACATCATCGCACACAAACAAATTCCACTGAACACGAATCAGATGACATTTCAAAACCACATATTAGTGTATCTGGATTTCCATGTATGAGCTGAGACATGACTCCAGGTGACTAATACCATACTGTCACCTGTGCTGATCATTATTATTATTGAAGTCATTTTGGAATGTTTTTTAAATTCTTCACATATATAGCAAGTGCTTAATGTTTTTCTTTGGTTTTGCCTATATTTCTTCTACAGGAGAAGTGTCATCAGTATTGGCCAGCAGAGCGTTCAGCCAGGTACCAGTACTTTGTGGTGGATCCAATGGCTGAGTACAACATGCCCCAGTACATCCTCCGAGAGTTTAAAGTCACAGATGCCAGGGTATGTCAGAGTCAAGTAAAGGGGGATGAAGATAGATTGGCATCTTAAACCAATACAAAACATCCACCCCAAATTTTAAAGCTCCAGTGTGCAACCGTTTGATTTTTGTTGTTGTTGATGTTATTATTCTGCCTCTGAAAACAGGCTCTGTCAAGCAGTACTATCAGACCTGACTGACAGAGCATTTGCGTGTAAACAGTAAAGACGCAGCGTCTTTTAAACAGTAGAATTCACTTTTGAATGCGCCATCAAACATGTTCATCCACATTTAATAACATTACGTATGCTTGTTTATGGGCTTTGTGGATGGGTGTGATCGGATAGCAATCGAATGTGTAAATGAAAAAAATGCCAGGTGTAAATAGGGCCATTGTAACACAGTAGTACAAACTTTACCATAAATCCACTCTAAAGGGATGAGTAGTACACAGAACAACAAGGTTAACTACCTACTCATGTTACTCATGAATCCTGAAAATCTTGGTATGTAGTAATTGACAGATTAGTCTCAGTCTCTGCACTCCACAGTCATGCTGTGTTTTTCTTTTTTTTCTAGGTTGTTAGCTTTATTCACATCACATCCCAGGTGTAGATTAGATGATTAGATGGCTGCCTTTTAAAAAAGCAGCAGGGTTGGGACCTTTATCGTGGAAGACTCTGCTGAAGTGTTTTGTTGTTTTTGTTGAGTGCTGTGTCAGACACCAAGTAGGTGTGAAGAGCGTTATCTGGTCAGAGAGAGCAATTAAAATATTAAAGTCAGCTCAGCCGAATCAAACAAACAGAATACATCGATACTTGTTCATCTCTGTTTTCCTCTTCACCGCTCACTGCCTCTTTATGGAACTATGGAATGATTTATCCCTTCAAATTAAATCTGACCCCACTATCAAAAATTTTAAACGACATTTGAAGACCCACTTGTTCACCTTGTTGTTGTACTTTTTGATTTGGAAAGCACTTTACTTAACCCTCTATGTTTTTAAATGTGCTTTAGAAATAAAGTTGATTATCGCCCTCTCTCCCTCTCTCTCTCTCCCTCTCTCTCTCTCTCCCTCTCTCTCTCTCTCTGCTGCCCCCTTCAGGATGGCCAGTCCAGAACAATCCGCCAGTTCCAGTTCACCGACTGGCCCGAGCAAGGAGTGCCAAAAACTGGAGAGGGCTTTATTGATTTCATTGGACAAGTACACAAAACCAAGGAACAGTTTGGACAAGACGGACCAATCACTGTACACTGCAGGTGAGGAGGAAAAGATGACCCCCATTACTTATACTTGTCCAAAACATTTAAGAAACGGACACAGGAAAATAATGTAGATGCTGATCGACTCAAAAATATGGTAAAATGTTCCAAACAGTGTATAATATGTACAAAAATAACATAATCATATGAATTCATGGTTAAAGTCCTTTAATAATAACAGGTACACTGACCTTAAAGTACATTCTGCAGAAAAACTTCTTTCATGGTGTTTTTCAGACTAACCGGAAATCATTTGCTCATTAAAAGTATAATGAGCTTTCAATTTTAAGTTAAGGAGATTAAAGTCTTAGACAGTAAAAGTAATGACCATCTCCATTTTGCTCCTCCAGTGCCGGGGTGGGCAGGACCGGAGTCTTCATCACCCTCAGCATTGTGCTGGAGAGGATGAGGTACGAGGGCGTGGTCGACCTCTTCCAGACAGTGAAGACACTTCGCACCCAGCGGCCTGCCATGGTGCAGACCGAGGTAAGAAGAGAGCACTTACAAGACATTCATGCAAAACATCCCACAGTGACAAGGCAGTTTTCAAAGTCACTGTTGTATATCTTTATTGTTTAAGCATGATGTTATCGAAAGTGTCCTGTTTGTGACAAATTTGTTTTTAATAGAGGTGTTAGAGGTGCAGGACAAATGTCAAAGTAAATGTATGTGCTACAGTTAGAGATTCCGTGGTTTTAAGAATTAACACGTGATAAATACAATGAATAAATGAAGGAAAAGTTTTTGAGCCTTACTTTGACTTATTTAGCTTATTTTGTTGGAAATTACCAAAATAAATATGGGTTATTTCATTGGTTAAAGATACTGTTAGGTTGAACATCTGTTACATTCAATCCATTGCCAAATGAATTCACATGCTGCAGAGTTATTATCAGCTCCAAGTGACTCTTTGTCAAGTCAAGTCAATTTTATTTATGCAGCCCAACATCACAAACACAATTTGCCTCAAAGGGCTTTACAGTCTGTACAGCAAGTGACACCCTCTATCCTTACATCGAGTGAGGAAAAACTCCACAGAAAACCCTTTTACAGGTTGTGTGCTGCTCTAGGATTTGTTCTAAATCACGAGTGACGGAGACACGGTGGGAGCATAACAGCAACATAGTGCTAGTAAAGTGAGATGGCTGCAAACTATTTAAGTTTACCTGAAAACTCCAAAAGGATCCAGGAAAAGTTTCAGAAGTGGATTCCACTGATAAAAAAAACCTGGATGTTCAGCAGTTTGACAGGACAAATGCTTATTACAACTGGGTATCAGAGGAGGAGGTGGTGTAGGATCATGTAGAGCAGCCATTCCCAGACCTAAGAGTGAAAAGCCCCTGATTTTAACCTTTGACCTTAAATCACTACCCTGATCAACACACAAGACTAGGAGCAATAATTCCCTAATGTATTAATGTGTTTATTTAAAAAAATCTGTACAGATCAGTCTTAGTTTAGCTTCACATCAAAGTGCTCACACAGTGTATTTGACATCGACATAAATACAAATTTACAAATTAAAATTGACAAATTAACATTGAGTGCAAATACTGAAACGTTAGGTCTGTATGCTGACTGGCTGACACCGGATACTTACATATAAAATGTCACTATACATATATATGTATATATATATATATATATATATATATATATATATATATATATAAAACCTGCTACACTAGGTTGTTTTATTCCTTATACATATTTCTCTAAAATCAAACGTACATGTTTTACAACTATTCAAAAGTTGATCGCAAAACTGAAAAGTAAAAACATATTTATTTAATTATATTAATGACCTTTCATAGCCTGCCTGCAGTACCGTCGCCTGCAGTACTGTCGCCCGTAGTATCCTGCAGTACCATCACCTGCAGTACCGTCGCCTGCAGTACCGTCGCCTGCAGTACCGTCGCCTGCAGTACCGTCGCCCATAGTATCCTGCAGTACCGTCGCCTGCAGTACTGTCGCCCGTAGTATCCTGCAGTACCATCACCTGCAGTACCGTCGCCTGCAGTACCGTCGCCTGCAGTACTGTCGCCCATAGTATCCTGCAGTACCGTCGCCTGCAGTACTGTCGCCCGTAGTATCCTGCAGTACCATCAACTGCAGTACCATCACCTGCAGTACCATCACCTGCAGTACCGTCGCCTTCAGTACCGTCGCCTGCAGTACTGTTGCCCGTAGTATCCTGCAGTACCATCACCTGCAGTACCATCACCTGCAGTACCGTCACCTGCAGTACCGTCGCCTTCAGTACCGTCGCCTTCAGTACCATCACCTGCAGTACCGTCGCCTGCAGTACCGTCGCCTGCAGTACCGTCGCCTGCAGTACCGTCGCCTTCAGTACTGTCGCCCATAGTATCCTGCAGTACCATCAACTGCAGTACCATCACCTGCAGTACCATCACCTGCAGTACCGTCGCCTTCAGTACCGTCACCTGCAGTACCGTCGCCTGCAGTACTGTCGCCCGTAGTATCCTGCAGTACCATCAACTGCAGTACCATCACCTGCAGTACCGTCGCCTTCAGTACCGTCACCTGCAGTACTGTCGCCTTCAGTACCATCACCTGCAGTACTGTCACCTGCAGTACCGTCACCTGCAGTACCGTCGCCTATAGTATCCTGCAGTACCATCACCTGCAGTACCATCGCCTGCAGTACTGTCGCCCGTAGTATCCTGCAGTACCATCACCTGCAGTACCATCGCCTTCAGTACCATCACCTGCAGTACCGTCGCCTGCAGTACCGTCGCCTTCAGTACCATCACCTGCAGTACTGTCACCTGCAGTACCGTCGCCCGTAGTATCCTGCAGTACCGTCACCTGCATTACCGTCGCCTGCAGTACCGTCGCCTATAGTATCCTGCAGTACCATCACCTGCAGTACCATCGCCTGCAGTACTGTCGCCCGTAGTATCCTGCAGTACCATCACCTGCAGTACCATCGCCTTCAGTACCATCACCTGCAGTACCGTCGCCCGTAGTATTCAAAACAAATTTGAATGAAGGCATTATTCACATCTAGATTAGTTTTTGTCTTTCTAACTTGTCTTTCCTCTTCGTCTCTACAGGACCAGTACCAGTTGTGCTACAGGGCAGCTTTGGAGTACCTGGGGAGCTTTGACCACTATGCAACGTAACCACTCCCATCCGAGCAGCCTGTCTGGTCAAACCTCTCAGGAGTGTGCCAAGTGTCCCATCTCAGCCACCATCCACTCTCTTGACCCCCTTAAAAAGCCCAAACCCCTCACAGCTACCGAAGGGGAGGAAAATGGCACGTGCTCACAGAACTGTTGATGGGTTCAGCCAATCACAGAGATCCATGTCGACTTAAACACCCATGTGAAATTTGCTTTAAAGATAATAATGGAAATATTAGAAAGACTGTGACAAATAGGACAACTCTTGTACAGATGTGTCGGGGCAGACAGGCTTTATGCCTCCCTGCTCTGTCCAAGCCAAACCTCCCTGATTGTCAAAGGCTACTGGTAGCACTATGAGAGCACTCTCTCTGTTCGCTCTCTCTCTC
Organism: Brachirus orientalis; assembly: GCA_016785285.1. Lineage (NCBI taxonomy): Eukaryota > Metazoa > Chordata > Actinopteri > Pleuronectiformes > Soleidae > Brachirus > Brachirus orientalis. The sequence goes on from JAFBJR010001954.1 coordinate 339,776, forward strand.
TCTTTTTTTTTTTTTTTTTGTTGGATTGACAATATTATGATTCATTATGTCATATGTTATTGTTTGGTATACTTTTTGTTGATGTTTATAATAATCATTTTAACATCAGACATTTCTTTTGTCTTAAACTGCCCAGCCTTGGGCCTGCATTATTTTCATAATCGGTACTTTTTTAAATTTTTATCTTAGGGTATTTTAGCACAAGGGACATGTATTTTTAACACGTTCCTAGATACTAATACAGGAGGACCACTGTTCTCTGAGCTGCTGTTAGATTTATGTTATCATTTGACTTCTTTGTTGTATTCATATCATGTGTTTTTGGTCTTATTCACTTCAACACGTCAAAAGAAAATTGCCTTTTTATTTGTCATTTTCGATAAAAAAACAAAGCAGTAATGGGAAAATAGATTTCAGAGCACACACCTGATAACGTTGTCCTTCTGTAAACATGGTAGCTAGCCAAAATACAAGTGAAACGGCTAACAAAAGACTAAATGAGAGGTGTACAGAAATGGAAAGCACATGATTTCTATGGGTTTTTTCTTTATTTGTTTGTTTTTCATTAGAAGCCTATGGCATTGAGGCCTTCATACTCCACGGAGTACATACACAATGGAGAACTTACCAGAGGAAACAGACTTTTATACCCAAAGGGTAGTGGACAGAAGAGGAAAACCCTCCCTGATCTCTGAATATAAATGCTCTTCAAGTCCCTCCCGTCTCCTCGCTGCCCATCAGCCAGGTCGCTTCGCTGGAGTTGAACCGCACACTTGCACACACACACACACACACACACACACACACACATGGGCTGAGGAGTCAAACCATCAACGCTGGCACCTGTACAGAATCAACCATTCCTACCAGAGGGAAAGAGACTTAGCCCTTTGGACTGAAACCTGATATTATTTTATACAGAAATAAAACTATAAATATAAATATATATATATATATAATTATGATTGATTATATATATGTTCAGTTACACAAAGATATATACACATCAAAAGTCTATTGTTAAAAGGATTAACTCTGCTGATCTACCAACCTAGAGACTCTGCAGAGAGCCTGCCGTCCTAGAGTGTGTATTAACGGAACCACCATTGTATCTACTGTAATAACATAGTAACTTCAACAGCCAGTCATTGATCTGGAGGAGCAGAAACAGCACAACACCCCCCCACACCCACAGCCCCACTCCACCCATCAAAGCAGACGACTCCTCGCTCGGCGCAGGTCGTTGCACCAGTCAAGCACACATCTTCTCCCACACGAGCTGCAGGAGGCGCCGTCGGAACCGTGACAGTGAACGGTGGAGGAGGTGGGAGGGAGGGGGCACTTGAAAAAAAAAAAAAACCCGCTGACGAAAAACAAAAAGATTCATTTTTACCTTGTGAATGCTTAGTGCTGTAGGGGTTCGATCTGTTGTACACAGTCTGTTTTCTATTTGTTGATAAAGAACTGGAATTTAAAAAGAAACTGTCGATGAAAACGAAAAAAAAGACACGCATTGATGTTAATAAAGTTAAATAATTCGGTTTTTGTATAAATACCCTGGCTGCTGAGTTTGTTTCTTACAGTGTTGTTGATGATGATCTCTCTCAAACATGGCTCTCGCTGGATTGTTGCCCTTTATTCTGACCTGAAAAGACTTTACTCTCACACTGCATTTGTTTCAAGACTTTTCTTAGATCTTCTTGTTCCAGTAGGATCACTGAACCAGCAGAGACATGAGTGCAGGCTGTTTTAGAAACTTAGCATGATGAATAACAATGTCAAATAATGTGAAATACTGTATTTCATTAGTAATTTATATCTTTATAAAATTTGTAATAATTGACAAATGCTATAACTATAAGCACTTAAACACCATTACAGCTGCTCATACCTACATTATGCTGTTTTTTATGTTTTTTATTCATAAAAATAAACTTTAACAGTAAAGATAGTCAATAGATGCAGTTATCCATCTTCTTAAATATAATGTTCATCTTAAGAAGATGAACATTATCTTAAGAAGATGAACATTATATTAGCCAAAAGTAGAAATGTGTCTTGCTGTTTGTTTTTTTTTAACCATCTCAATTGCAGTAGACAGTGGGCTTCTGTTAGACCAATCACAGCCTTTAAATGCATAGTATGCAATTTATTTTTGCTGATTGAACTCAAATATTGATATTATTAACAAAAGGCCGAGTTTGATGATGTCGGGAGGCAGTGTGGGATCATGAGAACTGAACGGTCCAGGCAGAGCTTCAGCAGCAGAACAGGCAAACAGTAATGAGTTGTCAAGATCAATTAGTGACAAATACACACAATAAAATTAAAAAAAAAAAAAACAGCATCCGGCAACATCCAGTGTCGTCCCAGTGCTGTTCCCCAGGTCAGATCATTGAGAAGGTTGTGTCAGGAAGGGCATCCTGCAAAAAACATCTCTTCCAAATCAAATATGTGACCCCAAGAGAGGGAGAGCTGAAAACGAACAAAAAAGACAAAAGACAACACACTGAATAATTACTGATACCAAATAGTTCCTTCCTCTCACAGTAAAATACAAGAGCTCATTAAAGGTGAGCAAAATGAAACAGTCTCATCCCTGAAACAGAAAAAAATAAAAATAAACTATGGATTTAAAGAGAGAATGGTAGACTGATCTACAAAGCATAGAATGTGTCTCATAGTTTTTAGTGGTGATGCACGACTTTTGGCTGATATACCAATATATTCTTTGCAGCAGATGTAAATATACATTTCAACAATTGTGCAAAATAAACAAAAATAGTAAAAGATAGTTGGAGAGAACGACAACATAGAAGTCAAGGAGGTAGCAGCTGATTCAGCCTACTGTTTTAGTCATTAGTCATATCAGAGACCTTGGTGCTTTTGACAATATAAGATAATACATTTTTAAAGCCATTTTTGAAATTTATTGAACTTTTAACCAGGAATAAAACTCAGTGAGATGAAAAATCTCTTTCGCAAGATTGTCCTGGACAACATGGGCACAGATACAAGTATTCAATCATACAGCATACTAACTATCCATCCATTCATCTTCTGCCGCTTGTCACGGGGGCAGCAGCTTCAGCAGAGAACCTCAGACTTCCCTCTCCCCGGCCACTTCGTCTAGCTCTTCTGGGGGAATATTGAGGTGTTCCCATGCCAGCCGAGAGACATAGTCTCACCAGTGAGTCCTGGGTTGTCCCGGGGGCCTCCTCCCAGTGGGACGTGCCCAGAACACCTCACCAGGGAGGCGCCCAGGAGGCATCCTAACTCATCTGGCTCCTCTCTACTTTGAGCCCCTCCCGGATGACCGAGCATCTCACCTTATCTCTAAGGGAAAGCCCAGACACCCTGGGGAGGAAACTCATTTTGTTGCTTGTATCCGCAATCTCATTCTTTCGGTCATTGCCCACAACTCATGACCATAGGTGCAGGTAGGAACGTAGATCGACTGGTACATAGAGAGCTCCTCCTTCACCATGACAGACTGATGCAGAGCCCGCATTGCTGCAGATGCCGCACCAATCCGCCTGTTGATCTCCCACTCCATTCTTCCCTCACTCATGAACAAGATCATCCAGAGCCTTGAGGAACTCTGGGCGGATCTCATCCACCCCCGGGGCCGAAGTCGATCATCGAGAAGGGCCTCCTGATACCAAGTGTGGATACCCTTATGTTTGAACATGGTGTTTGGACAATCTGTTCCTCACAATCACACCCCTCCAGGTCTCACTATCATTGCCTACTATCATTGCCCACGTGAGCACTGAAGTCTCACAGCAGAACGAGGGAATCCCCAGCAGGTGCCCGTTCCAGCACCCCCTCTAGGGACTCCAGAAAGGGTGGGTACTCTGAGCTGCAGTTCGGTGCATAAGCACAAACAACAGTCAGGACCCGTCCCCCCACCCGAAGGCGGAGGGAGACTACCCTCTCGTCCACCGGGGTGAACCCCAGTGTACAGGCCCCAAGCTGGGGGACAATAAGAATGCCCACACCAGCTTGGCGCCTCTCACCAGGGGCAACTCCAGAGTGGAAGAGAGTCCAACCCCTCTCGAGGAGACTGGTTCCAGAACCCAAGCTGTGTGTCGAGGTGAGCCCGAGTATATCTAGTTGGAACCTCTCAACCTCGCGCACCAGCTCAGGCTCCTTCCCCACCAGAGAGGTGATGTTCCACGTCCCTATAGCCAGCTTCTGCGGCCGAGTGTCGAACCGGAGACGTGCATATACAGCATATAACACATCTATTATACATTTCTAAATATCTTCATTATCCAGCACAGACAAAAATGATGCAGAAACAATGTCTTTTTGACCTCAAAGGAAAGACAATGTAATTCTAAAACAAAAACCCAATGTCAGTTTTGGCCTTTTCATTCCATCGCTGAATGTAAGTAGTAAAGGTGGGAGATTCATCAAGCAATAAAAAAACCCATATACTTACATTGAGATACAGAATCACTCTGGTAATCTTTGGCAGGTTCTGTGTCTTTGATTTTGAGTTTGAACAGTGGTGGTTGGATTATTTGACATGTAGTCAGCCTTGTAATGAGCTGCTAATCACTTTCACCTGATGTCAATTTGGACTTGGCTCTAGTTTCCCTCGGTGATAAGCAGCAGAATGAAACAGTGAATTGTCTTGGATCAGAAATAAAGAAAAAATACTACTGACAAGTCAATACTATAGAACTCTGTGATGCTGAGTCATGTGTTGATTTAGTGATGATTCACAGCTCATTCAAAACAAAGAGGAATGTCGACGTGACCTGCACTGCTCTGAGATTAAAGCCCGTTTTTGGAGGATTTCTTCTCTGACAGTCACTAGACAGAACACAACTCCCTGCTGACACATGAGCTGAAGAACAAACACCAGGCTCACCTGCTTCTAAAAGGAATGTTTCTTTGGTTTCAATGTGACTTTGAGCAACTGTTTGAATAAAACCAATCCGGTGGAATGCAAACTTTTGAGGTTGGCACTGTTTGTAACAGATAAGACCAGAAACATCTACATGACTCGAGCAGAATGTATGACAAGGGCAAACTTAAAGCTGTTTGCCAAATGGCTGCTGTGTTCTCTGACAAGAAAACGCTTCCTCACCTGGAACATTTTTGACAGGAAACCTGTGCAAGTCGGAGCGGAACAAGTTTCCTTTTCAGAGAAGATCTTCCAGACATTAAGTTCTCATGGTGCTGTTACTTCAGTCTGCATTCTTCATCCTGACATCCTGAATCTGGCTGATAGTTTAAAGTAAGGCCTACATGTCCTGGGGCCACCAGAGGACAGTGTCAGTGTCTCATCAGTGAGAAGAATCAGAAGAAACAAGTAAGTCTTGAAAGTCACACAGAAGAACCGGTCCATGAATCCTCTACACTGGTGAAGGTTACAGGCAGGACAGGAGCCGCCGGCCCAAGGCGTAAGTGAACAAAGCAGCTGATTTGGGCCCTGTAACCAATGGGGGCCCCCAAATATGTGTGGAGGAAAAAAAGGATTTTATCACATTAAAGACATCTAGATATATTTAGATATTTAAACAATGTTGAGCTTAAGTGATTTGGTTTTATTTTGGAGATGAAGATTTGCTCATTTGGTGCACATCTGTTCTAAGTTTTAAAACTGTTATAGCTCAGAATCACCACACATGCTAATATGATAATACTTTCCAATTTTAGGATTTTACTTCCCTCTAAGCTTAAAAAAAACAAGAGTGACACTGGTTGGGTGTAAAAAATACAACTAAAATTAATGCAATATATATGCATATGTATTACATTTGTACCAAATTCAGCTAAGGGCCCCATAAAGGCTTGGGCCGGTGCTACAGTATGTGCCAACCTGGAAATACTTTGAACAACTTGATTTAAAGTAGTAAACTACAGATCAAACTCTGCTCTTCAATCTGTGGAGCATTTGATCCAACATAGTACAGAAACACCAATTATCCAATGCATTAAAAACAGAAGCTGTTTTTTTTTCTTGTTTCTGTTTGTTTTTCAGTGACTTGTAGTTGTAGACAGCTGGCAGATGGGGGCAGCATTTAGCTGTGTTCACAAGCATGTTATTGCGAGCACTTTGCCGTACATGCCATGTAAACGCAATGCAGTGCATGTAGCAGGACAATAACACACGGCAACTGAGGCTACAAAGTGTAACACAAACCGAGGTGTGTGAAAGTGAAAGTGTTCACATGCGTCTTTTGAAACACGAGTGGCCTCTGCACCCGCGGGGCCTCAGCTCATCTGGTGCACGACTGCAAATTGCATTGTATATTTGTTCTTGAGCCAGGATGGATTTACCTTGTGACCACATTTCTTTTTTTTGTGTCTGTTTTTTCAGAGAAAGTGGTGGTGTCTGTCAAACCCACGGCAAAAGAAAAGGGGAAAAAAAAACCAGCCCTCATTGTTCTTCTGCATCTTTCTCCCAAATGCCTGTTTAGATTTTGGTTCTCTAAAAGTAGTTTTCCACTCGCTGAGATGACATTTGGCTGAAGGATACACGTCCAATCATCGAACCACATCTTGTGCAAGACGACGAGCGTAGTAGCAACGTTTGTGTCTTATTTCCAGCCGTTCTAATGACACCTCGACTGGAATGGTGTGTTTATAGTGTTACTGATTGAGGGCTTCCTTATAATCTTGCCCAAACCTAAACAAAATGTGTTTCTTCACTCATCCACACCCAGTGGAAAAGACTCCGTCCAGTGTGTATAGGACACTATCTTATCCAAAATGGGAACACAGTCTTTTTTTGTTCTTGTATAAGCTGAGTGTCAGACTGCCTCTGTGACGGATGGAACTCTGTTGTATATGAATCGAATGGATCACTCTTTTGTCTCCGACTTGATTTAGCAATTAACAGATGTGGAGGTTTTATTACAGCTGAGGTTGGTCTACGAAAACTTTACACATCTGCGAACAATATGTATCAAGAGCAAATGTTCAGGAAATGTTTCTGCGCTGATTGTTCCTCTTCAAGGCTAAGAAAGCACGATATTGCCCGTGAACTGGAAGTCATTATGTATTTACACAAGCTTCTTTGGCCGGTAATTAAGGTGAATGTCAAACAAGTTAGTTGTGATAATTCCCATGTTTTCTGTGCAGTTTTCGATGGGTTGATGGGATGTGGAGGATCGTGCACCTGCCGAACACAAAGTATCTCAGAGCTTTCCTGAAGGATAGAGCTGAGAGATTCTCGTTCTCGTTCTCAGATTCCTGTTTCAGTAAAGATTCATTTGCTTGTTGACGTTTTCCTTCATTAAATATTGAAGGAATTTTAAATCCTTCAAGGTTTGGCTTTATCGCATCTTCTCCTCACTACTGAACTACTCACTGCGACTTGTGTGTGTTTTGGCGGGAGTCATTCTGACTCATGGCATCAGAATGAGGTATTTGCTCACAAATGATTTGTTTCCTTTGTTTCCTGTTAAGAAGCTGACTTGAAGCTTTAATGATTTAATGAGCAACAACAGCTCATACCTACACATGTCTCTGGCTGGTTCATGCTCCCAGAACTGCACCTGTGATGTGAAGCTCTGTGTATCTCCCTCCTCCCTCGTGCGATCACTTTACTCGTCCCCAAACTAGTTGGCCTATGTTTATATACAGACTGACCCCACACACCTGACGCATTTCCTTCACGGACGCAGTATTTATTTAGATTGCCGTCTGGAGGGCCTGATACCTTTCAAAAGCACAACCATCTGTTCCTCATTTGGCACTCAAGGCTCAAGGGCTAAAATGCTGGTTTGTATTGGAAGAGACGTGAACGTGATTTTGTCAACAACAACAACAACACCAGTAGTTTTATCTCCAGCCAACTGTAGATTGAATCATCATGAGATACCACTGCGGGGATAATAGCACTAAAGAGGGGTTAACGTTGTCAGAGCAGCACCATTAAAAAATTAGAAAAACTCTTGCTTCAGTAGAGCAGGTCTGCCCAATTGAGGCTATTACCAATCTCCTGCTTAAGATGGCAGACTCTCTTGCAGCAGAAGGTAAATGTAAGCCCTTGCTCAGGCCAAAGCATCCTTTAGTGCTTCTCGAGCTAGAGCCAGGGAGATTATCATGTCAGGAGTAATCCGACTCGGCCCACAAGCACAACTACGGAGGAGGAGGAGGAGCAACAGTTGAAGGGGGGGGGCAGGCAGAGGCATCAGAAAAGCTCTCTGCTCCGCTTACAGTAACCACGCTCTCCCTCCTCACTTCAACCCATCTTCTTGACCCAACAGAGTTCTTCTGTGTTGAGCTGCAGAAGAGAACTGCAACCGGACAGAAGGTAAGGACATGTGCTCTATCTCTCCTCCACTGCTCGACACAGTCAAACTGTCCTGAGGGAGAGTGAGTTTCATAACAGATGGAGTAAAAGTTAAAGGCATGTGTGGGGTCTGCTCATGACCTGACGCTCTACCTCAGGTTTGCTCTGCTCCTCTGTTGCAGTCTGTGTGAATAGGGGACCCAAGGTTCTACGTGGAAAGAAGATGATGACAGGAGTTTTTTTCCTGAAGTGAACCAGATGCCAAGTTGGCAGCGTCTCTAAACACCAATCTCGCTCATCTTTTTTTTTTGGATTGACCTGCCATCAAGCTATGAAGCTCATGCTTTCATATGAAGGAATGTTGATAGAGATCTTTTCAAGCTAAAAGAGCCGCGTGGAAGAGCAAATATGATAAAAGAGTAACGCAGCGTGGACCCAAATCAAGTCAGGACACCTCCCTTACTTGCAGGCACAGGGAGTTGGGATGCTTTTCAGGGGAGCAAGCGGGAATCATATCCTCGCACCTCGCCTGTGAGGATGATGGACTTACCTCGCCAGCACTTGTGCCTGTGGAGGTCAGCTGAAGACGACGCCACACAGCTAAGTCTGGATTAGCCGGCCGAACGGTAAGGACACCGCATCTTCTTTTGCTAGTCTAAGCCAGTGGCTTATGGAGAAGGCGTTAGGTGCTGCTGACACAGGAAGGCTCGCTGAGAGCCCAAGTGACAGAAAACACGTCAGATGAGCTGCATCAAAAAGTGGCCCCTCGCAGGAGCCACATGTCAATGACGCGCAGCAGCCTGTCACGAAATGTTTACAAAGTGGTGAACATTGATTACAGGCTTTGGGCCACTATGATGGAAAACAGTCAGAGAAGAAATTATTCTTATGGTCTTTGAATTGATCTTAGAGTATGTGTCCAACCTTTTACCAAACAGACAATTATTTTATCAGGGAGGAATATTTTTCCTTTTGTGTCACTTATCCAACATGGTGGTTTGCCTGATGCATAATTGCTTTTCCCCAAAGGTTGAAGCCAAACAGTGATTTCAGCTAATTATTTTTCCGTGTGTTTATCATCTCTGATAATAATTGTTTTCCACAAGCTACACCTTTAATTGTTTAAATAATTATGATGATTGAGCTCAAACTGCTAAACTTCTTATCTAAAAATATCATGGATGTAACTGAAGAGAGAGACTTTTCACTGAAGTGATGATGCCCTTCTCACTAAGCCCATATCATATGTACAGATTATAGTGAATGTAGCTGGGCCCAAATAGAGGTTAAGCCTAAAGTCAATTGAGCATTTCAACTTTCATAACCTCCCAAAGCTGGTCATAACTGGGGGAAACTGAGGGGATAAGCTGACATGATGCACCACACCTCACGTGTCATCAAAACAATTTTTTATTTGCTTGGATTTGATCGCACACATACAATAAAATGAAGATTTATTTAGGTCTAAAGAAAGTACAGCCTTAAAAGACGTAAAAACATCATATTTTAGATGTTTGTACTTGTTTGCGCTTGATTGCGTGGGTTATATTTGAAAGTGGTATTCAGCTTGTGCCAGATGGCCGTCAACCTTTTGTAGCGGCACCATCAACATGTTTAACATGGGTTTAGAGCCAGTGCTGTTGTGTTAAAAGAGGATCTGGCATAGACAGATTAGCAGCCAGAATAGCAGCTCACAGACTCTTCTTTAGAAAGCAGCCGAGAAATCAATCTTTTCCTTTTTTTTCCCCCACAAAAATGATGAGACAATTTGACATTTCCATGCCAAGCCTCTTTGACTGCCAGGAAAAAAAGATATTTAAATGCATGTCACAACTGCACCTCAGCTTAACTCACTGCATAATAGCAAAGGGCAGACAAACAGGGACAGGTGTCATGTGTGAGTGTGTCTTGCTCTCACACCTCATGAACGCCATCGTCACAACAACAGGTTTGCCTGCTGAGATTTTGAGGTAGGCTGTTAGGTCACTGGATTAATCTGTGTTAACTCTGAATCAGAATACTGGATTAATCCCGGAGAGGAAATTGGGCGCGTTACATTTAAGCAAGTGTAACGTTAAATCCGCACAACGATAGTGGAAAAAAAGGAAGCTTTTTAAGCCACTTATGTCCAGTAATAGGATGCAGGGGTTATGTTTAGAATTTGTGGAATGTGTGTAAGAATATATTGAAAATAAAAACATCTTGCATTACATTTACATGATGTACCCCCCCCCCCCTTCCTTTCTTTTCAATAATGAAAGGCAGCACTCACTAACAAGGAGCAGCCTTGTTTTAATTATACAACAGTTACTGAAGTAATAGAGTCGGAGCCAAGTGAAGTGGCTACCCAGCAAAATTACAGCACTTTCTAACCTAAGCCTTTTTCAGTTGCATTAGAACCATAGCTGGATTTAGAACAGCCAATTCTGGCTCAGAACATCCACTTCATTTTATGGGCTTCTGACCCACCCTGGTGCCACACACAACACAGAGAAACTCACATGTCACTTTCTTCTTCGTTAGTCTGACGGAAAGCTTGAGAGTAGACGAAGAAGAAGTGACTCTTCATGTTCTGCTCGATGGACTAACCCCCGAGTTAGAGGTGTCTGATGGATTAACACACGCACACACACACACACACACACACACACACGTACAGCTAGGTCTGTGCACTGCAGCCAGGTGTTAACCCACGTGACTGCAGATAAAGCCGACAGGCATTAGTGCTAATCCCGCCCTGATCTTTGGAATATGTCCCTATTACCCCTCCAAGCACTCTCTAGCTGTCCCCAGGCCTCCTGATGCTCACTTAAGAGGGAAAAGACAAGACAAGGCCTCTCTACGGCTTCCCTAAAGCACGTTGTTTCCTTGCAACAACACAGTAGGTGTCTTTCCCACTGTTTGTTAAGCTCCTGTTATCTTTTCATTGCAGGTGGTTATGGGGTGTGTTCAGAGTAGCTCAGATACGGCCGGTCACATGGTCAGAGCGGCGCTGACACCACACAGCAGTGGTTGTAATGTTTTCATGGTTAGAGGTTGTGCAGTGGCAAATACGGTGAGGTTTGACCTGTGGGCATTAGTAGAACTCAAGAAGCAGCAGGGTTATATAAACTAGATTATCTGCGCGTGTGTGTGTGAGAGAGAGAGAGCCCTGCTCGTGTCTGGACAACAGTGAAAGGTTGGACTTTGCCTCAATCCCAACACCAGTCAGAAATGGGGAAAGTGGGAGCGACGCAAGTGCCGCATGAGTGTATTTATGGTATGTGTGAGTCACAGTGAGGGAGAGAGAGAGTGACACAGAACAGGCTGTATTTAGGGAATGTACAGGAACAAATGCTACAGAGGGATGGCACATAAAAGTTGGTATCTGCCTTTATTCTTCCAGCACAAAGACGCTCTTCATTGACGCTTTTCTGATCTTCTGTTTGTAATTATGTCGCACGGGTCAAGATTCAAGCAAGCTGACATGCGTCTCCCCCCCAACATCCTTCCGTCCTCCAGCTTCATTCAAACGTTTCAACCACAGACGTCCCTTATCCCCATTTTGACAAATCTTTGTTTCATCATCCACAGGCTTTGGCATTCTAATGAGAGTGTCCTTGTGGCCTGGGCGGGAGGAGAGGGACATGTGCCATGCTACTGTAATTAAACTACAGCCAGCTTAGCAGTGCTACGATCACTGACCCAATTATTCCTTTGAAAATATCACTTTTATTGTGTCATCTGAAATAATGCCATCTTTGAGGCGCAACAAGAGCTCGGTTCAGGGCTGAGGGTCGGGCTCCAAGTGTGCCACGCATGCATTTGAGGACACATAATGTCTGAGGAATGGCATTGACAGACTCGGAAGTTCTAGGTTGAGCGGTTCATGAGTGCTCTCAGACATGTTTGTGGTCCTATAGAGACTGTTTTCACTCAGTCATGTAGCACATCAGGTGCTACACGACTGACAGAACGCATAGGTGTTTGATTTCATACATACTGTGACTCATATTCACTCCTTTTCTCACTGTCAAAACAAATAAGGATTTCCATGCATGTAAACTTTTCTCTCTATGAATGGATGATTTTCTCTGTTTGTTTTTGGGCCCAGCCTTACCACAGCAGCGTGCATGGGCACATCAGCGCTGAAGCTTTGTGAAGGCCGGACATGCTGAGTCTGTGTGGGATCTGTTTCAGTTGTCTTTGCAGCTCAGCTGCACTTTTATGTCTGTGTTTGAGGATGACTTTTCCTTCTGCTGGAGCGTCCTCTGGGTTTCCTCTGTATCCTTTGTGTTGTTTGAGGGAAAACAGCAGCATTAGTCCGTCTTGGAAGTGTCCTCCACGTTCAGAAGACACACAGTGCTCTTTTCCCCATCAGTGTCTGTATGTTTATGTCCATGACAGCAGGAGCCAGTGGTAGATATTAAATGTCTGGGATAATTAATCATCTGTGAACATCTCAACATGCTGCAAAATGCTCCTTGGCACATTTGTTGGCACCACCAACCATAGCGAGAACTAATGGGTTACTGAGTGGAGCAATTATGACAATCAAAGCGTCTTCAGGGACATGAGATCATTGTTTGATGACCAGTCTTCGTCCAGTGTCAGTGTCTCAGACACCGGACGACTCATCTGTCTTTTATGAACTAATTATTTTATCAAGATGAGCCACAAGAGCAAACAGACTGAGGACGTTGATGTATCACTGTAGTGTGAAACAACTAATTCCAAGACTGATTAATTGTCCCAAACTGAGCCTATTAATAACAAAAGAAAACAAAGACCTCATCCTTTGCTATATATCATAACAAACTGGCTAATTTTTTAAATTGAGGATTTATCATCTCTAGAGCAGCAGCACTGAGAATTGAAGTGGAACATTCCAAAGAGGTTTCTAATTATCATGTCACGACAATTCAATACGACAAAGCAAAGGTCAGATGTATAGAAGGGCTGTTGAGTATCACTGCAGGAGCTGTGGTTCCACATTCGATTTCCAAGATTGTTGCATGAATGTTTGACTGTCAAATCAAAACCCTTGACTGGCTGCTCTCCACAGCAAACCCATATGGAATTATGAGTGATGAGTCAAGCTTTGACTGATACGACTGGTTGTACCTGTTTACACGTTGTTTATACCACTGCAGCTCATGTGTGCAGCTTCTATTTTTGTTTTCCCTGCTGCAGTGTCCAAAATACTCACGCACAGTCTGAGTTCACCTATAGTTCTTTTTTTTGTTGTATTTGTTTTGGGGTTTTTTTGGACAAAAGTAAAAGTATTTTTACAGTTTCTCCCAACTCTCTCTCCCAACAGGCTGCAAATAACTTGGAAAAATTATTCATTTCACATTTTTGTTTCTATACTAAATTGGACAAAGCTGCTATTTGACGTTTTTGTCCCACTGTAAACAATCCAGCCGTCTGTATATGTTAACTGCAGGATCCAGTCTGGCAAAACACTTTGTAACACTGGTCTGGATTTGCTGTTATTCGCTGCCAGTTTACCATTTCCGACTCTGGGGAAATGTTTTGCTCACTGGTGACATGATATGAAAAATACAAAGAAGTGGGCTCGTAAAGCTTCTCAAATACCCGTGGAATGAGTCTGAGGGAGGAGAAAATGTAAGGAAGAAAAACCTATAAGTCCAGTTTTAGTGTTGTGCCTGCTGTGCTTTTGAAAGGGAGGGGCTGTATAAGATAAAGGGATGTACAAGCACACATGTTCATTGAGGTCTCATCAAGCATAGCATTGAAAATAGGTGTGGTTTGGAGATTCCTGTCAAGAAAGAAGTGGATTTTCCCTCCTGCAAAAGGATATTTGCTGCCTAAACACTATTTCTAACATTTTCTTCAGAAATCAAGAGAAGAAGTCACAGCAGGTATTTTAAACTGCTCACATTTTTTATGAGGTTTAATGGGAAAAGGGCTTGCATAACTCATGCAGCGTGCCTAAAAAGTCTAAATAAAAAAATTTGTTCTTTCACCCTCGGGCTGCAGCGACATAACGTTAAACACACACTGCATTCTCAAGTGTCAGCAGGTGATGAGAAGCTTGCAGATCATGAACCCACTTACAGTGAATGAGCTGACAGCAGAATTAGACAAAGTAAACTGGTGGTGAAATAAAAAGACTGTGGAGAAACCTCAGCTAACAAAGGTGGATTTAAACGGGAAGGTCACCAAAATGTGATTGTACAGAACACACAGATGATAACAATTACAACATTGTTCTCTCTGCTTATTATGGGACAAGTTTAGAAGGAGGTTTACATGAACGTGAATGATGCTATTTGTGTGTTTTGCCTCTGTCTGCAGAGTTTCAATGCTCCTCCACATTCTAAGATGAAGTTATGGAAAGGTGCCACTTTTGCCTTCATGCTCTGTGGTGCAGCCCTGTCCATCCTCCTCATTAGAAACTTGGCCACTATTGGACAAACCAAACCAAGGACAAAACATCCATACACATCCTCAACTTCCTCAAGTCCATCTTCAGTGTCAGAACCAACACCTAGGACCTCACCGCTATCAGCCACATCTTCAGCATCGTTGCCGTCGTCCCGGCACATGGCTGCTCTCCGTCGCAGTTCCCGCTCAGCGGAGAACATGAACTCTCTCCTCTCAGACTGTAAGACAAATGTTGTTTTCTTTCTTCCTTGCCTTCTCTGATCTGAGATGTCGTGTGAAAGTGTTACTGTGGTTCAGGCTGAACACTTAGAAACAGCTTCTTTTGTTTACAGAACAAGATTTTAAAGTCAACAACAATAACCTGCAGTCAATTAACACCTCATAGTTCACAGTCTTTCCACATAACCACAGTGATACACCCACTTTGGTTTCACACGGCTTCACTGAGAGGAATTCAGCAACAAGGCTGGATGAAGATATTATTTTAGCTGTCATGATATCAGACACTGGCTATTTTTATATGTGCAGTTTTTCTTCAAACAGATTAAAATCATTCTGGTTACAAATAACAACTTGTAAAAGTAAAAATAAGTAATGCATTTATGACGTGCATATACATGCATCGAACATTTAATCAGAATGCATCATTTTGAAGAGCACAGTCGCCTGACTGTCTGGAAACAGTAGAAGGAAATTCACTTCTGTGTGTATTTTTAAAGAAACACTGTTTTTGCTGCTGAAAACACATCATCTCTGTGACTTTCATTTCTATTTCATAAACCTTTTTTTTTTTTTTTTTGAAAATGGACCTACATCATGTTCTTCAAACGTTACTTTTGTTTCTTCTGTTCTCTGCAGTGAAGCTACAGACTCAGCAGTTCACGCTGTTCTCGTGTTTGAATGTTTGATAAACAGGGTTAGAGAGCTGGAGGACATTTACGTCAACCCAAGCACTTTAAATTTCACCCGCTGACCTACCATCCAGAGTTCTTTTAAAGTGTAATAAGAAAACTGTGTGGGCTTCACACCAGTGTTCATTTTACATCCAGAGCAGAAACATGTTAGGTAGGGCAAACAACTGTGAACCCATTCCGAATAATGACCAGCATGAACCTTCCCTCTCCATTGGAATGAAACTTCTTTCCAAATTGGCCAAATGAGACCAGACTATTTGCATTGGTCTGTTTACATGCAGTATTTTTTTTTCTGATAAGGCTTTTATTCTGATTATTTTTTGTCTATGTAAATGGAAGTAAATTGGGCTTGTAACCCAAGGGTTACTGGTTTTATTCCCCACATAGGTCAAATGCTAGATACAGTACCTCTCAGCAAGGTACGTAATCTCTTATGTTCATTGTTAACTGGACCATCTAAATTGCCACAGGAAGCACGTCCAGTGCGTCCACTAGTGCCGACCCCAACCCTGGAAAAATGGGAGGGTTGTGTCAGGAAGGGCATCGGTGTAAATAAAAGATTTCTTTCCATGTAAACATAGCTACTGATCTAGAAAGACATTTATTTTTCTTTACCGATGACAGTGTGCTCTATTTGTGTATATTTACTAAACTTGAATCTCCATACACAGGAATGACAAAATGATTAATCCATCTCCTCTCTCTCAGTTTCCATGATGTTCCAGAGCTTCACAGAAGGTGAGCTTCAGCACATGGTCGGGACTTTGCTGGACAGGAAGAGAAGAAAGAACCGGCGTCTGGGTGACAGCCAGGCCCGAAGGACTAAAAGAGCCCGCAAGCCCAAGCCCTGCTCTCTGAGGGAGCTGGAGCTGACTGTGAGTGACCTGGGTCTGGGCTACGAGAGTGACGAGACAGTGCTGCTGCGCTACTGCAGTGGCAAATGTACAGCCCACCGGCAAAACTATGACATTACAATGGAGCATATGATGCGGTCGGGCTTCAGGGAGAGGGGGCGCAAGGACAAGGTCAGCAACGGGCCCTGCTGCCGGCCAATCGCATTCGAGAAAAACTTTTCCTTCCTGGACAATAAGAGCCGCTATCACACGATACAGAACGTGTCGGCAAAGAACTGTGGGTGTGTATGACCCCGAGAAACGGACTTGCTATTTCCTCATGCTGCTCTCAGGCTAAGGTGGATGAGACGAACGATGATGCTGTCCAAAGACAAAGGAATATTAACTCAAAAAGACAAGAGAAGGAAGGGAATCTGTTCATGGGTGAGCGCCGTGGAGGCCATCTCTGACAGACACAATGCTGGGTGTCTGTCGCCAGAGCTTGGGACAAAATCCCACGGACAGCAAGTGCTGTGTTTGTGGGGATTCCATGTAAAAAAGACAGAAAATACTGTAACTGTTCATGGCAAAACCCTTTATACTATCTTTTCTATCTGTGTAGTAACACTGTAAACTGTGGTGTAACAACAGCGGAGCAGCATCATTTGTGATTTAGCAGTAGAACATGGGAGAGACTCGTGATGATGATGAGCAAATGGGGACCTAGGTTATTGCTAGACTTCACATTCATAAGCATTAAATTAAAGTGCAAATCTTTTAGTGTTATAAGAATAACACTTATAACACTTATACCCTTTGCTACTAAATCACCATTTAGTAGCAAAAAGGTACCAAAGCCATAAATACAATAATAATAATAAAAAAAAAAAACTCCAAAAAAATGCACCAATGTTTACTAAAAGTTCTGTGCAGGACAGTTTGGACCATTGACCTCATTCTAATGTCTTCTGTCTCCAGAAAACGTGTGTTGGACTGTTGCTCACACAGGACGTGACTTTGTGTCCAGTTTGTGTGCATTTCTGTTACTGACTGCAGTGTTATTACACAGGTGAAAAAAAAAAGTGTTATTCATAATAATAATAAGAGGATGATGATGAAAGGAAATCCTTTTCTATAGCTCAAGATTTGGTATCCACTTTTACTCAGTGTTTTGTATATTGATAATGTGTAGATTAATAATGAGGGCCTGCTTCCAAACACAAGAATACATGAATTTATGTCACATTCAACGAAGCTGTCGTTAAAATTCATTTTTTTTCTTTAAAAGAAAAAAAATTGAGTGAATATTGCAAAAAAAAAAAAAAATCATAATCCTCTAGAATTGCACAAAATCAATTGCGCGTACATGATTCGTTCACAAACTCAGATTTTATGTTTCATTGTCCCAAGTTATAAAATTTGTTCACTTTTGGCTGATTTGAGGAGAATGAATCCAACAATCTCTCGTGGCATCTTCTCACTGACAGAAAAGTAAATATGAAGTAGAGACATGATCTGGAAATGTGTTTATCCACCCAAATGACCAGGAGCTCACAGTACAGCCTTCAACTGGCCCATGTAATGCCTCCTCATTGTATTTGCCTAGTAGATTTTAAAAGGACAATAAGCTGTTGAAATGAATTATGAAGCATCTTTTTCACCTTGCATTTTTCTTTGGTTTGAACCCAATGCAAATGTTTGCCTGAAGTACAATGAAATATGTTTTTGTTTTGTTTTGCTGAGAAGGTGCAGTGCGCGGCGCAGATGCGGTGCATCTTTATTGTAGTTTATATTGTATTTATTTGGGAAGTAAATTATGGTTTTTGCATATTTATTTAGAGTAGCACACAGAAAGGGACAGCTTTTTATCATTAAGCAACTGTGCCAAAAAATGTTTTATCTAACATTCTATATTGACTGCTGAATAAACATTATTTCAGAGCTATGGATGTACATCATTTCTCCCAAACAATTGGTCTAGAATATTCTGTACTCAGATTGCATTTAATAATAAATGCGTAATAATAAAACTCATTCACGATTCTATCAATACAGGAATGTGAACTCTATGTAGCAAGGTGAGGATTACAGCAGCAGGAGGAGGATGTGCTGGCACTAAAGATATAAATATATCACTATTTCTTGACTGGCTCGTCAGTCAGCGAGACTCTTGTTGAAATCATCTGTAACTCTGTGGCTCAGCAGCATCTGTACTAACCTGATATTAGCTTACACAACAGGGATTATGACCTGACACTTTGATCCTTCTGACAAAAAGGAAAACTCGCCAGCAGTCGGGGGATGTGACCGGGATAAACTGGGAAGAAAAAGTAAATTATATTATAGGTCACTTGATCCCACTTTAAAAACAAGTAAGGGAGCAGTGAACTACCAAATGTCACCCCTGCCTTCAAAGGTACATTTTATTTTTCTGTTCCTTTGTTGTCATTATATCATTAAAATAATCACCCATTGTTTTGTGTGACATGTTCCTTCAATGCGAGGAAAGCAGCAACCTGAGTTGTGCAGTCAAACGACTATGGAGCCCAAAATTTGCATCAGTCCGTGACTTAAAACAATCGTTTTTTTACTTTTTTTACTCTTTTTGTGGACGTTTGTTATGAAATCATGTACATTTAAATCAAATGCAAAAACTAATTGTGACTTTGAATAGACAGCAGGGTTAACAGGGGGCGCTACAGATGCCCCTATGCCACCTCAAATTTTAGGGCGTCTCCCATCCCCTATTCCCCCACTCAACGCTCCACTCCCTCACCGCCAGTGTTGCCTTCATACTCTGTTTTTTTTTTTTTTCTAGAAAAACATCTGGGCAGTGAATTCAGAAATTAAAGCAGCAAATTTTGCAAGTCAGGTCAGTTTTTCATCATTTTCCCACTTCGGAGCTCCCCTTCCGTGTGCCGCTTTACCCTCACTGTCATAAAAACTCACCACTGATGCTCCCCCCCTCCCTTCTCCTCTCCTGGCCTCGTGCATTTGTTTTCAATGGAGCTGGTGAACGGTGGAAGCGTGCCCATGCTAATGGAGGAACATCCAACCACTCGCCGAAAACAAACCAGCAACAGACATCATTCATAAAACTGGTCGAGCAAACGTCAAGGAGGTGCAAACACACATAAATACATCCCAATGTATGTCCGTGGTTTACTTGTGTTTGGCCCCTCACTCACTCAGACTGTCGTTTCCTCTTTTCTTTGCTTCTTTTTTGCCAGCTCTGCCATGATGAACTTCTAAAATAACATTATCCCTGCCATGATCTTATAGTCGGTACCTGGCTGAGAGGCATGTGTGTGTGTGTGTGTGTGTGTGTAGAGAGAGAAATTCATGTTCCTTTCAGCCACTACTCACAGCTCGTGACCATAGGTGAGTGTTGGAATGTAAAGTGAGAGCTTTGCCTTCTGGCTCAGCTCCCTCTTCACCACGTTCAACAACGTTCGCATTACTGTAGACGCTGCCCCGATCCGCCTGCCAATCTCCTGCTCCATTCTTCCCTCCGCTGTGAACAAGACCCCAAGATACTTGAACTCCTCCTCCTGAGGCCAACACTCCTCCCCAACCCGGAGTGGGCGATCCAGTCTTTCCGACAGAACCATGGCCTCAGACGTAGAGTTGCAGTCAATAAAAAAAACTTTCTTCGTAGAAATGACATGATTCTTGCAGGTTGCATCCTGCAGACACAGAGATAATAGTGGCAGGGAATGATTTGAAAGGAACCGCAACGTGGTGCTTCTCAAGAGCAAACTTTTCAAAGGTGAACATACACAACAACCCTGTTATTAACTTGACCACAGCTAAGTTTTAAAACATAGCCAGCAGGTTTTATACTAAGCCTCATGAAGCTTCATGTGCTGCACAACTTTCCAACCCCTGAAGGAGCCTTTAACTGCTGTGGTTTTGCTTTACATGCACGTTAACAGGTGAGGTGATGAAGTGGAGACATTGTTGCTTTCTCCCGTGTTTTTGTGGAGTCTAAGAATAGAGGGTGTCACTTGCTGTACAGACTGTAAAGCCCTTTGAGACAAATTGTGTTTGTGATGCTCGACTATATAAAGAAAACTGACTTGACTTGACTTTTGCTCATTTGCCATTAACACATTTCCACTGGATGAACCCAGCACATATTTCTTTATCCAGAATAACCAGACTGTTGCCTCTGATTAAACAAGGAAAATGGTGTGAGACAATCCCACTGTTTACCGTTTTCCCTGGAATATCTTCCACCATTTAATTTTTATGTGGACAACTCTTTTTGTGATGTTACTCATTTCCTCTGCTGGAAGGAAAACAACCACAGTCAATGACATTACACAGATGAATGTATTTGAGTCAGTCGCTCTGACATGTAAATTGTCTCATGCATGCGTAAATCCATTGAATTTCTTTTTGTAATCCTATTTTTGTCTTTGGCAAAGGAGGCAATGACTCCTGATCACTGTCCCACCCACTTTGGATCATTAAAGAGAGCACAACCCCAGATAACTGTAAATAACACGCACACACACAAATCATGAACATCATGTGGACACCAGATTAGAGGTCTAGAACCACACCTGTGTTAAAGGTTGTAATTACAAATTGTGTTGCTGATTCTATTCAATTCATTCTGTTAAAGCCAAATATTTGTCATCACTATGTCATTATTCACTTTTTTTTATCCTTTAATGAAATGAACGCCTGACTTCCTGAGACGAGCAGTAAGTTTCAGCACGAGTGGTTGTTTTCAAACTAGCAGCACAGTCATGTGTGTGATACATGTTAAAGGAAAATTGCACAATGCACGGATTACAATATAAATATATTTAATAAAATAAAAATATATATATATTATATATGATGCTAATGGTGAAAATGTTTCTCTTGAAGGCTTTAGTTTACACCTCTAGCTCTAGGACTATACTATAGTGGGGAAAAAGTTTATCAATGAAGGCTCACTCACTCTCACTCATTTTCTGCCGCTTTATCCACTGAGGGTCGCGGGGGTCGCTGGTGCCTAACTCCAGCTGACATAGGGTGAGAGACAGGGTCACACCCTGGACAGGTCACCAGTCCATCACAGGGCCACATAGAGACAGACAACCATTCACTCTCACATTTCAATGAAGGCTTTGTTTTGTTATTTGCATGTAATTTATTTATTTATTTTTTTAATGACTGTTATTGTTTTTTAGAGCATGACAAAGTTTATAAATGAAATTCCAGCGAAGCCCTGCTGTACTAAGGCTGAGCTGGAACCTGTTTGCATGGACAGATAACACTGTGAGCGAGATATGGTTCAAAATAAATGGAGATACTGAGAACGACGATGACTGATGTATGAGTTTGAGGAGCGTACACTGTACCTCAGAATAAAAGCCTTATTGTGTTGCCTAGAGGACATTAAGCTGAGATCAAGTATAAAGCATCCTTTTCACCTTTTGTCTTTATTTGCTTTGAATCCACTGCACATGTTCGCCTTAAGGACAATGAATCATGTTTTTGTTTTTCTGAGAAAATGCAGTGCACAGGACAAATGTCATTAATGCTACTGCTTCTATATGGTTACTTACAGAAAGTAGACAGAAGGGGACAGCTATGGTCAACACCTCTATCTGGACTATGCTGGAGGTCAGATGAAGGACTAAGGGGTTGCTGTGATATTTGTTATTAGGGCATCACAAAGTTTAAAATGAAATTTCAGTGAAGGTCAGTTGTGTTGAGTCGGAGGCAAATCTGCTCTGATCTGTCTCTTTGACTAATGATTTGGAGGATCTTACACCATAGAATTTAAATGTTTGCTACTGTTTGTTTGGACCACATGTAGATAGGTTTTTTTGAAACCATACACATACATACACACACAGACTGAGGGTTCGGTCTTTGGAAAGTTCGCCCTCCTCCTCTGTTTGACATCATCACATTTGTTTACATGTTTGTTTACACGTTTGTTTACATGGGGTGCACGTTGGGTATTGGCATTGCATGCAACCAAACTTGTGCTGATGAATATACACAGTTAATTTGAATTTATTTGTTGTTGTTTGCCTATAGGCAGTGACATTAGTCTATCTCTCTTCTGATTGGCCAACAAGGACTTAGAGTTACATTATATCCTCACCTGTTGACTTGGCGTGCTTTTGATGACACTTAACAGTATGTTTTTCTCTTTTCATGTGGATGAAGATGTTTTTTGGAACAGTGTGTGGCATTATTTCAAAAGTGGAGGAAGAAAAGCTCAGTTTTCAACAACACACACCTACTGTATGTGTGGACGAGGCCTTAACTAGCATTTACACTCATCTGTGACTTGTATTACATACAACTGATTGTTAATTAGAAAATTTACTTGGAGAGCATAGACCTCCACCAAGCAGCTCATTTCCCCCTATTGTGATTTGCACCCAAATTATTAGTCCTAAAATTATTTTATCTACATTATTGGATTCCTTGACCACGAAAACATAACCTTAGCATTTGAAATCACCTTAATATCATTAGTTTGATAGTTATGCACAAAAATCATTATTTCTGTATTGGTGGATTTCTTCTGGATCTAGCTGCATAGCTATTAAAGAGTCTCAGCTACAGTTTGGTGTTAGTTGCTTGTCTGTATCTTTATTTCTTACCTTACAGTGCCCAAAATCCACAAGCCACCTATTTTTTCCTGTTCTGGATCGTAATATCCGGAATGTTCACAGGATCGGTTCCATCTACTGTGCCCCTATCCTTTTTTTTTTGCGAAGTACCCTGGCCATTTATTGTGGAGTTACATACACAAATGCTGAAAATGGCCCTGCAATGATAAAGAAGATAAAAAAATTCCTGGATCCAGATGGCGATCCAAATTACCACCAAAATCTAATCATCTGTTCCTTATTCCATTACACGTTTTTTCCGGAAAGTTTCATCAAAATCTGTTCATAACTTTTTGAGTTAATTTGCTAACAGACAACACTGGCAAAAACACAACCTCCTTGGCGGAGGTAATGATCCGCAAATTGTTTCTTGAGAAACTATAAACCTCTTCTTTTCTTTTTTACAGTTGATCACTGCCAGCCAAAAGAAAGGATTTCCCCCAAGTCTGTTACATTCTTTCTTCAGAAGAAACTGTTTTTTGCATAGTCTTTTCAAAGCCCCGATACTGATCCCATCCCCACCAAACTGTTTAAAAATGTTCCTCCATTAATTAATTGTGCCATATTAAATCAAATTCATCTTTTCTTATTAACTGGATATGTACCCCAAGCTTTTAAAGTTGCAGTTATTAAGCCCCTTCTTAAAAAAGCGACTCTTGACCCAGATGTTTTAGCTAATTATCGCCCAATATCAAATCCTCCCTTTGTTTCTAAAAGCAGCTGTGAATCAGTTATGTGAATATCTACATAGTAATAGGCTGTTTGTAGATTTCCAGTCAGGATTTAGATTACACCATAGCACAGAAACAGCCCTAGTTAAAGTTACCAACGACCTCCTCTTGGCCTCAGATAATGGTCTGGTCTCTATACTTGTCCTGTTAGATCTTAGTGCTGCATTTGACACCATTGATCATAAAATTCTACTGCAGAGACTGGAGCAGACTTTGGGGATCTCAGGTTCTGCCCTCTGCTGGTTTCAGTCATACTTATCTGATAGATTCCAGTTTGTACATGTTAATAATAATGACTCACTGCAGACAAAAGTTAATTATGGAGTTCCACAGGGCTCAGTGCTCGGGCCTATACTTTTTACCTTTATATATGCTGCCTTTAGGGAACATTATTAGAAAGCACAACATACACTTTCATTGTTATGCAGATGACACACAACTTTAATTATCAATGAGGCCGGAAGTGCAGACTTACTTGTGGTTCTCAGAGTCCATAAGAGTAGAATGGGAGGCAGAGCCTTCAGTTATCAGGCTCCTCTCCAGTGGAACCAGCTCCCAGTGTTAGTTTGGGAAACCTGAACCATGTCTTAGTTATGCTGCTATAGACCTAAACTGCTGGGGGATTTCATGTGGTGCACTCACACTCACTCCCTCACACTCACTTTCTCACTCTCAGGGTATGAATATGACTTAATTACATGTCATTAACCTTGTTCTTTCTCTCCCAAGTCTGTGTCTTTCCTTCCTGTCCTCTCGCTCTCTCTTTGTCCTCATCTTGCAGGCTGCAGGATCCAGAGCCAGTTTTCGATGCTATTATTATTATCACTAACAGTAGTATTATTGCCATTATTGTTATGCTATGATTAAAGGTTCATCAGTACAATTTCATATCAACAATCTCTGCTGCTGCTTGTATAAATGACACTGTAGTTTTATGAACATGACATAACCAATTCTAAACTTGATACAACTGTTATACTGTATACTTGCTACTGGTTACAAAGAAATTTGAATTCAGTTGAATACGATGCTATTGTGGTGCTGATGTGCCAGTATTTCCTCATTTGTGAAACCAAAGTATGACTTCCACGCAGCTAATCATCTGAAATTGACCATTTTTTCTGATAATGTTACGGCTCCTTAAAAGCTTGAGTTTGTTTCAGTGTGGCCATAATACTCCAAATCAGTCTACAGAGAATGGTCCAAAAAAAGAGAACATTTCAAATGCCTGTCACTTATAGAGGTCAGAGGAGAATGACCAGACTAGTTAACATTAAACATGATAAAAATGCAACAGTAACCAACAAGAGTAACTCCAAAAAACTACTTGTTACAACCAAGGTATGCAGAAGACTACTCGGCATATTTAACTTTGAAGAAAATGGGCTACAGCAGCAGCAGCAGCAGGAGCAGTTTCCTGTGTACCCAATAAAGTGGAAGGTGATAGTGCATTTAAAAATACTCCACCAATGCAATCATCAAGTGTAACCTAATGCAGCCTCATGACTTGAAAACTTTCAGTATGTATGTTTCACTGCAGACATTTGAACATGTCATAGCAGGTAAAGCACAGGTGTAATTGATGTCATTAATTGTATCTGCATTCCTTTCGTGTGTGTCAGGTTCAGGGCCAGGTTGTTGTGCCTGCTGACTCACTGCGAGCGCGGCTCCACGTGATTCCTAAATGGAACAAACCCGTCACTGGCTTAATTAGTTTCACCTGGAAAATTCTAACTGTTTGCTTTGAAAAAAACAAAAAAAAAAAACAAAAAAAAAAAAGTTTTGTTGCTGTTACTGTAACTGCCGCAATGCACTCTGGGATATCACTTACAGGAGGGGAATGCGGTTTAATGAGAGAAGAGCTAAAACATAAAACTGTTTGTGAGCGCCACAGAAGGAATTAAACAGAACATGTTTTGATGTGACAACAGAAATATACAGAGCGGAGCAAAAGTCTGCTTTGTTGTTTTTATGTCTGTCACACAACATGTGTATGTAATGTTCAAGCATGTCTTTAATAAAACTGGTGCAGGTATTTGTTGACATGAAATAGTAGAACAAAGCCAGGTTTGAACAGTTACATTAGTGAGGGTTCCACTCCAGGTTCAGGACAGAGTCAGCCTTTTGGTCAAGTGTACAATTAGTTATTTTTCCACACATCACCACATCACCAATTAGTGATTTAACCAGCAGCACTCGGCAGCACTGAGTGCCTTGCTCAGGGGCATCCAGCCCCTGATCCGTTCTGGGATTTGAACCGGCAACCCTCTAGTTAGAAGCCCAATTCCTTTCCACAGTCAAGGTCAACAGGTATTTGTATGTAGTGTGACCTATAGGAAGGTCGCTTCTAGGGGCCAGTGAGCATCTAGTCTGGTCTAGAAAAAAAGTAGAACATGGGATTTATGATGATATTTCAGAGAGTTTTAAAGTAAAAGTGTTTGTTTTGATATGATATGATATGATATGATATGATATGATATGATATGATATGATATGATATGATATGATATGATATGATATGATATGATATGATATACTTCATAATAAAAGCATGGAACAAAGCAAATCTATTAATATCAAAAGCAGACAGAAATAAATGTAAATGTAATTAAATATCAACACTAAAGAGGGTTGTATGTGTAATTAAACGTTGAATGTAACACATATAATAATGCGATAGTTACAAACAAATGTCTTATTAGTACTCTAACACTAATATTGCTATTATATTCATTATATTCTGTTCATATTCTATCACCTCACTGGGGTCACGTGTGGATGGTAGCACAGTGGTAGAGTGATTTGTCTTTCAGCTGAAAGGTTGTGGGTTGGATTCCTGGCTGTATGAAGTGGGTGTGAATGGCAAAACTGATGGCAAAAAATGACAAAGCAGCTTTGAACGGTCATCAAGACAAGAAAAGCACTATATAAATACAGAGCATTACGGGCTGTGTTTAAAGGAAGACGAGATCGCAGGTCTCGTTGTCAACATGATATTGAGTTGGTGTTTTAAAACTGCATAGATGTTCCCTGTACTTTTTGGATGTGTCCCAATAAAGTAAAAGAAATATTTATACCGTATTTAGCTAAAACAATAACTCTAATGGTGCCCTAACACTTTTGCACTGTCCTGTATACAGTGTACTGTATATAGTACATACTTCAGGAAATAAATCACATTTAGGTAATTCAAGAACACTCTTTAACTGCGGTGATGCCCTGCAGATGCCAGTCCTGACACAGAGAATTGCAGTATGTACTGAAAGTGTAGTTAACAGTAAATTATTTTGAATTGACTATGATATCATCATATTTCAGCTCCCGGGTATCATTAAGAGTGAGCACAACAAGTCTTTTCCTGAGTTGTACTTGCATGGAGACATGGTGCTTGTTATCAGCAGACAAAAATCTCAAAAAACTTCAGACAACACAACGTACAGAGAGACTTACACAACTTCCTGCAGAGTTTCAATGAGACAACAACACCTCTTGGAGATAATACGATGGCTGCAGGCCTTTAAGGGCAGCACAGGAGTCAGCTTGAATTATGTGAGAGTAGAAATCAGACGCGGGTTGCACAGCCTGATGTGGCTAATGTGTGGTACGGCAGAATTGTTGTAGTTTTGTGGGTGAAAAAATAATCCTTTTTCCTTTGGGGTTTTGTTTGGCCAAGTGGAGCACATGTTTCTATTTGCCTGTGACGTGTTGTATTTAATGCAGCTGTGGGGGAGAGATGACTTCAACACTTTGTATGCAGAGCAATTTCATATTTTATGCAGTAAGAATCTGATAAAAAAAAAAAGAGGCATTTCTGATGAAATGATGACTTTCAACTGCCACAAGGGAGAGGAAAAACCTGCGTAACATTCCTCCAGCTTGTTGCATTATTACTTTGTTGTGATGTAATTTCCTTAAATTTTCTTCCTTCTCACAGCAGCCAAAATATGCTTTAAAATGCTTATAAATGCAGTAAAGTGGAACCACTTAAACTTTCATATAAACAAACATTTCTATTACTTGCATTAAAAAAAGGACGAGTATGGTGTGTAATCTAAGGAACACTGGTAAGAAAGATCGCACATGGCAGTCATTTAATCACAAAGTGTGATTACTCTCCAGGTGTTTGCTTCACTTTGAGGTCGTGGTTTGACATTGGGAAAATAAATTAAATAAATGATCGTTATTACATCTATTTGTTTTTTCCTCGTGTGGTTTTCATGGGGTAATAATAGCAGGTTAGACTTTGGACCAGCAAAGTACAGTGGTCCAAATGAAAAGACTTGACATGTGGGTCCTAAACTCAACAGAGAAGATGCTCAATGAGAGCAAAAGAACCTCCTCCACCTTTTCTTCTCTCTTTCGTAGATAATCTGCTGCTACCTTCAGCTTGAAAACTGTCCACATGTTGGTGTCTGAGAGAGGCACGTTTATATATTTATATGTGATTATTTAAAGGAAAGCCCCTCAATGTTCTAGCATGTTGGAGGATAATAGGGTTAGTGTATACAAGACATCTGTTGTTGGGAACAGACAAGAGCTACAATAAACATGCCAGAGTTTTACAACCCCCTCCCATGTCCAGCTGCAGCATGCTGGTGAGTTCAGCCATCGTTGGAGAGACACAGAGAGAGAGACAGAGAGAGACACAGAGAGAGAGACAGAGAGAGAGACAGAGAGCGAGAGATAGCAGGACTGAGGATGCAGCGGTGACTCTGGAGGACACAACTGCAGCCAGCGAGCAGGTGTTTCTCGTCTTCCTGAGCAGCTCTCAACTCTCCAAAGATGAATTAACATAATCCATTTTGGCTGTGATTTTTTTTTTTTTTTTTTTTATTATTATTTTTTTTTTTTTTCTGTAAAGAATCGATCACATTCAAACGCTGGGCGTTTCGTTTTTAAAATAAGATAAGATAATCTTTTATTAGTCTCATAATGGGGAAATTTATACTGCTGCAGCAGCAAGACAGTAAATGTCAGGGTATTAAATAATACTGTACTTCATAAACCTATGAGGAACATTAGAGAACATATTGACGACAAAGATTCTAAAGTATACTATACATTGTATACATTAAGCAACCAGGATTTGTACAGAATGTGCTAAATACATTATAAGATTTACACAGGATTAGTGCGGGAGGGAAATCTCATTGTATTCGTTAATAATTCATATGCATTTTGCAGCACACCTCCATAAATATTTAATACCTTTAAATGTAAATAATCATAAATAATTAAGTTAAGTTATATGACCGCTAATTGAAAATAAATGACTGAATACCATTTGTGTTTCAGAAAGGAACAATTGAATGTACTCATGAGCTGATGATGGATGACTGTCAGCTGTGCCATGTAAACAGAGCAGTCTGGAGTAAAGTGAGGTGACCTGCAAGGTTCTGATGTGACGGGGCCCAGATGGCCTGCTGCTGCTGCTGCTGCTGCTGCTGCTGCTGCTGCTGCTGCTGCTGCTGCTGAACCACAGCTCTGCTCTCTCACTCACCGCTCACATGTGAGACTGTTGCGTTGTGTTCAAGTGCAAAAGCTGCAGCTTAATTTAGCAGCATTGTCTCCAAAGAGCTCTTGGATGGCACCATCTCTGCTGACCAGAAGAATGATGGCCATTCTGTGAGTGGGAACAGAGAAGCCTCTGTCTTTTTTTTTGGTTTTGATGTCCCTCACTTATAGAGGCTTCACCAACACTCTCTCTGGGTTCTGTCCAGTGTGGAGATGCTGCTGATATCGTGCTGCATGTTATCGATGCTGCAGTGACATACTGTAAGTCGGGAAGGATGACACTTGTCTTTGCCTCAGGATATTTCTTTCTTCTTCATCATCCTGTGCTTCTTATTTTTGCACTTCTTTTCTATTAGCTTATTCTGTTTCTCTAACGTCAGTATATGAAGCATCCGTTGTAGCATCCAAATGTAAGCAGGTGGAAAACAAACAAACAAACAAAAAAAACGTTCAGGTTATTGTTGTGTTTATTGTCCAAAAGCAAGAAAGCAAAGGGAATCCTGTCTGCCGCTCTCACTCTGGTAAAAAAGCATAGGCCCAGATGTGATACTCACACTCTGCCCAAACCAATTAAATTAAACAACAAAACTCAAAAAAATATGCTTAACAAAACTAACAATTTAATGAACAAAAATATAGGAATTACTACTAAATATTTTTCTTTCGGCTTCTCCCTCTCCAGGAATCACCACAGCGGATAATCTGCATATTTTATTTGGCAGCGATACTTTAAGCCGGACGCCCTTCCATTTACCC
Source organism: Brachirus orientalis (assembly GCA_016785285.1). Classification (NCBI taxonomy): domain Eukaryota; kingdom Metazoa; phylum Chordata; class Actinopteri; order Pleuronectiformes; family Soleidae; genus Brachirus; species Brachirus orientalis. The sequence continues at coordinate 369,800 of JAFBJR010001954.1, forward strand.
AGGCTTGGGTTGGGCACTAGGAGTCCACTAGACATGGCCCCCAGGGCTGAGGTCAAATTAGTGTCCAATTAACAAGAAACAGTGGGAATTGGGTGCCTTACTAGCCCTTGACCTGGCATGGACTCAAACCGTCAATCTTCCAGGTACCAGCACAATTCCATTCCACTTGGCACTGGGCTGCACTAAATACTGACAGAAATCCGAAATCTAACTGTAATGAAAACGAAAAAAATAATCTTCTTAAACCACTAATAACTATTAACAAACATTATATGAATACATTTCACCGACTGAAACTGTCAAACTAGTCTCTTCTCATGGGATTATTTTTAATCCTCAGATTGTTTTCGACTTGAGTCATATACACTGTACATGTGTATTTACAAAGGAAAGGACTGTGCATGCCAGGTTGTGTATTCAGTCATTGTAGGTGGGTGTGTGAGTGTTTGTAGTCCTCACTGGTGCTTTGTAGGGGCTTTGGGGTGAGGCCATGACGGAATATGAGCAGCAGGATGTGATGGAATTGTTTAATCTCAGGGAGGGGAAACAGGAGTGTCAGTCAAAGTATTGGACAAGAAAGAAGCCATGATCTCTCTGATCCATTCACTCCACTCCCTTTGTCACTGCAAACATCCACTATATTGTGTGGAGTGTGCAAATTGGTTTGCTATATCTGCATCTATTTAATAATTATTTTGAGTGTCAACGTTGAAACAAATCTGCTTTTTGACGCAGGAAAAAGCCGCAGAACTTTTGTTGTTGTTTTGTTGTTCATTTATGATGTTAGTTGAAATATTTAACCACGCCAGAATTATACTTTATATTTGCTGATCAAAGAAACAACACAATGTGCACATTCAACTATGTAAAGAACAAAGTATTTAATAAGAATATTTCATTCATTCAGATCTAGGACGTGTTATTTTAGTGTTCCCATACAGTACACACACACACACACACACACACACACACACACACACACACACACACACATATATATTTCCTCTACATGCTTTACTTTGTTTGCTTAAAACATATTACTTTATTATTAATTACTAAGCACACATATTTGCAGAAACCTCTCGTTTGTCATGTAACAAATCGAGTCCTTGTCAACATGATTTCAACCCTTTCAGGACTAATAAGGAGTTTCATTTATTGTTTATTTAATGAAGTCCTCATGCATTTGAGGCCCGGCGGGCTGGAGCTTTTGCTAAGCAGTGATCTGTGTTGAAAAGTATTCATTCATTCATTTTGTACCGCTAATCCCATTCAGGCAAAATATGTCATAATTAATCCCTCAGTATTAGAAAGTTTATTAATATTTGACACAGTACCATAACAGCTCCCCCTTGTGGAAGAGAGTGAGAAGAACAGGAAAGAAATGTCTCGGATGTGCACTGGTGTAGATGGATTAGTGACAAATGAAATATGACATATCTTTAAGCAGTTGGCATATCACATGTACGTGGTCCTGGAGTCTGTGGGAACAGAGCAGGTGTCTGACTGCCCTCAAATGGAGGGAGCATTCATCCCATCACACGTGTACTACTGTGTACCGAAACTCAACATGGGACATGAAATCACATTTGTAATAACGCTTTCATTAAAACACAACACCAGTGAAAGCACAGGAAATATGTCTAAAACTAGCAAACAGCAAAAACAAGGCCACTCACTTCACCCCAGTGTCAGCACACTCCTGAATCTGGATCCATATCCTGGATCAACTACAACATTGTGTCATCTTCTCTTTCAGAGCCATAATCTACATCCTCAGAAAATTCAATCCTAATCCAGAGAGTGTTTATATTTTTAAAAGTAAACATGACATTTCTACATGGCTTTTACCCGACTCTTTCATTTAATCTTAGGATCAGACTCTAAATGTTTAATTCTATGTTACTACACCTATCATTTTATCATGCTGTAGTCCATCTAATCCTTCACTGCTTATAGTACTTTTTTTTATTTACGGCAGGACAGTGGTTTAGTGGTAGAGGGGTTCGTCTTTCACCTGCAAGATGTGGGTTCAATTCCCAGCGCCAATGTGTCTGTCTCACGTTATCTGTTACTGTAGCAAACACTCTAATATGTGCAACTGAAAACTTAAATGGCTACTTTTAAACGTACGAATATCAGATAGTTTGAAAGTGATGTCATGCGATAAACATTCCCAGGACATGAGTGTGGTAAACAGACTCTTCATCTTCCTTGAACACTGCTGTTTCCCGACTCCATTAATAGTGTGGAAACCATATCTGACTCTTGAGTAATCCATTTATTTACATGGAGTGAGGTGTGGATTTTTAACTAAAATCCACGTCATGCTCCTCAATTTATTCCGGTCAGTAAACTTTATTCATTCAGCATTTCCATCCTGGAGGAGGAGGAGGAGGAAGAGGATGCTTTTGGTAAATTCCTCAGAGTCATGTGTAGTGTTTTTTTTTTAATTTTGCCAGCGCTCTTTGGAATATCTTGATTCCCTATAAGGAAATAAATGACACGAATAAAGAATCACCAGAGGTTCTTAATGGGGATCATACGCATAACACTCCAGTACTGATGGTTGTGGTTCTTCTTCTTTTTTTTTTTGTTTTTTTATTTGGCCCATATTGTTTATCTAAGCCTCTCAAAGGGAGGAATACTTTGATATACTGCACAAGTCTCGAGTGATGTAAAAACAAAACCCCCTCATTCACTTTTCCTTCCTTGGAACATGCCACAAACTCTCAGTTCAAACACTTTCATCTCAATCTTTTATCAGCCGCTCCATGTGAACCTAATCCTGACATGATCTCCTGAAATCACTGCCAAAACTTAAGATGACTCACTTAAGGAGCTGCCTACTGGAAACATGCTCCAGCTCACCGGTGATAACAGATCTTAAAAAAAAAAATGTGGCATCTGAGGTGGTAATTTGAATGTTTCTCTCTGTGAGTGATAACACTGATGACACTGGAAGAGCACTGGTGTGGACAAGAGGGATGAGTGCGGTGTGAGCAGGTGTCATTTGTTCTCCCAGCCTCGGGAATTTGTTGGATGAAGTTGTGTGAGTAATGATACAAGAGACCAGTCTTTGGCCTTTCACATGTTTAACAATGCATATGAGGCGCTTCTCATTCTGACATCATGGCATGCACACACTTGAGCGGAGTCCGGCCCCACTGACATCCAGGAGCCGCCGCAACAGAGACGGATCACTTTACAACAACTTCCACCTGGTCTGAATTAGTGCACGTCTGCTCTGTGTCATTTGCATTTCATGGGCAGAAAAACACACTTGGATTATTTGTTTGAGCCCAAAAACAATACAAATGAATCCTGAGCTGAGACGCTCAGGATTCATTCAGGATGTGGTGTGGCTTTGATCGAAAATGATCACAGGAGCCATTCTAACATGTTCACAGTCCTAGTCTGAGTTATCTTGACATGTTCAGTATCCGCGCAGAAAATCCTGCAGGGGCGACAGTGGATGAGCGGTAGTTGTCTTTCAAACAGAAGGTCAGAGATTTGATTCCCAGCTCTGCCAGTCTACAGGCCAATGTGTCCCTGAGCAAGACACTTAACCCCGCATTGCTCCTGACAGCTGTGCAGGCAGCATGTGAGCGGGTATGAAAGATGGATGTGCTGCACATGGATGTGCTGTATGACAGAGTGACTGAATGGGCGTGAATGGGTGAGTGGCAAGAAGAAAAAGAAAGAAGAAAATTTGCCACAAAAATGTCACTTGCTCTGGAATTTTAATCCTTGTTCAATGTTGGGGATTTCTAACTTTTGTTATGCTTTTATTACTTCAAGACTTGATCCCTTCACTGCATTTTAGTCCAGCAGACTACAGCAGGTAGTACATTTGAATTTGTTTTATTTGCATTCAATCCATCCTTATTATACATACCAGACTCACCTTCACTGGTTACCTGTGAGCTTTAGAATTGATTTTAATATTAAATTGTCAGTAGAGGGACAGGTGTTTGCTGTTGGGGCCCTTCAGCTGTGGAACTCACGATCATCTTTTAAATCTCTTCTTAAAACTTATTTTTATTCATTGTATACACTAACATATTTACTCATTTGAAGGGTGCAACATAAAAAACAATTTTACTATCATTACCACTATTATTATGATTAATTATTATTATACAACCATTATTATTAGTAGTAGTAGTTGTAGTATCATGATTAAGTTTGCAGTTATTGAAAGATGAGTGACAGAGTTAAGGGCTGAAAGGCTTCCTAATTTAAGACAAACCAAAAAAAAAAAAAATAAATAAACTTTTTTTCAGTTAATGCATCATAACTGCATAAATATTTGACATCGTGGCAGCACATGGAGAGGAGACCAGGGAGCATCTGCATTCTTTCACCTTGTTGACTGTCAAATACAATGACATTCATTGATCCAGACATGCATGTCTGCCTGGGCTTTGTTCACTGAGACAGTCATGTGATTGAAAGAAACACACAAAATTATTTGTTTTCTGTGATTTAAGGGACAACAGTTCCTCACTTTTGTGAGTTTGTTTATTTGTATGATTGAATTTGTGGTTATTTAAGGATGAGTGATGGTGTTAGGAGCGTAGAGACTTTGTTATTTTTTATAATGAGGATTTTTATGTCAGACAATCTAATACAGCTGTTGACACAAATGTGAACCTCATGGCGAACAAACCCACTGATTTAATTAGGATATTTTCCGTCACTGTTGCGACCTTTGTTTTTTTATTTTTTTTTAATTATTTTTTTTTTTTTTTTTTGCTCATAGTTAGCTCTAAGTCAATTTATTAGGGGTGTGTTTTTTGACTCTATTATATCTTATCACATCATATCATATGCAACAAGTGGACCCTAATAGTTTCTTAATAAATCACATTCTGTATGAGTTTCATGTGAATGACTGCGTGCTGCTTCTTTGTCCAGTGCAGTTGTGTAAGAGCAGTCTGTGCTCAGGGCCTGTGGTCATGAGGATCCATCCAAGCATGAGCCACACCAAAGATTTGAAATTCAATCTGCGAAAGGAATAAAATCACTCACTCACTCACACAGTGAGGTCATAACCTGTGACCATGAGGATTTCGAGCGCTGCTTAGCCTTCAATCCATGTGACAACACACGGTAATTATGCTGTTACTATGATCGTTATCCTGGTATGGCCCTGTGTGCTGCCAGAAGCATATAATGAAAGCTAAAGGTATGATTCAGAAAAACAGTTATGTTACTATGCAACACAGTTTTTGCTGAACAGGTAGGGCCAGCTTTGAATTTTCTATGAACTCCATTTTACAAATTTCCTCATTAAACTGGGCGTGAGCCCCTGCAGTTGTTACCGACTGTGGGACATGAAAGCACACATCGGGTTTTAATGCATTAGGAAACGACAGATGTGGTCTTTGAAAAGAAAATGCAAATAAATAAGCATGAATGGTTGAACATAACGACAATGATCACTAATATATTCCACTGGCACTTTCAGTCATTAAAGGGAAGAAGCATTAACATACATAACACATCATTTTATATTTAAAAAAAAAAAAAAAAAAAAGAGCATTATCAAAGAAGAATGTCATGTTCATCTCATTATAAGGAACATAACTTACATGCTTCAATCCTCGCTCATTTCTTGCCTGAAGCAACCACCAGCAATGAGGCACAGAGGGGCTTCCACACACACACACACACACACACACACAGAGTCAGCACAGCAGCGCCCCCCACTGGCGGGCCTAACGAGGCTGCAGAGGGAAGTGTACTTTGCACGCTCAACTTCCAGTAGGCCAGTGTTTGTTTATTATGTTGCTGAGGTCCTTGCGTAACAACTTTCCAAGGAGAGAATGTCTCTAATCTTCATAAATCAACAGAGACTACAAGAGCAGAGGGATGAGTGACTTTTTTTTGTTGTTTTTTTTTTTTCTGCTTTTCTCCACAGGCGACTTCACCCCACCAAGACAGAAACATTTTAATTTGAAAAACATTAGGGAAACACTGCAACCAAAAGACATCGTCTTCCAAGAGTCTCACTAATATCAGTAACGAGTGCGTCACATAAAAGTGCCATTTTAGGAGAAGCATGAAGAATATTAAATCTTAAAATACCACGCAATATTTCACAATAATTTCATCATTTTCTTGCGCGCTACTCAGTAGTTGCATTTAAAAACTCATCTACCTACTGCAAATGCAGTACTACTGTAGTACTTTTTACCTTTATCAAGGTAACTACATTGGATGCCCTTTGATAATTAAATGCTACATCGCAAGAAGTGACAGTTTTGTTATTTTAATACATTAAAAAAAAAAACATCAAATTTTCTACTTTGAGAACGGTGGTCATCATTCCCATCATCTAAGGTCAGGATCTGCTGTCTTTGCAGTACGGTGTGTTCGTATGTCCCATTTTAGTGAACGCGATTTATATAGGTCCTTTTTTTTTTTTATTTGTTACAAATGCTTGGTAAACTTAAGGATGAAATGATTAGATTCTGATGGTCAAAACCTCAGAAATCACCTTCTCTTGTATGCTCCGAATATCCATAAAGAAACTGAAAAGTCAGCATTTTAGATGTTGGTGATCAGAGGTTAAGGTCAACAAAAAAAAAAGAAACATAGTGACCTCGTGAACATCTCAGAAATGCCGTGGGGGACACACGTTACAGTGACACTCATTAAAATAGTTGGCAGACGGTTACAACCACAAGGCCGTAATCTAGTTTTCACATGCATTTACATGAGATGGTATAAAGACATATTTTCCTCCTGAGTCACTACACAAAGACGGATAAAGGATTTGTGTAGCTGCAGCCGTTATGTTGTTGGTTCAGACGTAGAGCGGGTTGCACCGTTACCATAGATATACTGTGTATGCATTAAATATCAATAAACCTGTGGATAGTGCATATAAGCAAGGATTGTTTACAGTTCCTACTCAGTGAGGAGCACAACATATGTCAAACTTGTGGGTCAGATCTAACACAAACACAGATGAATCACTCGGCCCATGATCAAGGTTGACTTCTGGTATTTCTTTTGACTGTTCATGCTCCTGTAGTGTAATTCAAAACAGCCACATGCGAGTGTCGGTGTTAACATACTCTCACTGCACAAATTACTTTGTGTAAGTCAGGAACTTAAACATATAATCAAACTACATGAAAAATTAAAATCACAGATGTCAGTCCAAAATGGTTTATTTTGTAAAGGGGGGCAGCTGTAGGAGATGAGAAAACATGGCGCGCTACTAAATGATGATATATTCAAATGTACATGACATTCAAAAGGGTATTACAGTTTCACTCAATGTTTCCACACATGAAGTTAAGTCTTCATTCCAACATCATTTCCATGTGTATCTTCATTAAACGTTATTGTATATTTTTAAAATAAAAAAATGTATTAACACAATAAACTCTTGGGACGCTGGAAAAAAAAAAGAGCCTGTTACATGCAGAATGTGACTGATGAGTTCATTTGACTGAAAACAAAAAACTATAGTAACAAAAACCCTGAAGGTGAATGACTAACTCATTTTTAGCAATTTAAAGACAATAAAATTGAGGTGATTTCCTTCTGCCCTTTTGTCTTCGTTGTTCACACACATCAGAAGAAACTGCATTGTTTCAGTTTTTTAACCACTATAGTATAGGTCAATAGGAAATATAAGAAACTTTGCAATGACAACTTAAGAAGTCATGGCTGGTGATTACAAACAGCCCACTTGTTGATGCCTGATTAAAATGATGGCCCAAAATAAATTACTTTTTCCAAAACCTAAACCCACAGAACGGTTGAAATGTTGAAATGAGGGAAAGGGTTGAAAGGGGAGGAGACCTGATGTAGGAACAACTGACTGGATGACTAGTCAAATACACTGAATGAAGCTCCTCTGGATGTGTGGTGTCCAGAATTACGGCTGTAGAGTGAGTAAAAAGGTCCCAAAGTACAAACTGCAGTCTTAACATGTGCCATACTTTAAAATGTAGAGGAAAACACCCTTATGCTCATCAATATGATGAGCAGAAAAGTCCCAAACCAAAGCTTTGAAGTCTTCATCTTTGCTATGGGGAAGAGGGAAAAAATACTCAAAAAAACAAAAATAAAAACACAAAACAGGAAAGGGAGGGAGAAAAAGAACGACTCCAGATATTACGCTGAATGCAGAGAAGATGAACTGCACAAGTTGGGTGAGACACTCCGGCACAGGGGGTTATTTCCTGGAGCTAGACTTCTAATTTCCAAAAGTACTGGTCTGAAGGACCCATGTTGGTCAAGGGGTGTCCATGGAGATGCCCACAGCAAAAAGCCTTAACTGCAGCATCTTAGCAGGCTGTCCATTTGTGACGCTATGTGCTTCCTGCTGCCTGACTCTCTGCTCCCTCTGAGTTACCTGCAGGAGGGAAGTGACAGTATGGTGACATATGTTTATGGCCTGAATGTGCTGTATTAAAGGACAAATGTGAAACATTCAAGAAAGTAGAAACTATACCGTTAACGTATGTTTGTTTAAGTGTATAATTGCTTTAAAATAAATTTTGTAGCTTCAGAATGACCCTTTCCTATGCACTTTAGGCAAGGGTCTTGCATTATGGAGGCCACCATCTTTTGAAGCCATCTTTCTACAGAAGCCTGAGCCAGAGCATTTCTTTATACAAAGAACGGCGTTCTTTCTGATATGCAAAGCCACTGTAGTTCCCTGATGTTCATGAGAAAGATGCTACTAAGGCAATTAATTGTACCAAATAAACTGCCACCTAAGTTTACGTGATCTAGGTGTCTGTGAAGGTTCTCAATTATTCAGTTCACAGTCTTCTTCTGTAGAAGGCATAGGCACCTGGACTTGCTTGAGTTTCCAAAAATAGTTAGTTGAAGACATTTCACCTCTCATCCAAGAAGCTGAAGTGAACTGAAGAAGCCTCTTGGATCAGAGGTGAAATGTCTTCAACTAACTATTTTTGGAAACTTATTTTTGAAATGGATGAAAAAAAATTTTTTTCATCCAAATATTTGATAAAGCATCCAAACCAAATCCAGTGTTGATGGATAATCAGCCAATGTGGATTGAAAGAAAATGGCAAACAATTCACCAATTATGTGCCTGGCTGACTAATTGATCAACCTCTAATTTAGGGCAGCACTTATTCAACAACCAATCATGACATTAGCATTAAAATATACCAGACACTTTGGACAAAGAGATAAAAAAAAAAAATCACTGACTTGTAGCAGAAGGTGTGGCTGAAGCAGAAGCAGAGGCATTGCCTTCCTCGTCACTGTCATCTTCGTTGGACTGTGGTATCTTGGCCTCAGGGATGGTTGTTGCTGGTGCCTCAGGCTCCTGCTCCACTCTGCTCTTCAGGGCCAAGATGCGGTGATGTAACGCTGCAGCCAGCTGACCGACGTCCTTAGAGCTACCCTGAGAAAAAGTGATGGGTACAGAAGAGTCAGCCACACAGAGGAAGAAGGAAAATTCAGAATGGCATGCAGTAAAGTGCATACCACCGCCTGGTCAAACAAGTGATGTACATGTCAGACTAGCTTTTAAAAAAAAAGGGTGATTTTTTTCATTGAGATTATTTTTCAGAAGAATTGGAAAGCCACATCTTGCAATGTCAAGTGAATAAAAATGTTGGCATTTGCTCCTTTTATTGGATCCAAAATGTATTATCTTGTGTGTAATACCCCATCCTTCCACCAAGTTTCTGCAAATGGGTTCACAGGTTCTTTTTGTAATCCCAAACAATAAAATATACAGGTGAAAACATACCTTTTTCAGAGAGATAATGTTTGTGCTTCTGGAAATGTTTTAATGTATCTGAGTAGGAAGTTACTAACAACAGGAGATATAAGTCAGGTCAATTGTATTCATACTGGCCAGAAATTATCACAGAGCATTTTTCATACTGTACAAGCCTACACCGCAATCAGTATAATTTACCAAGAAACATGAGTCAAGAACTTGGTGATAGTGGTGAGGGCAAACTGTTTTAACAAATAGAAATCTGGAGCAGAATTTGTTGTGTTGTGTGAATGTGAATGAAATGAGAGAGTATTTGCAGTAATTCTGTTTAAAATACAAAGTCCAGGCACCAAAGAGTCAAAGTATCACATGACTAAACTGTTCTAGTGAAGAATTTTGTGCTGAAGGAAATTCACATCATATATTTATGTGAGCAGAAGGCACACAATGTTACTCAATAAAATTACTACTGATGCCATGCAGCAACTTATTGAGAACTACGTTTACTGACAACCCCGACAATGACATTTCTTCCTGTTCCTCGACCTACATTTACACATTTAACATAAACAATGCAAATGACCAAACCTTAGGTAACAATTAATATCCTGCTTCTGTCTTTATAATCAACAAAAAGTAATAAACATTTTTAACCTTAAAAAAAAGCCACAGTCGTGTGACCTAGATGGCAACTTAAGTCAGGTTCCCAGTGTTCTTTTTCTTAGATTACACAGATTTTGTGGACGTCAGTGAATCAACCAATTTACTGATCAAGTTATTGACATAACATGTTCAGTATCAATTTGCATGTTCTCTCTGTGTGAGTGTGGTTTTTCTCCAGGTTCTCTGGTTTCCTCCCAAAGTCCAAAAACATGCAATGGACTGGCAAACTGTCCAGGGTGTACCCTATCTTTGGCTGGGATTGGCTCCAGCAGCCCCACTCATATGGAGAAAATCCCATCAAACATTGCCAGTGTTTCCCCACAAGTGTGCTCTGCAAAATACTCTAGAGCCAAGGTTCCCAAAGTGTACACCACCATTTGTATGTGAGCGTCCTCTGAAGGTACATGGAGGAAAGTCAGAAATCAAAGAGGAGCTGAGGAATTTTGACAAGAGTGCATAGAAAATATAATAAATAAATAATAATTTTAAAAAAGTACCGCAAGGGGTTCTGAACGGGTCCTCGATCAACCAACCCTCGTCGTGGTGGCCACACCTCGAGCTCGGTCCCGTCCAGCCCAGTACTAGTTATTTTCAGTGCCACTGAGGGCCTAACCATGCTCAAAAACTGAAATTTTGCAAACATGTCAGACCTGGTGAAAATTTACGTCTGAATTTGGTTTGGTGAATGGGCGTGGAAAATTTGAAGTGGGAGGGGCCAAAAATGGATCCAAAACACTTTCATCAGGTCAAGTGTTGCCAGGTTTAACATACTTGAACCAAAGTTGGTACACGCGTTTATTAAGTAGGGATGGTCAAAAAAGTCAATGGCGGCCCATGGACGAAACTCAACAGGAAGGCGGCCATTTTGAGTTGAACGCCAACTCTGAGCCAATTTTGGCGATTTTGTACCTCTGGTATTTGAACAAACTTGTCCTACAGCTTTAGTGCGATCATCTTCAAACTTGGTTGAGGTCACTGTGGACAAGTTTAGGAACTAAAGTTAATGAAAGCTTTTCTTAATGTCGCATGGCGTATGAGATAGGGGCAGCAAAGTTGGGGAAATTATAATTTCTCGCCACAGACACAAAATCTGTTTTTTAATTTTATGAAGGAAAGTCCAATCTGAACCAAACTTGCTATGATTGATTATAGTCCCGTCCTGAAGCAACAATATGAAAATATTTAATTCATAAAACAGTGCCCCCTGGTGGATACAGAAAACATGACATTTTACAGTTTTTCATGCTGCTCGAAAAAGGAAGTGCCATACAACGTCATTGTATATTAACCGATCTTGATGAAATTTGATATGTTAGACAAGGGAACTGCCCTGAACAAGGACATTTATGGACATGAACTTGACCAAAGAGGAAGTCTGCCTGAGGAACTGTAACTTTGCCGTACATTGACAGATTACAGGAGACCGGGGACCCTCTCTGATTCAGTTGCTTCACGCGTTGAGGTGGCTACACGCCCCGACGTGTGCTGAAAATAACTAGTACCGCAAGCAGGGCTGGATGGGGCTGAGCTCGATTCATACGGAGCAAGGACCCCTTCAGAACCCCTTGCGGTACTAGTTATTTTCTATTAACTAATTCTAAAGATTCAGTACACCAGAAGGAACTGCTTTGCTCGTCACTAGTTTGTGTCGTATATTAAACGATGTCACGGCAGTTTATTGCAATGACAAACTCATGTGGAGGAGGTACTATAGTAATGGAAAATGACGTTCAGGATACCACACCGAGTCGAGTCGAACCATGCCATATTGGAACTGCATAGTGGAAAAGTGCTATTTGACTGCCAGGAGAGAGCTATGAATTTTCTATTTTCCTCTACTAAAATATTGAGATAGAAGCCAAATTTCCACCAGCAAGATTTGCAAAGGAGGTATCAATGAACACTATTTTCAATGCACTGCCATTGCCTAGGTGTTGGAAACTCAAGGTTACCTTTTTGGCCACAAGTTAGCTTCATAAATAGTATGTACAGTTGCTGGTATCAATGAACACATCAGCTTCTGCTCTGACTGGCAACCCATAGACTTTGACCAATTTTGTACCAAAGGAGTTTATCCTTTTCATTGTGAGGCAGGTCATGCTCTACAGCTTGTGAAAGATAGGGCTGCACATTCTGGATGTAATTTTCCTGAAGCATTTGCACTTTTCCATTAACACTAACAAGGTCTATTCCCACATAACAGAAATGTTCTGAAACTTGGAATTCAGATCTGACCTGAGGTATTACAGTTATTGAGAAACTGTGTGAATCACCATATGAAATCATCCACATGGCAGACGAGAAATACAGTTTCTGCACAGTCTTGATTCAGCCAATAGAAAACAGCTGGGTCAAAATGTGACATTTTTCCTCTTATTGCCAGCATTATCTCCTACACTCTGCTGTACAGTATAGCGAGGCATCTGCCAGATCATACACACATTTGAGCTTTTGTAACATCCCATCACCTCAGAAGGTGGCTTGACGTCAATGTCGCATGAAAGTTTCATTCCTTGCAGAAAAGCAGATTTTATGTCTATAGACATAAAATCCTTTTCACAACTGCTCTGTCACTTCCAACTACTCAAAACCTCTAGCCACAAGCCATGCTTTTGGTACTGACCCAGTGAGTGTTTCTTTGAGGGAGCACACCCATCAAGTTGAGATGCACTTCTGTCCCTAACTATTGAGTTCTTCCAATACATTAATAATCCTCCGGTTCTTTACCTCTTCATGTTTTTGCTACGTCAACTGAAACACCTATCGCAGTTGACAAGTCCTCAGATGTATATGTGGACTTAACATCTGCAACTCTAACAGCTACACAACATTTGACATGTCAGCTGATTCTATGGTGCCAACAAGATTAGAAGGCTCAATGTGGAGCAAATTGTATCAGTTTCTGTATTTCCCCGTAGAAATCAGCTGTGCAAAACACACCTTTATCCTTCTCTCTGTGTTGCACTATCTGTCCCGTTTTTAGGGTGATGCCTGCTTTCTGTTGTGCACCATTAGCGTCTGTATTGTCATTTGTCATGTTCTGCATCAATCCAGCCCGTATTGGTTAAGTCTGGTCTGATCTTGCTGCAGCTCTGTTTCAGTGTGTGTTATGATGTTATGACACATTTGTCCTCCTCAATCCTCTTGTGATCCCTTCTGAACATTCTGCTTCTGTAAAAGCCTTCCTTGATGTGTAAAGGAGAGATTTGTTTTGCCATCCATAGTGCCTTCTAGTGTTGGGATGAAGGCAGATTAAGGTTCTGACTTTAGACCAACTGATAAGGATCGCAGCCATTAAATATTTTGCATTATGTTTTAGTCATGAGAGTCCAATCCAATGCAGTACTGCAGTATGTTCATCAAAATCTCCGCGAGTGTGTGGAAGTGGTGTTCTAAAAGTCCTTTGCTCTACGGGCTGTATGAAGCTGTTTTTATTTTTACTTTTGGAAGTTTTCAGCCATCTCACTCACCTCATTGTTATCTCTCATTAAATCTCACTGTTGAACTCACTAATGTAAAGATACCAGACATCTGGTTCAAGCTTATGTAGATTTACAGCCACAGCCTCATAGTACTGAGATGTTGGTGGTAATCAGGCTTCAGTGTCATTTTACTGTTACATTCACTTGCAATTTTTCTGCAGTACACTGTAGCAGTCTTAATCTTTATTACCTAAGCTCTGATGAAGCCTGCGTTGTCTGTTGAAGCTTCAAAAAATGTGCTTCTGTTGACAGTATTTTCTGTTTTGTCGAGAAGCTCATGCATTTTGGGGCTGTAAATATTAAATCTTCAGACTGACTTTCTTGTCTGTGTTGTCCACAATGTTCACACGATAATGTCCAGAGCTTGTGAAATCAAGCCTGCTCCTTTCATGGAGCTCTTGCTCAAAAACAGTGGCATGTTAGCCGGGACTCTATATGGTTTGTATATGACACTTAGCCTGTCCACTTTTCAGCTTTTCTGTGGAAGACAAGTCTACCCTCACAAAACCTCTATGGCTACATGTTTTTGTTTTCTTCAAGTCATTTAACTTACTTTGGTATAGTGATATATTTATTCAGTTGTTCCTGTGCACACCATCCTTGTGCATTCAGAATCAATAACAGCTGAACCAAAAACTCAGTCATTAAGATTTCTGCTTCAGTGGGAGACCATTTGGTATACAGAGTAGTGTTATGCTCTGCTTCATCTCTATAAGTCTTCTCTATAAATCTTCTGTCAGTTTGACATAGTCATCTTTGCGTGGAAAGTCTGTGGCCCAGTGAAACGTGGATTGGCAAACAGCCCACTTTGATCTATGACCAGCGGTGTAGTGCCAGGTATATAGGTGTTTTCTGTTTATCTGTTAAGGGCCACATTCCTTTTGCTCCACAATATGCCATTTCCTGATTAATTCCTATGCTGTATGTAAATGTCTCTCCAAATATTCTCTTCAGTGCAGGCTTCACAGATGCAAAGGTCAAATATATGCATGCTGTGAGAGCCAACTGTTGACCTTTCACATCCAGGCATGCAGCATCCAGCAGTTTAAAAGCTAAAACTGATTCGGAAAGTTCCATCTTGTGAACATCTGCTGTTCAAAGTCAATTATGTAGTCCAACATAGAACGAACATTGTGTAGCATTATTCATTATTGCATTTACTATTATTCACATGTGACTTTTTACGCTGCCCCGCTGCCCGAGTGATCGTATTGAATCAGTCAATACTTTTGTATCTACAGTGTAGAATCCAAAATACTTCCACACACCGCTTTTCCGATAATATGGTATTATGACAGTCTTTGTTAAGTTAACTGTGGTTTGAGTGAGAACAAAAATCTGTTTTCAGATTCAAACCTGTTTTCACTGTGCCCTCTTCTGGACTACGCAGTAATTATCCCAGTGAGTGTGATGGGCTTCCAGGCTGCATACTTTGAACTCAAAAGGGCTTTTAAGGATCGAGTTTGAACTTCCCGCAGGTCAATTGATATTCAAATTTTAGATTAAAAGCCACAGCCCTAGTGTCAACAATTTTTTCAGTAACAAATTAAAATGAGAACAATTCAAAAAGCATGGAGTCACCTAACCAAACACATCATAATGTCATTGAACAAGCAACATGGCAAATAATTTTTGTTAATAAAGCACAACTCTACGTTTGATTTTTACATACATACCGATATTAGGAAGACCTTAACTCCCTGGTCCTCTGTGTCCATGGCAGTGATTCGTACACTCTTCTCACTGGCCTTGTCCACCTGCATCTGGGGCCAAAGTTTAGTGTTGAGGATCAATCGGAGGCTGCCCTGGGTCCTCATCACTGTAAACATTTCACCATAAACACAATAGCAATGAACTACAGATCCAAGCAGCCACTACCTTTACGTCTTCTCAACCTAAATTTGATGTTAGTGATGGTAGTAATAAAGTGTCATCTCCAACATTAGTGAGGATGTTAACCTTTTAAGCATCAATATTTTATAGCTATTCATGTATTGGGATGAATGTAGTCGTAAAAATATTACCTATAAGACTATCACCTTAAAATGTTGTATAACATTAATTGATTATATGCTATAACTAGTAACTTAAAAAAAAAACCCTATTAAATTAAATATTTAACATCACACCAAACACAATGAGTTGTATGCAATTTAAGTACTCCCCCTTGTGTTCAATGTCAGGTACAGCAATTATGACACCAAAGAATTGTCTATTTTACAAACCAAAACATCCAGCCAGAAAAGGCATGTATTTAAACCACACAATTAAAATGCATGTTGGAAAGCAAGTTGTTCATGTTTCTTCACCGACAAGTTTCCACAGATGTGTTTACCTAGACGTGACTGTAGCGTGCCGTCATCTGTTGATGCCATGTCATTGAGCCTCAGCAAACCTCGACCTCTCTCTATCCACGACTGAGCATTTTTTTCAAAAACATATAACTTGCACTGCATCTGAAGGAAAAGTGTGGACAAGCAACAACTTTTAAGAGTGTCCACCACATTTATTTAGTGTATGTCTTGAATCAGGAGAGCCTATGATGTGAAATACCTGTAAAACGTTGCTTTCCGATTCCTCTCCGGTTTTGACATCAACTTTCTCTAAGATGCACTTCTTGGCTGTTGCTTTGGTGTACGCTGCTGCAGATTCCTCCAAAGACTCTGACACACTGTTCACTGGTGAGGCAACAATGAGAAAGTACCTCAAAGATTTGTGCACAAATGTTAGGGCTGCTGTTTCTATGTAATTTTTTTCTGAGCAAAGAGCTATTGTGAAATGCTCATTGTTTTACCCATAGTCACTGGTTTAAAATGGCAGTCACAGTCAAAAACCTCACCAGGAGAGAACCTACAAAATTCTGACAAGTACTTACACTGATATATTGACCTTGAATGCAATGTGAGTGTTCATCACTGGTTAAATATGACACCAAATTAAGAAGTATTATATTCTAAATAAAATCAGTAGGATCATAGCATCTAATGTTCTATATGGTATCTATTAAACCAGTCATACAATATGCTTACATTTTCTGTAAAAATTTGGTAATATTTTCTGGAGAACCAAATTCTATTTTGATTCACATACATATGACAAAATCATCAGTTGCACCTTATTCTTATGCCAGGGTTTTTTGCATGCAGTATGAATAGACAAAATCTGGCAGAACAGCTAATGGTAGCTGTGACATCAAAATTAAAAGTGATTGGCAATATTGAAATTGTCTCCATGCTTAAGAAGTGGCTGGGGTATTACATTTACATCTCTACAGATTGAGTATTTAACTTTACCTTAGACAGAGCTAAACAGATGCCAAATACATACTAAATTTGATGCTAATCTTTAAACCAAACACAAAAAGTTAAATATCTAGATAATCAATGGGTAACACCCTTTCAGTGGTGTCTTTATATTTGCCACTTAAATGAAGCAGTCTATTAATTGTCAAACAGCACCAAACATTATTTAAGTAAATCAGTACGGTTTGTTCTTACCCTTCTCTGGGGTGGGTTCCTGTGATGAAGGCTCTGAAACAGGTGTAGCTGGAGCCTCTTTATTTTCCTCATTTGAAGACTCGCCCTTGGGTGGGCTCTGAAAACACAACAAATTTCATTGTCTTGAATAAAGCTAAATCATTAAGACTGTCTTAATAACAAGCTGTACAACTCACCAGGACTCTTTCAGACATGTTCTGCCCAAAAACAAACTTTGCCCCACTGTCTGTACTATTTGTGGCATTTTTTGAACTGAAGTGGGAGAAGAAAACATTTGAGAGTTGATGCAAATTAATCACAAATGAAGATGAGTTTCTAAAAATACTCAAAGGAGGACACACTTTCAGTACCTTGGGGTAGAGATGTACTGTAGGAAATAATTAGTGCCCTCTGACTGGGAATCCAGTGGCACACCTTCCTTTGACTTGTCTTCTGTACTGTTCTCTTCCAACTAAAAAAAAAGATGGAAAGATGTGATGAGTCTAGAATCATGCCCAATCCAAAAGGGACTTTAAAAAAAACAAAACAACAAAAAAAAAAACAACTTCATCCAATTTCTTAAGTAATGAAATCCTGACTAACAAGGCATTTGCAGCTTTTCCTTCAAACACAAATAAACATGGAAAACAATATACCTTTGCTCTGTCTTTGATATTTTGACCAAACACAAAAGATATTGCTACATCCGCTTCCTTCTCTTTCCCACCATCATCTTTGTTGTCACTTGCTTCATCTTCCTTATTTTCATGTTTCTGTAATTGGGGGGGGGACACACACAAAAACCAAGTACATTTTTGCAGCCAGCTGTGTCTTTAAAGTGTCAGTTTTACAATTACTTTGCACCTCTGTGTAAAATAAAACTACAGTGATTCATTTGATGTTCATCAATTACCAAAATTGACGACTTTTGAAAATATACTTCCTCATTACAGAGGTAAGTGGAGATAAGAATTTGGCTGTCAAATAAAGGCCCTAGAATTTAATAGTTTCCTGATTTTGCTACAAGGCCTGCAGGGCTTTATAAAATCAATTCATAAAAGAAATTTTACCAAGCCTCACCAGTGACTTGACGAGGGGGGCAGAGTGCTCTGTGTTGTTCAGGAAGAGTGACGTGGTCACAGGTGCGCCATCTGGTGACTTTTTCACACCATTGGTTCCACAACTGGAATCTTAAAAAGTATAGACAAACAGAAGAGCATTATTTTTACTATCCCTAAGGAAATTTACCCTGTAAGACACATCAAGAAATCACACTTCGCATGTTATTAGTATTCCAATCTAATGAATTATAAGATAAAAAAAAGCTTTAATTATAATTAGTAATGTTTTATCAACTAATGAGGACAGTTGACACCAATCAAACCTACTAGACTCTAAATGTGATTTAGAGGGTGGTGCCTGGAGAACTGCAGGACGAAGGACACTGCGTTGCTGCTCCTTGGGTTTCTGACTTGGGACACCTGCAAAAGACAAATCCTGTCTCATACTTTTTAAATGTTTCAAGATGTTTTGGATCTACAAGTTCAAGTCTAGATGTACAATTTACATTTTTTGAGAGGGTAAATATAAATGAATGCAGTTTTGGGGGTAAGTGCTAACAACAAACACCAACCTGAACTTGGTGCCTGACCATGTATGAGAGTTGGTGGCTTTAAACGGAATCCCACAGGTTTCTCCTCTGGAGAAATTGAGCACATGAGAAGGCAGACATTAAAAAAAAAAAAAAAAAAAAAAGAGTTACACAGAAACTTAAAAAGGGTAAATTCCTCTTTTCTTTGCAACTTTCAAACCACACTACCAGTTACCAAAGCAACCCTTGTAGAGCCACAAGAGTTGTGTTGCGGTCCAGCTCCGGTGCCATAACATGAACAGCTCCAAGGGCCTCTGATCTATTTCTATCACCATATCAGTCTCAGGGGCTTTGTTGGCCTGGCAGTAGTATCCTGGCCTTTTAATGCTGCTAAAGAATAAACTCTGAACCACTTTTTAAAACTCAATACACAATGACACATACAACTACATAGCAATCTAAAGCAAACCATCAACAAATCAAAAACTCCATTAGGTAGACATGAAAATGTTGCAGTAATTGTTAGATAGTGTGCAGGATTGTGTATTCTGCATAAAAGATGTTTTTACTCTCAAAAAAAGGCTTTGCGTAATACAGTATGCTTGGCGGTTGTTTATTCTGCCCTGTCTGTTCAAATTACCATCCAGTTCTGTCCTTAATGCTGTTGACACCAACCCCGGCATTTTTAAAACGAGCTGATGAAATATTTAGAGGCAGAGACAAAAAGAAGTCGGTCTCAATCAACCAATCAAATCTAAAGCACAAACAAATGCTATATTTAACTGATTCTGAGTTAGCTGAACTGAAACTGAATTTCAAACATATTCTGTATCAACATTCAAAGTTGAAATGATCATGACTAGCCGACCCACTATTGTGTTGTAAAATATTAAAAATTCTGTGCAAAATGCTGAACGTTCTTCCTTTCATAGTGACAAGATTCCCTATAAAATTTAATAACTGGAATTTAATATCTGGAAAGAGCAAATATACATTTACAGCCAACCACCAGCACAAACTCCAAGGAATCAAATAGAAGTGAAAACCAACAAATATTGTGGACAATAAATGTGGCTGAAAATTTCAGACCTTGTTCCCTAGCTAAACCACATTTCACAGTAAACCACATTGACAGAGATCATTAAGGGTCATAGTGTTTCCAAGTCTTCTGTGATTTAGTAATAAATTCAGTTTCCCCATTTCAGTTTCACTGGGTACATGATCTACTTGCAGCTCATTGTTAACAAGCCAACTGTGATTGACTTATTAAAAAAAAAAAAAAAAAAAAAAAAAGCCAAAAAATTAGTTTTGGCAAATACTCCTTAGACACGTGGCCTTTTGTTTATGAAGAGAAGCTAAAATGATCTAGATGTCTCACCTGGCTCAGAGTCAGAGTTCCCAGTTGGAGACTGGCAGAAACTTGAGGGCATGAATACATTGTTCTTGGGAACTGCAAAGTGGCAGACAAGCATTGTGCTCAGCATACAAATCATTGTGTACACCACAAGCAATCAAGACTAAACAAATGCTTCACTTAGTCAACCATGCGCACTTACCAGAATGTGGGGGCGGGAATGACGAGGTCCTTTCCCTTTTCACTGGGGGGCAATAACTTGCCTCATCTTTATCTGAATCTAAATGGGATAGTAAAATATTAAAACTATTTATTTTTTATATGTGGGTGCAAAACATTAACAAAAATATTGAATTTACCTTCACCATCCTCTGCACTTGAGCCCTCCGCAGATCGCTGTAAGAAAGCAAGAAAATATCTTTAGGTTCTTCTTCCCCCTCAAAGGAAGGAGGTTCCTTATCATTAAATTGAATACAAAGATAAGTTTAAAAAAATAAAATGAAAAAAAGACACAGGGTTGCATCATTAGCAGAGATTATGTAAAAAGTGAAACTTGGTATTATTTTAGTTAGACACACCCAATTGAAAGTTCTATAAATTTTAACTCAGTCAAAGGTATAGTGTTTTTGTTGGGCTGATGTATTGTATTTAACATCTAAATGTTTCTATTATGTTTTTGCCTATACATCAGGGATCATTGAAAAACATTACTTCTGTATAATGCAAAGTAGAAATCAAAACTACATAAGCCAAAAAATAATTTTACAGTTTAATATATATATCTTCTTTGTTGTTTTATAGCAGTTGGTATCTGTAATGTTACATCACTGCATTCTTTTTCTCTTTCCTTTGCACAACTTCCTCCAAGATAAACCTTACTTGTGTTTTGACTTTTCATTGAAGCTATGTTAAAAGCTTGGCTAATAATCAAGAATTTGAACGACTGTTCATCAATGTACTCCTCAGGAACAGAGTACATTCTGTATGTAAACGTTTTACAAAACTATGGCACTCTGTTTTCACCTTTGATTAATATCCACTTGAATAATATCATAATCAAACTTACCTTCTGTGCTTTATCTTTTTGGAAAACAAACACAGGAGGTGCTATGGCAGGCTTGTCTGTCAAGAGAAGATGAAGGCAAGTCATCCAAGCACTAACTTAGGTAAAATTACCAGATAATAAGGCAACAGAATGTGTATTGATCCTGAGGTACCCCTTATAAGCAGTGACAGAATGAGTATAAATGTGATGTGTGTGCATCAATACTAATTAGCATTCCATCACGCAATTAACAATTCTACACAGCTGTATCGCCTCTCAGAGGTAGAGAAATAACATTCCATATTATATAATTCAAGTGTCATAAAAGTCTGTATTACAGACTGTAAAATGAAAAAAAAAAAGAATCTAACCAAGTTCGCCTGAAAAATTACATCTTTTTTGATGCTGGCTAACATCTAACATCTAAGTAGGACAGTGAGACAACATGCTACTGTGCAATCCTAAAACAAAATGATGAATGAAAAGTAATTAATGCAAATGGACTTGTATCAATCAGCAACCACTCTTCCACTCATTCTTCACAGCTCTATTTATAATAACAGCTTTGTAATCAATAGGGGGATTTCATTAACACCCCCATAAATAATGTTACTGCTAAACACTACTGTCATACTTAAGGACAGGAATCACCTGGGCAGGAATAATTTGAAGTCACAGCAGGTCATTTCATCAGTCTACCTCCACAGTGTGACATGTCTAAGATGTATAATCCTAGAACGTAAGCAGACAAAGATTTCCCTATTTCTGCCTATGGCCTATTACACTGAGCAGGTGTAGCATCTTTGTCATCGTGAGCCTTGACAGACTTTAAATACATGTTTTAACAACCGTAAACACCACAACAACACAGTCAGGTATGTTGATTGGACCAACACTCGGCGTCTCTTTCAAAATGTGCCATGGCTATCACTGATTGTTTTGGGATTCAAGATTTAAAGCAAAAAATGTTGCATGACCTATTTAACTAAAGCTTCGTATCATTCTCCATCTTGCAGTAAGCCATCTTAGAATAACACATACAATAAATCCGGTATGCAACAGTGATATTTCCCCTCAGAAATCCAAGTAATCCGAGATGCTCCCGGCTTCTCTTATCTTGCTAGCTTAAACACTAGCTGACCGGTTCCAGCAAATACTCAGCACCGCCGGTTGCTCGCAAAGGCAGACCTATCTTAGCTTACTCTACATGGGCTGGCTGGCTATAGTTAGCTTTCTAATGCGCTCTATCCCGCGTGAGTCATCTTACCCCACAAACAAGGACACTAAGATTCTTGTCAAATCATCCCTCCGTTAATGGGGTCGACCATATAACACGCAAACGTGAGCGAAATAAAAGACATCTCTACAGAATGCAGCAACAATGAAAAACATTGCATCTTTGACGTTTCTCTTTCTACGCGCCTAAATAAACGCCAGGCAATCCTGCAACTAAGCACCGACTACTGAGTAAAAAGGGATGTCGTACTTCCAACAATGTCTCATTATATGAGGCAAACAACCGTTCAGTGCATGGAAATCTTTATCTACGGTACAGCGGTCTTCGATCCAACGAGATTTGATTCAAACGGCAAATTGTAAAACACACTACCTGTAATAGCCGGGTGTTAGCGTTCAGGGGTAAAGCCAGCTAGCGACAGGCAGCATTCGAGGGCGTTCCGATGCGTTCCAGGTATTACACACAGCCCGGTCGTTAACACTGTTAGCCTGTGTGCTAACGCTGTAGCATTGCAAACACCGCAAAGCATATACATCGCCGGAACTCACCGCTTACGTTCAGCCATGTAGTCCAACTTTGGTTATAAAATATCCAGACAACACAATGCCCCGTTAAAGAGCCACAGTAGCTGTATTGTTTTTCTCATACAGCCACTTACTCACCTTCGTTTGCCAAGTCCGCCATTTTACTTCGACGCTCTCACACCCACAACCCACCGCGCAGATAACACAAGTGGAGACAGATTTTTTTTTTTTGTTCAGTGGCAGAAAGCTCACTGCAACTGGTTAGTAAACCTAAGAGACCCCGACCTCCTCTGGGGCAAAAAGTGTACCATAAAAATATTATTTGTCCATATCTGTCACAATTGTGTGTTTTTAAATCAGACATGTTTCTATGTAGTCCCATGGACCAGCTTCAGGTTTGCCTGGCTGGAGAGCCTAATCCACAACTGCAGTAAACCAACAGGCCTTTTTAGAAACAGGATAGTCCTGATGTGATTTGATATTACTGACATAAAAAAGTGCCACAGTCTAGTTGCAATTAGCAAAACACTGACTAAACAGAAAGTTTACTACTGACCTTAGAACTAAATAGTGCGACAAACAAAACAAACAGCCTTTTGGTGATCTTTTCAGCATTTCTCATAATCTTCCTAATAAAGTCCAAAGAGTTGGCATCATCTGTATTAGCCTTAAAGGTAAAATGTGGTTTATTGGCAGAAAGTGAATATGTTTATATGATATAATCATTTTAAAGTAAAAATATTTTGGTTTTTATCCTTAGAATTTGCCTCTTATATGCACTTGAGGCAAGGGCCTTGCTTTATAGAGGCTGCCCTCTTGCACCGCCATGTTTCAATAAACAGTGAAAGGAGCAGAGTCTACTACTGATATGAACGGCAGCATCTTGGAATTTGGGTTTGTGGGGAATTTAGTTTGTGAGGTTGTTTTGACTGAACAAATGCCCCCCACCTCAGAAAATTGGAATGCCCAATTAATGTCAATGTTATGGACAGCATCTATTTGTTACAATTTGCTTTCTAACCACTAGATGTCACTAATTTCCACACAATGGACTCTTGCGTCAACTCACCATGTGTGTCCGTCAAGGTATTCCTTAACATTCAGTAAAGAGTACTCGTGCTGTTGCTTTTGACCTGTGCTTGCTTTACCTTGCCTGCCTTTGATGTCACTGACTTAATGCACTGAGAAGACAGTGAAAAGCAAAAAAATCACCCTTCAAACAGTTCACATTCAAGCGAATCCAACAGATATGATGAAATTTGATGATGAAATTTTGTTACCTTGAGTGCCACAAGATTGCACACATGTATTTTTGTGTTCTTACAATGGAAAAGGACAGCTCTTAAGGTGCCACTGTCAGAAAACGGTGCTTGACACCTACAAAAACGTCTTGATGGAGCCCTAAGCAAAATTAGATTTTGGGGCCCTTTATCAACACCAATAAGAAAGCAGTAAATCACATGATGCCTCTGGGAGAATTCTGCACAGTTGTAGCTGTTGGTCCTTGCATAATCAGCCTAGCATGTTCTTACTCTTATACTGGCTTTAATCTTAAATGGTAGCAATCTAAGAAGAATGGTCCTTTGTTGATTTTCACTCCGTATTAAAAATGGCACAATACTAAGAGGTACATTGAATATGGTGTCAGCCTACTAAAAAGTAACAAAATAAAACAAAGCATTTATTGTAATGGGCAGTGAGTGTAGAATTGTTTTAAATTGCTATGTACAAAGGTTCAACAACAATTGAAGAGGTACAAAAATAAACTATAATGATTATATTATATCACGATTAACTACTAAAGTAAAAATTTAAAATTACACTACAATAAAAGACAAATAATTTAGTAAAGCAGTGCCATGTTAATTTGCTAATAAGTGCAAATACACAAAAGACATTATTAAATAAATAAACAATACTTAAGTAAATACAAAAATTGTTAAAAAAAAAAATCTTAAGATCTTTTGTCTGAAAACTATGTAAAATGGGCAAAAGACTCACTGTTATCATCATGCACAAAAATAAAAATAATACAATAGAATAAAATAAAACAATAAGATAATTAAATGCTCAAGGGGGCCCCCTGGTGGTCATTGGGCCCTTAACAGGCGCTTGTCTGCGTTTGCTCTAGGTGTAGTGAAGGATGTGAGAGCTGAGAGCTGTCAGCACAACCTACCTAGCCTACCTTTGATCTGCCCTCAGTCTATTTTCTATGGGTAAAATTGCAAAAAAAATAAAATAAAATAAAAATAATAAAAATAATAATAATATAGTGAAATAGTGAAGTCCTAACAAGCCCATAATTTTAACATTTGAATAATTGAAAAATGTAGGAGGAGATATCATTGACCTAGATTTAGGAACAGGTAAGTTTGACACACTGTGAAAAGCATCACATAATGGGAGGGAAATGAAACTGGTTTCACTTGGTGGTCCACATCTGATGTTCATGAGCAGGAGATGGAGATACTACTCACTCACTGATTATATTACTGCACTGAGGACCAGCATTTGCTGTTTCATCGTGCGTTGCCGGACACAGAGACGCTCGCCTCCGCTGCCTCAGGAGTTTTGTAGTCTTGGACATCTTTGGCATGGTTGTTGTTAAACTCTGGTAAGGTGTCCATAATAGCTCTTTTCCTCTTTAGGCCTTGGCAAGGTATTCATAATAGCTCCGTTTTTTTTTCTTCCATCCTTTGCACACCTTAGATATGATGTCCTTTTTATATTTGCTTTGATCTGCACTGTATCTCTTTCCCGTCAGTGTGTGGGCTATTTTGGATCTGTGTGTGATCTACAATGGCTGCCTTTGATTGTGGAGAGCAGTGTTACACATGTATAGTATTGTGTGTAGCCTGTAAGAAGAAGATATAGTGTACACACACACACACACATATATATATATATATATATATCAGAAAGAAAACAGCCACCTGAGTCATTTCATGAATTCAGATTGTTCCCTTTCTGTTATTGCACTGTTTACATTTATACACATGGTGGCAGAGTACTGCCTCAAAGTCCGCCACATTAGTGTCAAACATAGGAGAGGGCTCATATGATAGACACTAGAGACCTCTCTTAAACACAATCTTTCATGACAGTCATTAAAAACAGACATGATTACAGGAAATAAAATTCTAACACTGTGGGAGTAAGGGGAGTGTTTGAGAAACACTATATTTATCTTCAATTATTGGTCTCAGTGAACGAGGTCAGCTCACTTAAAGTCGACCCTGTGTCCAGAAACATGCTGAACCCATTTCCTTCCTTGGTCCTTTGCTTTTGTATTTATATAACACTTTTCTAGTCTTGACGACCACTCAAAGCTGCGTTTATGCTACAGTTTTTCCATTCACCTACGTTTACACTCACTGCAAAAATTACAACTTATACATAAAATAAGCCTTGTTTTGGAGAAAGTGTTCTTAATTTTTTGTCTGAAAGAAAAAAAAATAATCTTAGCAAATAAGTTTTGCATTAGGAAAATTCATTTCTTCCTTTGTTTTAATAAGATACTTTGGCTCACTTAAAGCTTTAATTACCAATAACAAGCTAAAACAATAGTTTGCATGAAATCCCCATGGATATGGTTAGACATGAACAGAAGTATAACTAACTATCAATATTGATTGGTGTGTGTAAATATGAAAAAAATTATGAGGTGAAAATTCTTAAAGGCAGTTTAATCATTTTAAGTAAATATATTTATATGGCACAATTTCTTTAAAGATTTTTGGCCAGTTTTGTCTAGTTTTTAGCACATAGCAGTCTGAAAGTGACTAAAATTACAATCTAATTTTAAGTATTCTAGCCATGGAAATTTTGCTTATGCAACTGGCAGCTAATGTAAATCAGTTGAAGAATTTTTATTCTTATTCCGAGTAGAGCTGTTTTTGCAGTGCAGTGAATTGATTCACAGCGTTTTTTCTATCACGCATAATTCCTCTTGGTGTTAAGTGTCTTGCCCAGGGACACATATGCAAGTAGACTAGAATCAAACCCTCGACCTTCCAGTTGAAAGACAACTTGCTCTACCACTGATACTGTACTATTGCGAAGGAAGTGCGGGTCAATACACTTGCCACCAGAGGGCAAACCAGCATTTGTAGCTGGAGTAAACCTCCTCCATACTGAGTCACTTATCACCTCATGTGTGTTATTTTTGTTCATTCACTTCAGTGCAAATAAATAACACTCAAAACAAAGATGCACTGCTTTTTCCTGTACTATTCCATCAACCTTGAAAACATTAAAAGGCCTTATGGAGGTCATCATGTCAACCACACTCACAGTGTTTAATTCCACATGTGTAAAACGTTTCTCATCAGCCTGTACTATATATCATATATACTATATATGTACTATATATCATATATATATATATATATATATATATATATATATATATATATATATTCAGAATTCAGTGAACAAATGCAGATGTAAACATAAACAGACTGTTTAAGTGAGTTAAGCGAGCATTAAACATGGCACAGGGCATGTTCCATTAGAGTTTCTATTGCTCAACATAGCCCCTTTTGTACTGAGAAAGAATAATACTTCAAATCTGTTTTCAGGCACAACTCAAACAAGCCTCTGCATGTGTTGGTGTTGTTTGCAAGTGAAGGCCCTCGTTTGTCAGAGGAGCTTGGCTCCGGGCCATAACAGTTTAGTTTCATTTCTGTTACTTATTGAAGGTTTGCTTTATTTAAGGTTCAAAGTCCAATGTCTATCACAAGTTAGTGCATTTTCATTGGGAGCAGATCAAATCTTAATCCTTAATGCTGCTACATTGTTGTGTTGCGTGTATCTGATACCCCGGCATTGCATATTTTCCAAACAGGTTCTGTAACATTGTTAAAACACTTCATTTTAGACCCAGAATGTCTTTCTGTCCTCCTGATGAGTGTGATGTGTGATGACCTCAAACACACTCCATTATATAACAAACTGTAATTTATACCTCAAAACGAAACTCTGGGAAATTTGACTGGAAGAAATACAGAAGCATGCCCAAACATTTGTTTTCATTTAATCCCCTAAGCATCTTATTTGTGGAGTGTTATTACTGTGCGTGTTTGATATTGCAGTGTCATCTACAGAACATCTTGTGTGCGGTGCTGAATGCAGCTGAGTGATCAAAATATCAGAGGGAAATGCAAACGCTAGCCTGGAAAGAAACACTCAATAGCATAGCATGGCAGCTAAAAAGGGAACAATTTCGTCACGTTTGGCCCAGAAGTGTAAAACCTCACACACACACATGATTTTCCCATGTTAAAACCGATACAGTGCTAAATTAGTAATGGTCTGTGAGGCACCACCACTTATCTGGGTTCCTGTGATACAAAGCTTTTTAAGTTTAAGCACGTCAAATCTGGATGAAGGTGGAAAAATCCTCAGATTACCGGTACATAATGTATGTTAAAGGCTGGTGCCAGCATTTGAGAATGACTTCTCTATATCAAACTCTCATCTGTGACTTTAAATAGGAGCAAAGGTCAGCAGTAACACACCCCTGTCAACCATTCCCTCATACTGCACAGAAATTAATCTTCAAATGGAATATTAATCTAATTTCTAAGATTATTAGCAAAGAAAAATACACACAAATACTGTTTTTTTTAACCTAAATTACAAATTGCATATACTGCTTGCAAACCTAAACAGACTACAAATAATATATTTAAGCAGTGTGACCCTGTGCTTTATAATGGATGTAAAATTCTAATTAAAAGTCTAATTCTTTAGAATAAACTGCAGTATTTCATGGTACCTTTACTATCACAGCAATTATTCTCTGCATTATTATCTGTAATGATTATGAAGTCGCCTGGGCAGCATTGTACCTCTTTGTACAGCCTGCTGGAAATTATCAGAAGGAGAAGTGGCCTTAATCTGCAATTTCTTTGCTTTTTAAGTTGATTGTTGATGGCATCTGAAGAGTAATAGCTGGGTCTTTTATTTCATTTTTGTTTCACTTTCAGAAACAGAATCTTGGCAATGTCATAACATCCTCCAATGAGGAGAACTCATTTCAATTTCAAGGAAAATGGAGAAAAGAAAAAACATACATTTGTTTGTGTGATTATCACACCTAGGTCAGGTCCCCAGTCCATCACAGGGCAAACATACAGAGACAAACAACCATTCACTCTCACATTCACTCCTATGGGCAATTTACAGTGTCCAATTAATCTCTGCTTGTTTTGGAATCCAGAGCATCCTGAGAAAGACACACAAATGCCGCACAGAAAAGGTCCTTGGATGAATTGGGACTTGAACTAGCGACCATCTTGCTGTGAGGCAACAGTGCTATCCACTATTGCACTATATGGGCTATATAGATTCTTATTAATTCGTTTTTTCTGAAGCAATACAGACATTATGTCATCATTTACTAAAATGTCATTTACTAAAACTCCCTGGACTCACACAAATAACAATTGTTTTTGAAACATTCTTGACAAAAATAAAACTGTTATGTTTGCTCACAGCTATTTGCAATGTACAGAGTGATGGTTGCAACATAAGCACATGTTTACAGCGGCATCATTCAGTCATGTACGGCAGCTCTGCCCTCATCTCTACTGTAGGTTTCTTCACAGTGCCAAATTAAGACATTGATAAATGGCTTTTGGATGATGTCTCCGTCAAAGATGACAGCAAAGACAAAAGGGATAAAACAATAGTATATCATATTGTCTGAAAGGAATGCTGAAGGCATCACAGTGCTTCTTTGCACACCCTCAGTCCAAGTACCCATGGCAGTGGACCATCATCTCCTCACACATACTCAGCGCCATTAATCCATCATTTTTCAAAGAATACAATAGCAGCCAGGAAAAGAGATAACCACGCCAACTCTGTAAATTTTCCCCCTCATGCAGTTTGCCAAAAAAACATTTGGTTCTCTTTCATGTTGTACCACGATTCAACCTACGAGGCACAAAATGACTAACTCATTTTCTCAATAAAACAGTGTAAAGTAAATATGAATGAATGTCTGCAGAACCTGGGTGGTAAGAAGCAGGAAATGTGTCAATCCCATCTATGCCTGACGATGCACAGCCGTGGAGGCTCTGGAGTAAACAAGTGAAGAGAGCATGAGTATCCTGCAGGCAAAGAAAGAGGAAAAGACATGTTCATGAAATGCCTCACCGGGCTTCACCTGGATTATCCGGTGACCACGCAGGCACTCAGGGCTCATTAACATGTGTCACATAGCAGTCAGCAAAAGAAACCAGGGAACAGAACACAGCAGTTTATTTAAGAATTAAAAGGAAAGGCTTTGATGGACATGTGATATGAAAGTGCTGACAAATTTCTCAACTGTCAGACGCCAGTGTGACAGAAGGGAGGCTAGCTCTCATTTGAACCTGTGCGAGAGATGCCTCGTATATCAAGCTCTTATGAGAGTACAGACAAGCACAAGAGAGAACGTCAATAGGCCTTTACCGTTCTATTTCCCAATACCACAGCAGTAGCACACGGCTACTCAATTTGTACAAGTGCAATTGCTTTCACAATGTCATAAACCTCATTAGGGCTGCAGGAAATGGTGAAAAATGTTGATTGATGTTTGCCCACCCTCTATATGAGGAAGTTCTCAAATGTCATGTTTTGTCCACAAACCTAAAATGATTCCTTTTAATGATTTCTTTGTTATATGTAGCAGAGAAACTGCGAAATATTCCCGTTTAATTTGCTGAAAATACAGAGAACCTGTCTTAAATATGAAAGTAGTTAAAAATAGTTAAACTTGATTAATAAATGATTAGTTGTTATAGCCCTGAACCTCACATACTGTATATAGACAGCTTTCAATCCAGTATGAGACTAAAAGCTTGTCTGCCATCACATTGGCAGTATTTATAGACATGCTATTAATGTCATTATACTATGCAGTGTTGATTAAGTGTTAACTTGGCATTGCGGGTTTCCTGTCAGCTTTGTAAACTGCAGTGATCCTGAGATTGCAGCCTTTATGGCCTGATAAAACTCTTTGCTTTCTGTGGGGACTTCCACACACCTTCAGAGGTGAAGATGCAACAGCTGAATTTCCAACTTTATGATGTAGATCAAACAATATTTGCTGTATGGTCTTCGCCCTTTATTTCTTTATTATCTGTAAATACTATTATATTGTTGGGAAAATAAATGTTGGTTTGCTTTTAAACTCTGATGTGTAGCCTAGGCTACAGAGGTTCAAAAAAGTAAGGTTATCCAAACCTGAACTGAACTAACTAATATACACTTCAGAATAAAAGTGCCAGCAAATGCAGTTTCCTTCACCATCAAAAGGCACTCAGAAACTGCGGGGAAACTCACCTGGCAGACCCAAAGCCACAACGAAATCAGACAAGACAAGTTTCTGAGAGCTTGTGTGATAGGTGGCTCACAGGACATCTTCAAGCAGAGCTTAACAGTGGTCATTGTAAGAAGGTCGCAGCTTCAACTGTGAAGAGAAGACTGAGTTGCAGGTTTGACAGGTGAAATTGCAGCAGGAAAGCCATTGCTAAGATGTAAGATAAACAAAAAGAGTGTTGCCCTGGCCATTAAACGCCAACTGACTACTGAAGACTGGAAGAAGATGTTCTGGACTGACGTCTGAAAGTGTGAAATCTTCAGTTCATCATGCAGGATTTTTCTACACCATAGAGTAGGCGAAAGGACGGTTCCCCAGTGTGTGACATCGACTGTCAAACATGGGGAACTACCAGCACACTCTCCAGACTTAAACCACATCGAGCTGGTTTGGGATGAACTGGACAGAAGATTGAAAGCAAAGCAACCTATGATTTTTTTTTTTAAATCTTCATTAGTGTATTTGTTCCTTTCAGAGCACAGTGAGATATTAAACTGCATAAATAAATAAAAAAAAAGGAAACATTTGGGTGTTGTAAAACGTTTGACCTGTAGTGTACCTAACCTAAACTCTGCTGCTTTCTGACTTTACTAGTGTAGCTCTTACGCCTGACGTAAGACACATTATTGTTTGTCTCCACAGACATGTAAAAAAAACCCCACTATACTGAGCGACAGTGAGATAGTCTTTTGGAAGAAAAAAAAAATGGAAGGCATCATCAGTAACTGACATTTGTTTATATTGAAAAGTTACGCACCACAGCTTTAATTCTGGGAAATGGTGAACTAAAATAAGCATCATGTGAGGCAGAGGTAGGATTTCGGTTTGCTGTGCATCACAGTCATGCTTCATACTGTCAGGTGAAGCTCAGAAACTGTGTCAAACGAAGCTCTGAAACAGCAGGTCACAACATAACAAGTTTTGCACATGCACATGCACACGCTCCTTATTAAGGCATTTTACCCCAATAGTTTTCAGAAACCTTTATAAATAAAAACAATACTTTAGATGTCTGCAACAGTGAAATAGAGCTTGTATCGGATGTTTTGTTACATCACTAATCAACTATCATCCAGTGCAGACATGGAACTACTGTATGTATCCAGGGCTTCAGTATGAGGACTACCTGAAATTAAAAGTCTGTTTTAACATGTAATTTAAAAGTTTCAGGCTTTAACCATAACATGTTAACCATAACATCCGCAATTGAATTTAGCAACACCTACTTGTGCATGCACCGAAGTTGCATGTTGCAGCTGAATATCCCTCATTTCACCCTGCACTTCCAAATGTGTTGGAGAACCTATGTAGCCTTCAGTTAGCATCAAAACTCATATTTTAACTTTAGTTTGTCCCTTGTGGGCTACTGAAAAAAAAAGGTGGCCTCTGTAGAGCTGCCCTCGCTCCTTATATAAATATTAGGCTATAAATATAATAGGCTCATTCTACAGTAATGAAAAAGAAAAAGGTGATGCACACTTCTAAAAACAAACAAACATATAATTACTTAGTATAATTTTTTAATTTTCAATGTTTCCAAAATGAAATTAATTTTACCTACATTTTACACACTGGAACTTGAAGTATTACCAATAAAATGAGAACAATCGCTTATTATTATTGAAACAATCATAATTGAAAAATTCTCAGTGTGGGTATCACGTGGTAATTGTACTGTATATGTATGCTCGGCATCTTTACCCAAAAGGCTTTGCAGTTGAAACACCCTTGTAATAATGTGTTAGTTATGTGTTGTGTGGGTTTTGACTTAGGTTTGCAGTATGTTGTTAATGCACATGTGTGCATTTTCTCTAAAAATTATTTTATATGACTGTGTGTTTTAAACTGTGGAGAATAAAATGACGAACTGTTCTGATGGTGCGTGCTTTTCAATATACTATATGCTGGAAGTCAGTCATCCCAGTTGTGTTGTTTAAAGCTGTTCACGTGTGAGGATTTCACAAACAAAATGATTTGGATGCGATTTGAGAAGAAGGGGCGCTAAACATGTTTATTCAATAACCACATTTAGTATTTCTCAGTATGTACCTGTCAGAGTGATGGGCATCAGAATCCAGTTCCAACAATCTCAGGTGACAGAGAGTTACTTCAGTGGTAAAAAAAAAAAAAAAGTCTATTTTCATTAAATCTAAATGTGGAAGAGCAGCAACCTCTAATCTACTCTACACATATTTCTTGAGAAGTCCATTCAGAATCATTTGTTGTGCTTGTTTAATTAAAATATTGTATAAGCAGCTTTGTTTCTGTGAATCCACTATATGCACATGAGCTCTGGGAAGGAAAGCTTGAAAGACCACAACAATGCTGAGTTGAAATCAACGACAAAAGAAAAAAAAAAAAGAAAGAAAGACAGAAAAATGAGCGGAGGTGCAAAGGTGAGTTCGTTTATGGAAATATGATCCTGGGCAAATTGTTCCCGTGTGCTTTATAAGAGCGCGCGTCTGTTCAGCTTGACAGACAGAAGAAAAGAGCTACACCTACACCTGGAGCATTAGAGGTGAGTAAAAGTCAACGCCAAGGAACTTGTCTTTTCAAGACAGAAAGTGTGTTTGCAAATTTGTTCTGATTATTCTGAATTTCTTTAGGTTTGTAGTCATTTTCAAAAAACATTTTTTTTTTTTTAACAAATGTATTTTAAGTTTTTATGTTATATTGTTGTGTTCTTTTCATTTCATGCCTTCTTTATATTATTTATTATTACTGATCTACCAATCACAGCAGTGACTTATTCATTTCATCAAGATAAATGTGGACTTATTGACCTATCTACCAAAAGATTAAAAAGAGCTGGTGGGTCAAAAAGACTAAATTAGATGCATTATCACTGTAAAATCCATTTATACTGACTTGCCTTTCTGTGATCCTTCATTTTCTTTAGAATTTCTTTTCTTTTTTATTTTTTACTTTTATTTTCATCTCTGTTCTTTTTTTTGCTCTTGCCTGATTTGTCTGATTTGTGTGATGTTTTTTGCTTTTATCTGTTTTTGACACAGGTCGTTCTGATTTTGTAATTTTTCCCCCCCCTTGAGTATCATGTTTTTTCTGCTTTTCCTTTCAAAGCACCTTGTAAAATTATGTTTTTAAAAGTGCTACATTAGTGAAATTCTTCTTCTTATTATTATTATTAAGGCAGTAGAGAGAGCAGGTGCCAAACATTTATTCACAGTTCAGGGTTTCAGGTAAAAAGAAGGAGTGGCAGGAGTGGAATGATAAGGGTGGTTTCAGGTCAACATTGTAATTCTTTGCATCCATCTGCTCATTTCCTTTTAGAACTGGGACTAAAGACTTCACCATGCGGTTCAACGCTCTGTTCGTCCTGCTGGGCCTGTCTTGCCTCAGTCTGGCACTGGCACAAAGTGAGGGGCTGTACACGGGCAGCTAGTGTCCAGCTTTAGAGTTACATAGGCAGCACGTAATAGAAAACTGTGAGCAAACAAGAAAAGGAAAGTCAGTAAGGCTGGGTTATTGCTGAAGTGCTGTAGCTGTGTGGGCAGATGTTCATTTATTGCTCTTTGTTATTGCTTTTCTGAATTGACCGTTGACTTGATGATTGCACTTTATCTAAATGTGTTATAGGCTGCATGCTTTAAACTGCATGTTCAGTTGTGGGCCACATAAGCCTTATACTGGGGCCGACAATATGAGTCTGAAGCGCGTTTGTCCATGGTTTCCATGGTGGCCGCACCCATGTTTGCCCACTTCAAGCCCAGGCCTACTTATTACCTTTTCCAGGCTACTAAGTGGGCAGTACATGGGTTTGGGCTTGAAGTGGGCAAATTTGGTTTAAGTAACATGGACCCGCACACAGAAAAGCCCATGGACAAACCCGTGTGGGACCAATATTGTCAGCGCCACATGGACATGCTGGCTGTATGACAAGTGACTTTATCTCATGCGATCCTAGTTTCCTATGATGACTGCTGTCTCAAGTATGTGAGGAAAATGAGCCACAGCATCCAAAAACATGCAGTCAAGTACAGACTGCAGGAGACGGATGGAGGCTGCAACATCCCTGCTGTCGTGTAAGCACACAAAACAACAACAACAACAACATCCACATCAGCTCTGTCCAACTTCCTTGATTCTTAAAGTCTCCTCTACTTGTCTGTGGTTGCTGACTCACACTCCAGCTTCACCATGAGGAGGGGCCGTGTCTTCTGCACAGACCCCAGAGAGAACTGGGTCACAGAGCTAAGGAAGAAGCTCGACAATAAGAGAAGCAAAGAGGACCGCAACAAAGCCCCCAAGAAGGTGAGTGATAATGGTTTTGTACTTCATCCCGACGTTGCATAATCTCTCTGCCATCTTATGCCCTGCTTCCCCTTTTAATCTTTGAATCTCATAATAACATTTAATCTTTGAATAACATTGCTAGACTGAAATCAAGACACTCGATTGTACTTAAAATAATAGGAAATAGTTGAACAAAAGACCCACATCCTTCTTCGTTACAGATCTATCGAGCACGGATGAACAGAGGCTGAAGCCTGCCGCCCTGATTGTACCTTCACCCACTGACAAATGTTATCACTGAGCAATAAATAGCATGTGATTTATAGCATCTGACTGGAAAGCAGTTTGGCTGTATCTTGTAGCATTACTTTCACTTTCACTCGATGGACATTGACAGGGGTCAAGAGCTCGTGCAGACTGGCACCAGGGTTTCCCTTATGTGGCCGAGTGGTCACCACATGATGCATATGCAGATATGCAGTATGTCTGTGAATGCTTTCCGCCCTTTAAGATATTCAATAAGCTGTCTAATTATGCTGTATCCATGGTGACGGAGTGTAAATTCATGATGAAAAAAATAATAGAGGTAGCTCAAGTGTTTCACGCAAAATCTATGTTTATCATTTAAATGCTCGTGTACAGGTCAACTCTTGACTGCAAAATGTGAATTGGTTCCTGCTGAGTGTGTCATAGGAGAGGAGAAGCTCATGTTTAAATTTCTAAAGTTTTTATTTGCATGTCTGCCTTTTCATATTTTTTTTGTATTTAGTTTTTATTGCTGTCTACAGTGTGTGTTTGAATAAAAGCATTATTACAATTAAACATGGTTTTCCACCATTGTTTGAACACAATGTGCCTACTGTATGTGTGCACATTAACAGCTACTTTATATGTTCTTTGTGTTATTTGTCTTATTTCAAAACAAGGGGAATGGTGCTGCTTGTTTGTCTTCACACAGTTCTTTCATGCAGTTTGAAGGAAATTTGAATTAATCATAAGTTGAACATGCAGATATTGCTGTAACTTAGTAACACTGTAATGTCTGCGCATACTCTCAAGACAGCTGCTTTAATCACTTGCTACTGTTATGATTTATTAATTAATTAACTTTTTTGACCGAGCAGTCCGATAATGGCATTTAAAATACAACACTGGTGAAGCAGTCACACTAAAAACTTCAAAGCGTGGATCAGTGAATGCTGATTTACAGTTCTTCTCACCTCGACGGGTATTCACGAGAACTGCAGGGACATGCAGCTGATAAAATCTTCCTGTGAGTAATGCTCTCTGTGGACACGGACCGTTCTCACACAGCGTTGCCTTGCAGACGCTTCCTCCTGCAAGCTGCAAAATAAGCCTTGCAATCAGCGTTATCGGACACTCCAAGCCTGCACATGTGTATCACTTTGTGTTATGGCAAATGTATGAATATCACGTGATGATTGTGTTCAAAGATAAGTTCTGAAGTAGGGCAATCTGTATTATTAAGCAGAAAGTCCTTCAATTCATTAAGCTTTTTTTGAATCGGCTGCCAACTTAACCCACAGGCAGAGATGATAGATCACCTGACAAACATACTAATAATAACCAAGATGTTAATGGCATATCCATTACTGATGGACATCCAAAGTTCCATTGACTTTGTGTATTGGTGTGCAACTTTCACTGGTCAGTCTTGCTGCGGCTTGAAAAAGAGCTTGGCGTTTCTTTTTGTTTACATCAAAACAGCACTGATAAATGTGCTCCACTGCTACGCTGGGATTGACAAAAGTGGCTGGTTGGCATCACAAGAAGAAATTTTAGACTTCTTTTATAAAGGGGAAAAACACCATGAAAGGATCACTTTTGAGTGAAATCAACCTGATGAATTATAGGAAATGGAATGTGTGAACACGTATAAACCAGAAGCAGAGAAAAAGAGGTTGTGACATGTTGCAGCGAGCTTTAAAAACGGGAGTAAAAGCAACAGACATCCCAGCACAGACACATGTGCTATATTTCTGCCCTTCATAACATCCAAAACAGTGACATTTATTTTAACATAAATCTTATATCAGGAAATTTGGTGTCAGAGAGTGACAGGACAGCTGCACTTCGATGACGACATCAAGGGCAATTAAAAAAATAAATAAATAAAAGCGGCCATAAAACACTGCACATCACAAAGAAAATTGAGAATTTTACATTTATTGCCCCTTTGTACAGTCATGGCATAGAAGCTACTTTGTTTAACTACAAACTTTGAACTGCATTCCCTGGATCATAAATTTTCATGCCATGGTTTTATAGCAGGATAAATTAACACATTTTTACTTGTCAATTCTTTTTCTTTTTCCATTAGGGTTCAATTTACTATGGGTTAAACCACATCTCAGCCCAGTTACATCTATAAAATGTACGTATTTGCAACATTTTCAATTACTCTACATGGAAAAAGAGATAGATTAGTGTCAAAAAATACAGGACAACTAGGCAGAAAAATGACAAATTTAAGACTTCTTCACAAAATATCTTGACAAAAAATGACAGCACAAATAGTGAAACCTATTGTAAAGCTAATTGAAGTTTGTTTACAAGTATCCATATTCTGGAGATGGTGGCCATTTAGCGTATATGGAAACCCATTCCAAAGTTATATAATATCCAGGGGTCAGGAGAAGATGAATGGCAAATTTAAAAGGAAACAGTGTTTAAATTGTGTGATGCAATGTGATGCAACATTGCATTACATATACTATACTCATTTATCATAAAAATGTGGTTTTATCAGCACGCTCCTGTCACTTTGGTGAAAGATGAGGCTGGGGGTGGTTGTCAAATCTTTGGGAGTTTCCTTTCATGCTCAGTTGGTTTGAGTACAACACACAGTGTAAAAATGTTGGATGAGTGCACATGACTGCCAAGTGTGGTCACAGACGGTGCCACTGGTCTGTACTGTCAGTCACACTGACCTGTCTTAGCCCGAGCCAGGTGCAGACAGATTCCCGTCTGTCAGTGAACGCACGCTCAACATGTCCGCGTTTGTTGGTGACACTCGATGATTATTCGCCCATTTCTCTAGCGTTGGATAAAACCATGTGCATATGTGTTTGTGTTCAACATGAACATGTGTTCTCCATCACACTTGAAGGAGAAGGTGAGGGATCTTCATCAGTACATGTTTACACACTGTCCCTTTAACATGGTTAAAGCCCCAAAATATTTAGATTTCATGTAAAATCATGTTGAAGGCCAGGTTACCTACAGTAGTTCCTGCACTAATTTGTCAATTAGTAATTGGCACTAGCTACGTGACCACTGATTACTGAAGTCACAATAACATCTGAGAAAAGTTCCATTTCACTGTTACATCATTTCTGAGCTACAGTTGACAATATGAAGCATTACCGTAATGCACATCTAAATGAAATCCTATCTCTGCCTTAGAAGACTTTTATTTTAGGTCACTAAATCCCAGACTTAAAGCTGTAGTATGTAACTTTTCTATATATAGAAATTACATTCAAATCAAATAAAGCAAGGTCCTTGCCTGAAGGACATATAAAAGGTTTATTTTAACACTGTGACAATCACATAATTCTTATTTTAGTGATTATTCATGGACACAAACTTGGGTAGTATATTCAATATCTAACAATAAACCCTCCAAAGAGTTTCACACTAGACCTTTAAAGTCACACAGATGAGATGTGTAATGGGCGTTAGGGTTGTATACGAATTTTGGGATAGTTTAGTTTAGTTTGTAAACCTTGAATAAATCCTTTGCACATTTATATTGGGTGTAAATAAATTTAAAGCCATTTAGTTAATTAACTGAGAAGCAAGAAACCTATACTTTTTCAAAAACCATGATCTTATTTGTGTTTTTTTTTTTAATTTTCAGTTATATTCTTACTTTATTTCATGCGTATAAATTAATTGATTAATTTATTGTTATAAAATCACTGGTTTCATACCCTACCATGACCACAAGTCTCTGGGATGTTACTGTGCCAAACTGTTGATACAAATAATTGATACAACAAATAACTTTCCCACTTAAACAATACATTTTTGTGTTGTTCTTGTGGCATTATACTGTAATAGAGTCTGTAGATATCAGATTAAGACTAACATTTACACTGTTTTTGAATACAGAATAATGCAGTTCTTATCAACAATATGCTGTTTTACTGTGGAATCCAGATTCAGGTATGTATATTAATATGATAACAGTAAAAAGAAATCAGGATCAGATGGTATTGTTTTTGTATCATCATTTCATTGTTTTAATATCATAATAACAGGTTTAAGCCAAATAACTGTTCCACTTTAAGTATTGGCTCTAAAGTAAGCTTGACTCATGGCCACATCCAGCCCATGCACACATATGTTATGCTTTTCCTGCTCCTCCACTGACACACTTTTAATACCACACACCAACTTTCATTGCCCGTAAAAGAAATAAATTAATCCAAAGTCCATTATAAGGGGGATCGGCCCCTTATTTGTATTTCGCTCCCTCTCTTTTACCTTTATACATCTAGTAAAAATGATTGAGTACAACAAAATGCTAAGATGTACGTGACTACAGGCCTGCATGTGCTGTTCTAATCAGGTAAGATGGTTGGTAATGACATTAGCCCGCTGATTTCCATGGAAAATCATTCAGACATTATTTATTATTGTGTAATATTTATCGATCTTCTATATTTATATTCTTACTTACTCTTTTGTACTCCAACTGATGTGTACATAACTTTGAAACAGTAGTCAAATGTTATTTAGCCCTTTTGAGGCTATTCCATGGTAATAGCCTCATGTGTAAAAAGTTTCATTGTCTTCACTATGATATGTTAACATGGCACATTTTTAATTTAAAATTTGATGTCTGATTTGTTTCTTTGTTTAATCTATAAGCCTATTTTCATCAAATTTTATGTTATTTGACCTTGTCTGGCTTGACTTGAACACAGCTTTTCACACCCCTGAGCTACATAATGGTACAGACGACAGAGTGGTCCTTGTTTATTAGGCCATCTGATCCAGCTCTCCATCGTAAGATGTTCTGGGACTCCATGGTGCCTAACGGGCTGTGACCCACAGCCTCAACAGACCTCCGCTTTTGAATGTGGTGCAGGAGAATCCGGTAAGTCCCGGTAACAGGGCTTCTCAGGTCTAGGCTGTTGTTGAGGAGATGGACCCTGGTGATGCCAAGACCTTCAAGCGCTGCCTTCACATTTAGTTCATCTGAGCTGAGCATGTAGGAAGGGTCAACCAGATGGGAGGGTGTGGGGCTGTAAGAGCGATAAGCCTCAGGGTATTCAATGCCTTTCATCCACTTGCTGGAAATGATCTGTGCCATAGTGAGGCGATCAACAGGCACCGGCCTCAGGAGGCCCTTCATGATCTCCTGGCATGATTCGGATACATAGGAGGGGATGGCGTAAGAGCCCTGCAGGATACAGCGTCTGAGCCTGCCTGTGTTAGTGGCTTTGAAGGGCATGGTGGCAGTCATCATGAAGTAAAGTAAGATACCCAGCGCCCACATGTCTGCATATTGACCAATGTAACCTTTCTCTTTGAACAGCTCAGGGGCAGCGTAAGGTGGAGAGCCACAGAACGTGTGGAGGACGTCGCTGGGGCAGCAGACTGTGCTGAATCCAAAGTCACCTACTTTAATGCAGTAAGTGCTGGTGTAAAAAATATTTTCTGCCTTCAGGTCCCTATGGACAATATGGTTATCATGCTGCAAAAAAAGAGAAAACAGACAGATTGAGCTCTCCTGCACAGGTCAAGCATAATACAATATTATTGCACCAACTCCAGCATCAAAAAGCATCCGGCATATACAAAACTAGTGCCATGAATCTGCACAGGTAGAACAACCATGGGAAACCTATCACTCTCACCGTCACACCTATGGCATTCCAATTGACCTAATCTGCATATTTATTTTTGTTTTGTTTTTGTCTCTTTATATTGTGGGAGGAAGGCAGAGTTCTGAGGAGAACATGCAAACTCCACAGAGTCGAACTGGGATCCGAACTGATGACTTTCTAGTTGTGAGGAAACAAAATCTTATCTTATTAGTCATTTGTGTATCAAGTGTGTATCAGTGCCCAACGTTTAAATTTACTGGTCATTTCTGCATTTATTTTACACAATATTTCAAATGTCTGCATGAGTGAGTGGCTATTGAAATAAATATATGTAAGTACAAGATTTGCAACATGTGTTTTTTTTTGTTTTTTTTCCCAAGGTACTAGTATGAAGTGGTGCCCTTTTTTTCACTTTAGCCCCTGCCCCCCTAAAATGTCTGTGCACACCACTGGCCAGTGCTGCCATTGTCCACCTACAGCTGCCTTACCATGTATTTGACTGCAGACAGGACCTGCGAGAACACAAGCTTGCTCTCCAAGTCTGACAGGGGCCCCCTGGTGCTGATGCGAGAGAACAGCTCTCCTCCACCGGCATACTCCATCACCAGGTAGAGCCTCTTAAAAGTCTCCACCACCTCGTACAGGTGCACTATGTTGGGGTGAGCCAGCTTCTCCATGCAGGAGATTTCAGAGACGAAAAATGCCTGGGAACGTTTTTCCAGACGCGCTTTATCCAGGATTTTCACTGCCACTCTCTCTGTTTGGTGACGACACAAACACACAAGCAATTGTGGTGAGGCAATAAACATAATAAACAATAAACATATTTGATTCTGCTTTTCTTTATAGTGTTGTCATTCGTTATAGGTTGTAAATGGCGAAACAAATCTCTTGTAAAGTTGAACAATTATAAAATAACCTACTAATAAATGTACAGTATGTAGCGGGAACTTCTCATGTGTGCTACAGTAAAACAAACAAACACTCACTCACTCACTCACTCATTTTCTACCGCTTTATCCACTAGGGGTAACAAACAAACAGCAACGACAAAACTACAAACACTAAAAAAACAAATAAGTGAATCCCACTGTTGTATTTGACATGTTTTTAACTGTTACAAAATATCTACTGGAGTTTAAAATCACCAAATGTCAAAATATCTTCCTCTTTATGTGACATTGCTTTTGGAAATAAACAATAAAAGCAAACATCCCACTCACTCACTCACTCACTCACTCACTCACTCACTCACTCACTCACTCACTCACTCACTCACTCACTCACTCATTTTCTACCGCTTTATCCACTAGGGGTAACAAACAAACAGCAACGACAAAACTACAAACACTAAAAAAACAAATAAGTGAATCCCACTGTTGTATTTGACATGTTTTTAACTGTTACAAAATATCTACTGGAGTTTAAAATCACCAAATGTCAAAATATCTTCCTCTTTATGTGACATTGCTTTTGGAAATAAACAATAAAAGCAAACATCCGTGTTCACTATTATTCATTTCTAGTTAAGGAGAAAATTATACAATAATGTTCCCTTTATCTTAAGAAGTGACTGCTCTAATTATGGAAGATATTAAAAAATGTCTCAACTGAAATTTAGTAGTTATTTTTATTGCATACAGTATTTCAATATATGGCCCAGTTTGATTGGCAGTGTTTACATTAGAAATTCCATAGGAGTATAAGTTGCATTCCACTCGGACATTCCAAGGTCGTGGGGAGGGAACGTCCCCTGACCTCGGAATTTAACCTCGGAAAATTCTCACATATCCCCAATTCAGGATTCCAAATAACTGCTACTTTTATCATTAATAGCACTTCTGTCATATTTGTTTCACAGTAAATCAGCTGTACACATAGTACTGTTTCATTTTTACCTGTCGAAATGTTGCTATACTGTTTGTGTACACAATACCACATTGTGTTTCAGATTTCTAGACAGGAACACAGTAGCAGTAGAGTTCAGATGTAAATGGAACACAGCAATGGCCTTTTCCAAACAACTTGTAATCATTTGGACAGATTTCTTTAGGTTTTTGAACAGGAAAATATGCAAAACATTTAGTCCCTGCAACAATGGGTGTTTGTTTGTCTACGACCACATGTCTGACCTGACCACTTCATGAATATATGGGACAGGGAAAAAAAAAAGAAAAAAGCGAACACATCTACGCTCTCACCTTTGGTCAGGTCGTGTATCCCCAGTCTAACCTGGGAGAAGTTGCCACAGCCGATCTGCCCT
The DNA here is from genome assembly GCA_016785285.1 of Brachirus orientalis. Lineage (NCBI taxonomy): Eukaryota > Metazoa > Chordata > Actinopteri > Pleuronectiformes > Soleidae > Brachirus > Brachirus orientalis. The sequence goes on from JAFBJR010001954.1 coordinate 413,651, forward strand.
CTCAGTTCGTAAAGCCCGACCCGTCGTCCAAACGTCAGCTCGTTCATCACCCTCTCAGAATGGGTCAGATCATAGAGGGCCTTCCCAAAGGCTGTGAGCTGCAGGGGGTCCTGCTCCTCTCTCATGTTCGCCTTCATCTCCATCTTCTCCCGGTGTGGCATGGTCTTCAGGTTGGCCCCTGTTAGTAATCAAGTTAGTATGCAAGAGCAGTGGCTTGAAATAATCACGTGACAGCATTGTGTTGAATGTAGTCCTAGATCATGCACATCTTTACTCACATGTCTTGCCTCTTTTGTTCTTCTTATTCTTTTCTGCAGGGATGATGATGTTGTTTCTGTGATACATGACTCCTAATTCAGGCACCAGCGGGTTAGAGATTTGCTTTACTTTTTGAAGATTTTTGCAAACAGGACGTCGGTAAAAAAAATCCAGAAGAAATGAATGTCCACAATAAAAAAAGGCTGGAGGAAAAAATATTCCAAAGCGTATGCGTGCATCAGGAACAATGCACACAGATGATGTGCTTGTCCAGATGCTGATACGCCGTAGTAACACTGATCTTTCTCACTACAGCTCTCCCACTGTGCTGCAGCATTGTCTCATGATGAATAATCCAGAAGTATCATCCTGTAATCCCGCAGTACTTGACCCCGCCCACACAAACAGACAACAGACAGGCTTTACAGAGGCTTCTTTAACCCCTAGGCTTGAACATGGATCCATTAATGGGATTAGCCACCGTGTATGACCACTATTGTAGTTAAGGGTCAACTGATTTAGGTAGTGAATGTTAGGAATACAGTCAAAAACATGTACATATGTGCACGTAAATTCAATAAAGCCAGAGTGCAGTAAATGTTTTACCTTTACGCTTAAGCGCTGAATTAATAATTCTACATCTGTAGAAGTGGTAATTAAGGATTACCTGGGTAAAATTAATTATTTAAATCTTTGTCATTATCCACTACATTCTGTAAAACCCTGAATCACTCAGTCACCATCACTCACATCACAAATGTCTCTGTGCAATATTTTCTGTGCTCTGTTAAATATTCCATGCATCATTCATCATTCTAAATATTCTATGCATAATTCTCCTGTGCATCTCACTTTTCTCACAGTGAGATGTTCATGTATAGTTTCACATACCTTCATTTTAGGTGCTGCTACTTGGCCCACACTGAGCTTTTGCATTTTTATTTTTCATTATTTTACTCTAATTTTTGTTGTTCTTATTTTTCTATTTCGTAATTTCCATCTATATATTCAGTTGTTTCTTGTTGCTGTCCTTAATCATCTGCGGTATGAGAGATGTTCACTTGAGTTGTACGAATAAAGCCTTTCTGATTTTAATTCTGAAAATCTGTTTTCTGCATTTTTGAATGTGTTCTCATTCACCCTCATGAACTCAACTAAGACCTAAAGCGTCTGTATTTAAGTGTTCAGCACATCATTTTGGACATCATGGCTCCAGTACAGGCTTAAATCAGGAAGGTCCAAATTTGAGCATCAAAGCATTAAAAGGAGTTACAAAGGGCGGAAAGAATCCTAACTTCCCAGATGTAGAAAGGAGGACACAACTCAGGAAATGCAAATCTTTCCCAAACTAAAGAATTTGGAAGACGGATTTGAAAGAAAGTGGAATATAGTTGATGGCAAATGGTTAATCAATGAAATACATTGGAAAAGTATAAAGATGGAAATTTCGATTTTTTTTTCCTTTTACTTTAATTTCATTTCATTTTGTTTCCATAAAGGAACCATAAATACTAACTGAAAAGCAATACGTTTGAAATAATATTTAAAAAGTCAAGCACACAAAGAGTGTGTCACTGTGCGTCTGCACAGCGACACAGTGACCCAGACAAGGACAGTGACAGCAGACGGACACAGAAGGCCAGACAGTCAGGGCGGACGCCCTCTCAGTAGCTGCACTTCCTGGTCTATTTCACGGCCACGCCCATCAACCTCTGCTGCCCAGACTGGACGCAGGGATTGCGTTGCAGTCATCATGCATAAGCTGCATGCTCGTGTTGGGAATGAGTCACTCTGTAATCCAATCCTTTATCTAAGCACATGAAACGTTGAATTTACAATCCTCAGCTGGAAGGAGTGGCTGTAGTGATACAGCATTCTATAACTGGCATATACTGAATTTATGTCAAATTCCTTAGACCTTTACAGACAAGAACGTTGCACGATCAGGACAAATTTCTGAGAGAAAGTCACAGACTGAGGTTGAAGATCCACTTTAAAATCAATGCACTGTGTTTTATGTGTCTGAAATTACCCAAGAGGAAAGTGAAGGTATATCAGTGGACCAGATGTTGATTTAGATTATTCAGAAAATGTATTAAAAAGTGAGTGCAAGCTGCTTATCTACCTTGAAAAAGCAATGGACCAGATAATGACACTTTGACATAAGTATTTGCTTTCTTTTGAGTTTAGTTTAAAAAAGGAACTTCCAGTGTTGGGATTCATGTAGTGTTCCATTTTGGGGTTGATGTGGAGTTCTGACACGCAAACATATTTCAGTCTAGCTCATTCTTAGCAACACTGGTCTTTAACAATGCTTTACATGGCATTTTAGGCACACACGTCACAGTAAATTGTCTACAGTTAAAAAATAAATAAATGAAACAGTACTGTGTGTATGACTGATTTATTGTGAAACAAATACACCAGAAGTGATATTAATGGTAGAAGTAGCAGTGTTTTTATGGTGGCAGAGACAAAACCTGGAATTCCTAACACGTGGCATATGACCTTGGACATTCCAAGTTCATCTACAAATGGAACAGCATGTCAAAAAAAAAATAGATATTGCAATCAAGATACATGTTTTGAGTGAAACTTTATACTTTAAGATCATTATAACTGTAACAATGCAGACTCCACCTTCAGGCACTTCAGTAATAAATCATGACAGACTATATAATGACAAGCTAAACAGCATTTTCAAGATGTTCCCTACTCACAACTGTTCCAGTGATTGAAATCCACCATAATAAATACACTGTGGCTCCATAGACACAAACCCTTTATAGTGCACAGGGAGGTGGGAATGTGAAGAACCTGGGGGCCACAAACGTTTACAAAAGTGTGAAGGTGTGTGTGCAAATATAAAGAAAGGCATATCAGCTTGATTAAGAAAAGGAAGTCGTATTTTAAGTTAACATTTCTTGCACTTCAGAATGTCTCAGTCATAAATCCAACTTTCTTAAACGTTGGCGTTTCGTCATGTTTTTGACCCGTTGTCCTCATTTTAAGACACACTACAGTCTGAAAGCGGCTACATTTACTCGATCGTATTCTATCGAGGAAATCTAGCCAAGCAAAATATTCTTACCTCAAGAAAAAAACAAGAACATTTAAAACAATTAAAGAATGTGTGTCTAGCAGTGTATATAATATAATGTATACCAATAAAGTACACAAGCTTTATGTTCATGTTTTTTTTTTTTTTTGGTGTATTTTTGTCAAAGCATTACAGCACCAGATATATGGTGCTGGAATATATGTACTACAGCATTTGGAGTTTTGTGGATGAAGTCATTTGTGTTCATGGAAATTATTTAAAAAAACGACAAAGAAAAATTCTGAAAAGGAAAATTTATGGAAATATTTCCATCCGCATCCGAGATAATTTTTACTACCATTTTAGTTTGTCAGCAGCACAAGTCCAAAATGTTTTAGGTGTATGTTGGCCCAAGGAAAAAAATGATTACACTGTAGTGATGATCTGGATCTAGATTTTTTTTTTTAAATCAAATGTTACCTTTGCAAGATTTGGGAGTGTATTGACTCGGTGGGAAACTCAGCAGCCTCGGCAGAGGTTTGCACTGTCTGAGTGCTTTACTGTGGCTGTTGTTTCATGTGTCAACAACACAGCAAGTCATTTCATCCGAGTTCAGCCTTCAGAGTGTTCAAACCCTTAACTTATTGTTCGTGAGCACCTTAATCTGTGACCACTGATCACCTCTGAAATGCTATATGAACAGAGTCACATTATTAAACTCCCCTTGTGCTGTAAAGGCCCCAAATCCTGTGCCAACATATCATAGAATCTCCATAATTGAATCAACTAATTACTATGTCTGAATCTGGGTTTTTACCAGGATTATGATAGAGTTTCACTAAGATTAGATGCAAGTTAATGAAAGGAATTTACAAGTGAAACTGCTACGGGCATCACCTTAATCAAGGTGTCTGAGTGCTGATGGCTCTCTGAATGATGATCCGTTGATCCCACTGAAAATGAGGGGATCACATCAGCACTTCAAACAAGGACTAACACCTTATTAAAGCATGAATGGCAAATCAGCCAAATCCTGACACTGTTAACATGTTTCCTGTGATTAAAGCAGACCATGATGTAAAGTGAAATGGCTGCCTTTAGATTTATGGGTGATACCTGAGTCGAAAATCCTGTAGCTGCCCATATTGTATATAAGGATTTTTGAAAAAGAATATATAGGTAAATGTATCTAATTCTCTCTCACACAGACGTTCTTCTTTCTGTGAAGAGAAGAAGAAGAAGAGGTCTGGCCATTTGGTGTCATGCTGAATCAACACAAAGGTGCTGGGGTTTGGTGAAGGGGAGGCTCGGGGCCCCACGCTGATCCTGTTTATGTGTTTGGGCCAGGTTTTGTTTTAAGTCAGAGGTGCTAAACACCTTCCCCCTGAGATAAAAGATGATTAATGCCTTTGAATGACTGACACTTTAATGGCTCAAGGCTACTTAAGCACTTCATTAGGGTGAGTTCAGGCCCGGTTGACACACTTGAGGCCCTCGGTCCCCTCGCTGCAGAAACAGAGAAGCTGAGCAGGTTTTCCTTTGAAGCGGCTCCTGCTTGTAAAAACACCATCCCACGAGGCATTCAGAGTGCAAATTTGATTAACTTTACCTTTTTTTTCTCTGAAAGCTTGTTTTCGGGTGACATTTGAGGCTGAAGCTTGGCCTGATATAAATATCAGAGGCATCACTGGGCTGAGGGACAGTCAGGATCTGGCAGCCGAGGAGCAGATTTGGATTAAAGCCATGGATGTACCCCAGTCTTTGCTTCTCCTCCTGTGTGTCCTCCACGTAACCTGTAAGTACTGTTTGCTTAGCTCAACTCTACTGCTGCTGTGACTTTAGTAAAGACTATGAACTCGTGGGATTGACAGCAAATCCCTAATCCCCTGTTTTATGATTAAATATGAGCAGAAGTAGAGGATGAGAGATTCATATGCATTCCTGCAATTTTATATATATATATATATATATATCTTTCTGCCACAGAAGCTATTGTTATCAATAGTATGATGCTAATCTAATGTCAAAAATTAACTTTTATATTCAACTTACCCTGAAAATAAAGAATCCTGCTCATGCATTTTTTTTTTTTTGATATTCACCAAAATTTATGACTTTTTTTGCGAACAAAATGTAATGCACTGCTGTGTTAAGTGCGTAAAGGCTATAATGTTTGTTGTGTTTTCTAGTGACTGGAGTTTTGGGCAAACACATCGATCACAGAAACCTGTTCACACAGAGAGTGTGCTGCAAGAGACAGAGCCACTTTGTGTACATCGGGCAAGGTAAAGGCCTTCTATCTATCTATCTATCTATCTATCTATCTATCTATCTATCTATCTATCTATCTATCTATCTATCTATCTATCTATTCAACTAACTCTTGAAATTTTGAATTAGTTCACTCATTTGTTTGCTTATCCATTTTTCTCTTTTGTCCCTCTACCTCACTCTGTCCTCAGACATCTCGGGGAGTCCTGTCAGTGTGGACGTGGGGATGTGCAGGTCCCACTGTGGGGGAGTGTCCAGAGCCTCCCATGAAGCAGAACAGCAGGAATATTCAAAATATTCCTCCATGCTGGAGTTTCTCAAGAGCAAAAAAGTAAGTGGAGTTCCCCAGTACAGCCACAGGGATGCGCTGTAGCTTTGGTTGCCTGGGTGGTCTGACACGGAAGTACTGTGATTTAAAAAAAAAAATAATAATTATTTTCGGCACCATATTATATGAATGAATGTGTATAAGATGTATCACAAATATGATGTTTGTATGATTACCACATTATATTACAACAGGGGTTCTCAAACCTTTTATATCATGTAACACCTGGTAAAATACTGAGCTCTCAAAATAACACCATTATCACCAAGGTTAACATACAAAGTCAGCTACAGACTTTTTCATATAATAAGATCATTTGCTCCCTCATCATCCTCCTCTTCCTCACATATATTTCAGATTAAGATGGATTATTATTATTTATTAATCTACGCACTCTGGTCAAAATTCCTGAGCTACGACCTTTATACAGTAGAACAGTGTTTCTGGTACCACCAGAGGAAGGTCTCGTACCACTGGTGGTACACGTACCACAGTTTGAGAACCATTTGGACATTTTATCATTTTCACATCTCAGACTGTAATTAAAACCATGTCTAACCCAAACAATCTCCCGTCATCATCGCCTTGTAAAAGGTGAGGAGTCGTGGCTCTGCAGCACCGGAGAGTCCAGAGCTGCAGAACCAGCTGCCCTCCTGTGGGGTCAACCACGTGTGTGAGCCCACTGGGATGCGGGTGGACCGGGTGCTGCTGCATGAAGGACACCAGCAGGTGGAGGTCATTGAGGAGTGTCACTGTGAGGTGAAGCTGAACCAGTGCATCCGTGTCCCCGCGCTGAGGACATACTACTCTGAGACTCCGTATGAGACTGTGATCGACGTGGGAGGATGCTCCCAGTCCAAAGGCTCCCCAGGTCTGTGAGTTTATGAGAGAGAGAGAGAGAGAGTTTTATGAGGACCTTTTCTGGCATAAACACTGATCTTGACAGGACCAGGAGTCCTCATGGACACCTGGTCCTAATGAGACAGGACCTCCTCAGGATTTCTGAGGAACTGGTTAAGTTTAGTCTAAGATTTGAATCGTGGTTAGGTTGAAGGTAAGGTTATGCATTAAGTGGTTATGGTTAGAGGCTTTCAGGTCTGGTTAGTATTATTTGTATTGTTTAAGGTTTTTTTTATTATTATGCAAACATGCACTATATACCTTATTTTAAAGTCACAAATTTAAACATTTTTTAAATTGTTATTTATCCTACTTAGTTGAGTTTTTTTTTGTTCATATTTGTACTACCATTATTTGTACTAACGGAGGTTGTTTTTAAATGAGCTATAAAATGAAGTTAATGTGGGGGGGCGGGGGGGGGGGGGGGGGGGCTATTCATTTCCAATATCAAACATATCAAACAATATATATATATATATATATAAAATACAAAATTAAGGTGGTGTAGCTTTTGAAGACCTTTCACCTCTCATCCAAGAAGCCACTTCAGTTTTGATTCTTCAACATTATGCAGGAAAATATGTTAACAATGTAGTTTTGTCTAAATTAAATCTGAAATGCAATTCGAGTCAATCATCTTATTTTAGTGTATATCATTATAAAGTGCATTATTTTTGTGTTTTGGCTTAAAGCAAAAATAATGCATGTGTGGTATAACAGTAAAATAATTCTACAGTGACTGACAGGAAATGTATTACAATGTATTATACTAAGGCATAAGCCCTGATGTTTTGGCCCAACAATGGTGATTACAGTCCAATTATTTCTGTGTTTATGTAATAAAAACCTTTAGTTAATGTCACAAGTTATTGTTGAGTGTTTGGAAACACCTATGATAAATGACCATCTACAGAGTTAAATCTGCTTTAATCTAATGGTTCCTTTAATCATCATTCACAGAGGGATTCTCCTGTGTCCCCACTAAGTTTGACTCAGCTTTGGTGGAAACCCCCAACAAAGTGGATCTCATCCAGACTGTGGTGGCATGTGAGCTGAAGGAAAGCTGCTACAGGGTCTCACATGTGGAGTATTACTATGAAATTGTCCACCATGCAGACGGGGTCAAAGAAGAGAGGCTAAAAGTAAGTGTAAGCTCAGTGAAACATAACACTGGGGCACAAACTGTACTTTTATAAGGAGCAACCTCATCCACAAATGAAGTCAAACCTAGTTTCCCCTTTGATAAGTGTGGCATACTTTACACCAGTACACCAGATTCATTTGTGATGCCACTTTCACACAAAAGGACACAGTGAGCTGGTGTGGTGCCAGACAGTAATGAAGTATCCTTATGCATCACACAGACGTGGAAGACGACACTTAATTAGACTAATCCACTGGCCAGTGGCTGGCACCGCACATCCTGGTGTGAAGGACTCCAGGATATGTTGCATGCCTATTCATGCATAATTTGTAGCAATACACATGAAAGACTGGCAGCTTTATATTTGAATACGAACAAAGAAGGAATCACTACTCCTTTCAAGGAGCACAGGAGGGAGGGGTAGGCTGCAAAAAAAGCTTGGTTTTGACCCCAACACATTTTAGTGCAGTAAAACTGCTCTAAATTCCCAATTGAACTGTTTTCTAGACCACCCATGTCTATTAATGAAGAGTTTGACACTATTTTTCCCTCAGCTGTTTTTACTTGTCAACAAACTCTTAATTTAACTTAGGAAGTACCAAAAAACCAGCACATAAATGATGCATTGTGTTAACAATAAATGAATGGGCTGGTGACAAGAGTGTCTTGACGTCCTAAGCCCCAGTGTGTTGGTCGTCTGCTGTGTTTTAGTATCAGAGGTGAGAGCAGAGCACAAATACAAATGGCTCCTGCAGGTGTCGAATCAAAGCGGTCCACATGGTAAATGGCAGCTGGTCACCAGCTCAACTGGGTCAATATTTGTGACCAGCTGTGAGCTCATTGCCCTCTCTCTGTGTTGCTAATTTTCCACAGGAAATAGATGTGGGCAGATGTTTGGGGGGATGCACTACAGGGAACCATTGCCTTCTCAGGTAAGTATGAACACAGCTGCTGCACACACACACACACACGCACACACACACGCACACACACACACACACACACACACACACACACACACACACACACACACACCTCCTCACCACCCCTCTTAAAACAATTGCCTGTGATCTCTGACACCTCCTGACCTCAGCATGTTGGCTTTCTGTTAAATTCCTACAACCAATGTCTCTTTAAACTTTCCACCTTTTATACTTTTTGACAAAGTCACTTTTCAACAGAGTTAATATAAGTTTAAAATAAAAGACTCACTTTCCATATTTATCATCAAGGAGAAGGGTTTTTTTTTTAAAATCTGAAATACAAATTTTGTTTGATTACTGCACGCTGTAATGAGATTGGTTGATTCTCTAAATGCTTTAATCCATTTTTTAAGTAGCAGTAATTGTGCGATAAGAATAGTAATACTCTGCACTTCACACTAGTCAAACTAACAACAAAGTCTCCCACAATTTCAGGGGAGAAACTGATTTAACATGGCATGAAGAACATCCCAAACATCTTGGTACTTATGGTGATTTCCATTTGTAGTTGGAATTCAGAATTTCCGAGGTCATGGGACGTTTCCTACACGGGAAACACTGCTACTTTTACTGTTAACAGCACGTCTGTCGTATTTGTTTCACAGTAAATCAGTCGAAAACACAGTACTACTTAGTTTTTAATGTTTTGTGTGCACAAACTATAATGTAGAGCTTTGTTATAGACTTGTACTGCTTACAAAGGCTAACCCGAGATATGTTTGTTTTTGTGACACCTAAAATGGAACATGCTGAACTCAAGGGTGACCTCACTCCCGGTTCTGACTTCCGAGCCAAATGGAGCGCAGCATTGTTACACAGTGCCACTGACACTAGCAATAACCTATAAACAAAGCTGAACTTAAATTGTTTAGATGACAGAAAACGTTTTGGACACATACTCTCTCTCACATGCCACAAAAGATCAATTTTATCTGGCTTTAATTTTAAACTAATTGTGATTTGAAACTCTCTGCCACAGGAGCCCGTCCGATCCTCGAACTTGCCACTTATGGGCAGAAAAGCAGCCCAGCTCCTGTGTTCCTCAAGGCCACGAGAGCCACAGCTTCCTCAACCAGCACGGACAGTTACGCACCGTCCTGTCCATCACTTCCTGCCTTTGCCAAAACTGAACACTGCGCCCCCTAGTGGACAAAAGTCCAATTATCTGCAGCCCACTGAAACAATACTGTGTCGTTCACTGACTTTTCTTCTCTAAAGTATTATTGTATCATATGTAATATATGTAAAAAGGATAATTTTGTAAATAAATTTAATACCACAAGAATGTATTGTGCCTTGTCATGTACCAACATGCAAAAAATATTTTACCCAAAGTGCAAATGAAAAGTGTCAGAAAGGTGTCACAGGTTTAAATCACCAAGAAATAGATAGTACTTGACATTTTACAGCCAATAAACAGCAGTGTACTGATTTAACACGTTTGTATTTGGAATAAAGTGATTAAAATGTAAAAACGTATAACTCGCTGAGTTGTTTCTGATGTGCAGAAACGACTACAAGCAGGAGAAAATGGCAGAGCTGGTAGATAGATTTTTACACCTTACCACCACTGTAAATCCAAAATAATTTTGAGTAAACATAGTTAAACGGTCTGAAAACTGTTTTAAAAGAAGCACAAAAAGAGGAGCAGACGAAAGTCCAACCAATATCTGAATGTCTCTTAAGAACACGTGCAGGTAGTTAACACTTTTGTGTCAGTTTTCGGTGTCATTTAAAGACAAGAGGTTTTATGGCTTGTTCGTAAGGTGCCACTTTGGAAAAAACTTTGATCTCCTAAATGTTTTAACAGCGGGGGAAAACTTTCTTTTGGTCTAAATTTGTCTTTTGCTTGTGCGTAATTGTGCGTAAAGATCAAAGGCACCAAATGGCAATATGTCTGGTTTCCTTATTGGGAAATTAACTAGCTTTACAAATGATTGAAAAATAATCATGCTGCACGAGTAGGTTGAGCATAGTTTGTTATTTTTTGTTCAGGTTGGATATAAATGATACTATAATGAAACTCTGTGTAATCAAAGGGTGATCACGGGGTGATGTCAGAGAAACCTTTACGCAGAGCGCCAGCTTCTGCTCGGTCCATTTTAGAAAACCAAAATAAAAGTGAAAAGCACTGATTATCCAGCTGCAATGTAAATCTGACGACGTGTAGCCAGCGACACCTGTGTCTTTGTCGAAGTAATTGGTTTCAACCTACAACACTGTGCCCATTATTCTAAATTAATGGATTCATTTAGGCGCAGTTAACCTCCTGTGGTGAGTGCACTTCCTCAAGAGATCAGCTCCAAGATTATTCTGCTCAGACTTTTCAGTCTTCACGTAATAACTTATAATCATATATTTATATATATAACAGAAATGTGCATGTTTCTCAACATCATACTCAGGGATAACAGCACTGGGCTGTTTCAAAGGCTGGATTTAGTTTATTAGAGCCTTTATTGCCAGACATGGAGACAATGGGGTTTGAATGAAATCCCCAATCGGGTTCACACCTTGTTAACACCGCCATTAGTCTCCCTTTACATTCGCTGATTGGTGATTTACATTTGCGACCAAATAGCATCTTTACTGCTGTTTACTGAGGCTTTGGGGAAACTGGAGAGTGAACGGGGGGGTTTTGATATAAAAAGTGGAGCCTCCAGGATCCTGCAGTCACTGCGTCTCCAGGTCACTGCTGTTTGTGCGCTTCTGTGGACACTGACGCACCACCAATCTACGGAGATGTTGACGCTCGCGCTCGGCTTTGCCGCACTTGTGTGCACGGTCGCCTCGCGGCCCTCACTCAACTACCTGGAGAGTCATTTCACTGGCGAGAATGAGTCAGAGGGAGTCCGCTCCGCCGCCATCAAGAGGCTTCTGGAGGTTTTTGGAATGGAGGACCCTCCTGCGATCCATGGACACAAGCAGCCTCCACAGTACATGCTCGATCTGTACAACACAGTAGCTGATGTTGATGGTGTGACAAAGGACCCGTATCTTCTGGAGGGGAATACTGTGCGCAGTTTCTTCGACAGATGTAAGATCCACATGCCGGCGTTTTTATAGAAGGTAAATAAAACCCTAACAACTCTGGAGTATTTTGATCTAATGATGTCATTTCCTCTGCAGTGCGAAGTGAGCAGGTGGAGTTCAGGTTCAACTTATCCACAGTTGCAAGAACTGAGAAGATCCTGACTGCAGAGCTTCATCTTTTCAAGCTGCGACCACAGGCCTCTCTAACATTTAACAGACATCACTTCTGCCAAGTATGTAAACACAACCATAACCATGAAGGAAGTGAGCTACACTAATGCATCTCTGCACGGCATGTTTCTAAAAGTGGCTGCATTCACTCTGTTTGATCCAGGTCAGTGTTTATCAGGTGCTTGACACCAGCAAAAGCAACAACACACAAGGGAAGAAGCTGCTGTCTTCTCGACTCATCCCAGTCCACTCCACTGGTTGGGAGGTGTTCACCATCACTCAGGCTGTAAGTATCCACGGCTCTGAAGGTCCTGCATTAACAGCATGAAGTGGTATCTTAATTGACAAATTACTTCCCATAGGTTCGCTCCTGGATGGTGGATGAGGGCAACAACCTTGGCCTCCATGTAGTGGTTCAAACCCTGGGTGGGAGTAGGATGGACATGAAACTGATCCGCTTTGCCTCAGGACGCAACCACCACCAGAGCAAGCAGCCAATGTTGGTTCTCTTCACTGACGATGGACGCCGCTCGTCTGCTCCTGAGATTACAGGTGAGAGTTTGATGCCATGTGACTGATCTGGTTTTGCTTATGTGTTTTGTGGTGTTATTGCTGATAAGCAGTGGACAGTAGAGAATCAGTAGTGAATCTTGAGTGACCTTTGGCTTTCCAACCCTCCAATCTCCCTTGTCACTGATTTATAGCAGCTTCTTTATCTACATCAACAACTGAAACAAAATTGTGTCCATTCAGCAATGTAAACCAGATAGAAACACATTGGATTTAAATATATTATTAAATTTCAGCTGTGTTCATGTTTGAAAAATTTGCCTCACATTACATGTGTAACAGTTAGAATTAGTGACATCTAATGGTGAGGCTGAAGAGTGCAACAAACAAAGGACTCCGCTACTCACCCCTCCCATTCACAAGTGCATACAAGAATGGATGTAAACACTCACAACTCTCTCTGTTCTTCTGCTCTATGACATTTCTTCTCTTTCATATGCGTGGGTTTATGCATCAGGTTTAATATGGGAGAAGTTGTACACCATAGTTTGCATAGTAAGCTTCCATTTCAAAAAACACCAGTCCCTTCTTGCTGCTGTAGAGACATGTGGCCGCAAGATGGCGGCCTCTGTAAAGCAAGGCCCCCTAATGGTACATTCCATTTGTAGTAGGAACTCGGAATTGGAGTTGGAAATCTGAGTTCAGGGGAGTTCCCATGTAAGGAAAGATGGCTGCCACCAAACAAACACTGCAACTTTTACATTTAAAAAGTTGTAAACATAATACTGTTTAATTATTAACTGTAGACCCGTTGCTACGCTGTTTTAATATCCCACCACAAATACCATGCAGAGTGTTGTTGTGCTCTGATATTGCTTCTGAGTTCCAATGTAAATCGAACACGAAAAACACAAGGGAGTCAATGAAAGCACATACATTCAGACATACATATAAAAGGTGTTTAAATTGAGTGAAAGTGATTAACTTGTCCAGTTATACACTTACACATACATAATTATAGGTAGAACACACTAGATCTATAAGTATTTTTTCATTGGTTACTTTCAGTAGTTCTGTTTATGTTCTTTAAATCGAATATAAATACAGATATTATATAATAATAATATCGACACTGCACACACTGGTGCCCATAGTAAGTTACCTGCCAAGTATGAAGCCTGTCAAGTGAACTGTTGGACAGTTATTCCATGAAAAAAACAGAAAGACAGATGTCCCTTGCTTTTAAATAGATAACTCTGTATTGAGGAAAGCTAACATGCAACCAAACACAACTGTGTTTAACCTAAAGCTCTCTTCTTTTCTCCACCAGACCCAAATGATTTCATAGCCACTTCCAACCTGCCACACGCCTCCATGTCAGGTTCACCCTCCCGCAGCGCTCGCTCCCTGGACTACAGCGATGAGGACGGCGTGTCCATGCCCTGCCAACGCCTACCTCTCTATGTGGACTTTGAGGAGATCGGCTGGTCAGGCTGGATCGTCTCTCCCCGTGGTTACAATGCCTACCACTGCAAAGGCTCCTGCTCCTTCCCTCTGGGTCAGAACATGAGGCCGACCAACCACGCCACCGTCCAGTCCATCATCAACGCACTGAAGCTGATCAAAGGCATCGAGACACCGTGCTGTGTGCCAGACAAGCTCTTCTCCATCAACTTGCTCTACTTTGATGATGATGAGAATGTGGTGCTCAAACAGTACAGCGACATGGTTGCTGGAAGCTGTGGATGCCACTGACATTTTAGTGGTCCCTGCTAGCGGGTGGTACAGTTTAAATCCCATATGGGGACACAGACAGTTGGCTGTCCTTCATGACTCTGTGGGTACTCAATGAGTAATGTGCTGTGTGCCACATGTGACATTGTAACATATGTAAATACCCATAAATTATAATATATGGCAGCGATGGAAGTGATAGCATGCAAAAGATGTAAATGTGTATATTTTATGTTTTCTGATGTGAATGATTATACAGTCAGAATAAATGATTTAAACAAAAAAAATATACATATTGGGAATTTATTTCATTAATTACTACCAGAAGATGGGTCACACGGGAGATTAGTGGCTAGCACTGTTGCCTCACAGTAAGAAGGTCCTGAGATCAAATCCTGATTTGACTGAGGGCCTTTCAGTGTAGAGTTTGCATGTGGGTTTTCTCCGGGTTCTTCCTCCAACAGTACAAAAACATGCAGAGGTTAATTGGACACTCTAAGTTGACCATAGGTGTGAATGTAGATGTGAATGACTGTCTCTATATGTCCTGTGATGGACTGGTGACCTGTCCAGGTTGTAAGCAGAGGGTCACTGGTTCAAATCCTGGGCTGGGGCACCCCTGTGTCAGGCCAACACAGAGATAAAGGACCATTCACTCTTATATTCACAGCTATGATTAATTTAGACTCCCCAATCAACCCCTGCATGTGGACTGTGGGAGGAACATGGAGAGAACCCACTTACACACGGGAAGAACATGCAAACCTCACACATAAAGGCCCTCAGAAAGTGTGGTCACATGTTTGTACGGCTTCTCAGACAAAAGTCGTCCTTTTCGTCGTCAAGCATGTGTTCTTCCGTGGACTTCTGCAGCTCATGTCTGGAGAGGTGCTGCACGACGCCCACACCGAAACTGTCAGCGATCACATTGGTGATTGTCCTCAGACGATCCCTGTCCACAGTCAGGCAGGAGGAATTGAGGTCAGGAACACGACACAAACTTATGTGAATGTGAGGAAAGTGTCTGTATTTGTCTGTATTTGTGGTATCCACACTCATAAAACCTGTACGGTAGTTCACCAACATATTAACATAGGCACACACTTACAGCATCCAGTCAACAGTGAGGATAAATGAAATGCCGTTCAGTGGCAGTCCAGCTGATGACAGCACTATTGTCATGGTTATGATGCCACCCTGTGGAACGCCTGTGGCCCCCATAGCCGCGACTGCAGCAGTTATACTGCAATTACATTTATCAAAACAGAGCATAATCCTCATCTGGATATACACAGATGAGAAAATCTCAATATTATTTATAACTTTGGCAACATTGAAGGTCCAGTATGTAACAGTTCAGGAAATCAAATGTTGTTAAATGGAGGAATCCTCCACAAGCCTTGCCCTTTCTCAAGCATGTCAGGGAACTACGGTGGCCTTCTCATGCCAGAAGAGATGTCTCTGTTCTTTGTTTCTGTGCTAAACTTCGATTGCATTAAAGCAAACACACGTTCCAAATGTTTTGTCCATTCAGGTTGCCATAGAAACATGGCACATGAGGGCAGCTTCCATAAAGAAAGGCACTTGCCTAAAGTACATACAGTATAAAACACTTATTCTAAGGTTACAGAAACCAAATGATTATAAAGCAATTATAGAAAAAAAAACACAGCCCAAATGTTACACACTGAACTTTCAATGAAGAAAATATGTAATTTCATGGGAAAAAGATTTGAAAAGAACAGGAAAAAAAAAATACAAAACAAGATGAAGAACCAAATTTAAATGAATAATTATTTAATGTGAAAAATCTAATCAGTCAAATTGTATGTTTTAAAGATCAGTCAAAATTCTTTCTAAAGTGCATCTTTATGATAAACTATTTGATAAATGAATGCTTATTCATATACATTCATCACTTTTATGTCTCTTATAAAACACCAGAC
Source organism: Brachirus orientalis (assembly GCA_016785285.1). Taxonomy (NCBI): domain Eukaryota; kingdom Metazoa; phylum Chordata; class Actinopteri; order Pleuronectiformes; family Soleidae; genus Brachirus; species Brachirus orientalis. The sequence continues at coordinate 429,969 of JAFBJR010001954.1, forward strand.
ATGACTGTTGAATCATTTTAGTAATTATAGATTGAATTTATTTTTTGGTAGTTCTATAACTGAGCCGCTTGAGGAATCTTGAGGACTTAATGGTAAAGATAAAAGCCATGGACCTTTGTTACATGTCATACCCTCCTTTTCAGTTAGGGTCTCTATTTCGGGTAGTTTACAGTGGAGAGAGAGATAAAGGATATCACACAGAGGGTCCTGAACTGAAGCGTAGCTGACTAGTGAACAAACATTAATTTCTAAGGTCAAAGATAAAACTCAAACTTACCCGATGATGGCAATTTGGCCAGAGTTGAGTTCAATATTATGAACCTGTGCTATAAAAATGGCAGCAATTGCCTCATAGAGCGCTGTTCCATCCATTGTCATGACCGTACCTATTGGAATCATGAAGCGCGTTACCCTTTTGTCCATTTTAAGATTATTCTCCAGACAATGGATAGTGATGGGTAATGTAGCAGCACTGTGAAATAATAAATTACAGCTTAATATGCATTGAATAGCCGTTGCATTATCATTCAAACTCAGTTGTCGGTCACCTGGATGAAGTCCCAAAGGCGGTGGAAATAGCCTCGAGGAGGCCAGCTATGTACTTGAAGGGATTTTTATGTGTGATGATTAAATAGATGAGAGGCAGGAGGACAAGAGAGTGGATTGCCAGGCCGGTGATGACAGTGACAGTGTACAGGACAATCTGGCGTCCCATAGTACTAAAGTCTTTCAACTTCAAAATCTGTCCTCCAACCAAGAAGATGACCCCGACTGGGGAGTACCTGTGGGAGAGATGTGAGAGACAGCAAACTCAAGGATAAGATAAGATAAGATAAGATAAGATAAGATAAGATAAGATAAGATAAGATAAGATAAGAAATTTACAGTGTCACAGCAGCAAAGACAGTAAAGCTGAAGGTAACGAATAATATACCTGCATTTCCGCAACTATGAATGTAGGAGATAGAAAGATAAAGACTATTAATATTATTAAAAAAATAGAATAGACTATACTACATTAAGTAACCAGAATATGTACAGTATGAACCAGGATTGCACTTGAGATGCAGGGGATGGAACAGGTGGTTCATCAGAGATGATAGTTTGGCTTTCATTAGTGATGGAGATCTATCTATCTACATAATTGTTATGTTTTATTAAGAAAGCACTGTCGTAGAGACAGTTGATGGTGGTGCGTTCATTTTATTTCAGTGAGTGACTGAATGATATTTGTTCCAATTGTGTCAGTTTTTTAAAGGTGGTGCCTCATAGGGAACTGTTTTTATGTTTCTATTACATTTTTTATGGTATTTCCCCATCATTCCCATGTGGGCCCCTTACAGGTTGTATTTGGGCTGACAATATGGGTCCCAAGTGGGTTTGTTTGTGGTTCGGGGTCCTACTCTGTTTACTGAAACCATATGTATCTGCATAATTTGACCACTTCAAGCCCATGCCACCTCAGTACGCACTTAGTACCCACTTAATACCCAGGTAGGCTGGAAAAGGTACTAAGTGGGCATGGGCTTGAAGTGGGCAAATGTGGTTAGGGCTACCATGGAAACCATGTACAACCCACTGGGGCCCACAGTGACATGCTGGCTGGGTGGTTCTTGTGGTGTTGGCAGCTTATGACTGAACGAAAGGGAACTGAGCTTGTAACTGGAGGGTCAACAGTTCAAATCCTGTGCAAGGTATCTGACCTCTATCGTACCCTGGGCGCAAATTAGTTGTGCCCACTGCTCATGTGCCTACTTTGTGTGTTCAATACTGATTGGTTACATACAGAGGTCAAATGCGCTATCACTAATGTGGTGCGTGCAAATGAAATTCATTCTAATTTTAAAATATTGATATGATAAACTTAAGGAAAAAAAAAAAAAATATATATATATAATTGCTTACCAGATGATTGCATTGACAAGATGCATGACGGCTTTATTGAAGCAGTCAAAAAAGTCCCTTAGAGGTTTCGCCTCATCACCCATAAGACTCAGGGTGATGGCCAAAGCAATGGAGAAGACCACTACACCCAAAATATTGACCCCATCTATGCTGCCTTCCTTTGGTGCCGACACTGTAATAGAGTCATCTGAAGGGGTTTAAGTAATGCTGTTACAATTCAAGAAAGCAATCATTCATTTTTAATCAAAATGGGTAGAGGTAGGTGGTCATGTTTTCAAAGAATGGGGAAAGAGAAAACTTAGTGAACTCACTGCTTACAGTTGTATTGGTGGCACCTGTGGTTTGATTTTCAGAATAAATTGTCCTATACTAAATATAAGACAGGAGAAAATCACGATTGCTGACCAATTAAAACAAAAAAAACAAAACTATCAGGACCACAGTGGAGCTCACCATTTTGAAACAAGATTCCACCAGATTTGAAGGAAACATATTTCTGCAACAAGGAAATAGATCACAACATAAATCCCGGATTTACATGATGTAGACATTAGGAAATGCTTTTTCAAATGCACACCTGACGAGATCAAGAAAGGCATCCAAAGTCTGCGTAACCTTCGATTCTCCAGCAGAGGTCACTGAGGTGCTCTGAGATGATTTCCCCGGCTGGATACTAAGTACCAGGAAAATGCCAGTTGACAGAGCGAGGAACATGGATGTCCCATAATAGCAAAAAGAGAAGAAGCCCATTTTTCCGTATGTCTCCATGCCCACAGAGGATACACCTGAAATGAAAAGTATGCAGGTATAAGGTAACATAAGAGTACTTCAAAGTGAGTGCCCATGTTACATGTGTACAGCTTGTTGAACACGCCACACACTCTGCAACAAATCCCTCTTCTGTGACCAACTGAATTGTTGTAGGCTTTACTCGGGATTCTAAATATTACACTCTGACCCTTTAAGAAAGAAAGAATGTATTCTGGGTAATTTCACAGGGAAAAGACCATAATTGTACATTTGATTGTATGAATTGTTTTTCAACTAACCAGAATGAGCTTTTTATATTTATATCAGAGGCCAGGTCAGCTCAGCAGAGGTCAACATTTTGGACCACTATGTTTTTTCACAGTAGCTCATGAAGGACAAACTACACAGCTCATGAGTTCTGATGCGACCCGAAGGCTGCACAGCTAAGAGTGAGATAAGCGATCTTCAGCTGCAGCATGCAACTTTCCCCAACAGATGTTGCTACATTTTACAGACTGCACCTTTAACAACAATTCTTGATGGCAAATCAATTAGCAAATCGTAATCGTGTAATAAACATTTAGTCCAATATTGTCACCCCTTATTACCAAATATTAGAAGTCATGCTACATGATTAATACCACTGATTAATACTACTCAGTGCTGCAGTAAATCCATCTTTATAATTGCTGTAGGCTTTAGTTAGGAGCAGTGTTATAATATTCTCAATAATGAGTGGTGTGAACACGTCACTATATCTAATTTCTACAGTACAAGATCAAATAATTACTTAACCTTGTACATCTTGTGTGTGCGCCCTGGTAGACCTGGTTTCCAGTATTATACTCCATACTGGAATGTGCTCTAAACAGTGTTACATCCTTATTAGAAAAACTTTAAAGTCTTTTTATGGTTCTTGTTACTCTTATTCTAATCTCTTCTCTGCACAGTCTCTGTATTATTGTTTATGTCTTTGTGCTCAGGTCTCTCTTGAAAAAGAGAACTTACTATCAATGAGACTGTATGACTGAACAAAGATGAACTACAATAAAAAATAAAAAACATCACTGAAAATCTCGGGTCATAACGGACTGTATGTAGGAACAGGCAGTGCCAGCCTAAGCCTTTGCTTGACTATTATTGATACAAATGTAACATAACACTATAAACTGTATTAATTAAATTATTAATTAAAAAATTATTAATTAAATTGTATTTTTTTTTTACACCAAACCAGTGTCAATTTTGTTTTGTTTTTTTAACCTTATAGGATAATAAAATAACAAAAGTGACCTAGTATTAATTTGCATTGTCATATTCAAAGTGAAGCACTAAGTGTAATGATACTGAGCTTGAATTAGACTCCAGAATAAAACTAAATCGCTTAAGCTCAACACAATTTACCTAAATATGTTTAAAGACATTAAGATTTCTCTAATACAATAAAGTCATTTTCTTCATACAATATTGGGGCCCCCCTGGTGATTACAGGGCCCAAGCAGCTGGTTATTTTGCGTATGCCTTAGGCCGGCTCTGGGAAGGTGTTACAGTATTTTTGTCATATAGTTGGGATCTGACCTGAGACCAGACTGGAGATGATGAGAGGAAGTATCATCATCGTCAACATCCTCAATAGCAGCTCTCCGGGAAACATGAAGTAATTAATCTGAGTGACTGTCATATGAGCAGAGTGCAGAACGAACCCCAGGATGAGACCTAGAAGAAATACAAACATGGTAAGTCATATCTTCAGACAGTTGCTCACAAAATATTTCACTTCAAAAGATAAATACAGTATTTGAACAGTTGACCTGCATATCAATCTAATATTTTCTCCAATCATGAACTTTCTGTGACTATTTCTATGCAGGTATCCTTTGTAAAAAGTATCAAGATCCAAAACACTGAAATTAACAGACTCATGCTTTGCAAAGAAAACTGACAGGATTTCACAAATGGACTCTTACCCAGGACAATACCAGCCATTGTGAGAAGTAAAAAAGCATTTCTTCGCAGAAAGCCTTTGAAATCATATTTGCACCGTGGCAAACAATTCAATCCTGAGTGTTCAGCCTGTGACTGATCGAGGCACGTCTGAGAATCATCCATACCAGACTTATCTCCACTCTGCTTTAAGCAGGGTAGCATCTCTCTCTCTCTCTCGGTGCAGAAGAAAAGACAAGGAGGAAATATAAGAAATATTAAAATGAATCATTTTGAGGAGCTGGGAAGTTCTGTGTATTTTTCTGCCTCCACCTTTGGTCTATGTTAAAAACTAGAATTACTTGTTTAACTTTTTTTTTTATTACTTCTGTCCCACAGGCTATTTGAAATGACTTGTGTATCCAAATATGTTCAACCACCATGTCATTATTAATCTTTTACTTCTTTTCTGCAACCACCAGCCATGGTTGCAGAAAAGAAGTAAAAGATTAATAATGACATACAATTATATTCCATGGAATGGTGAGTTTCATGTTCATATAGAAGAATATAAACATGGCAGGCAGGGATACACAAACAGAAAATGCTCTGTTCCTCATTCAAAGATGCTTCTTGTATATGACCCTGGGCTGCAGAATCCAGTTTTGAGGCTTTTATTATACGGGGTTCCCACAAAGTGGTTGACATCAAGTGCAAGGACTTTTGAAGGACTTTCCAGGACCAATTCCCTCAAATTCAAGAACCAAATGTGATGACACAGCTTAAGATTGCAGGGCAACTTGTAAGAGCCACTTTGTCCGTGGAATCCCTTTTAATTCATTTGCAGCACATTCTGCATCTGCACAAGTGATTGTCCTTGGGATCATGGTCAAACCAGTCTTTGTCATTTTCTTTGGTGAGCCGGAGCTCTTCGCATTTCCCAGGCATTGCGTCATTTGCTCTCTGTTGCTTCAAGGGATCTTTTATTCCTCTTTTATTCACCCATCCATCCATCTTCTGGATGGATGGCAGCCCAAACTCCCCTCTCCCGACCACTTTCCTCCAGCTCTTCTGGATGAATCCCGAGGCATTCACAGTCCAGCCAAGAAACATAGTATCTCCAGCGAATCCTGGGTTTTCCCTGGGGGCCTCCTCCCAGTGGGACGTACCTGGAACACCTCACCAGGGAGGCGTCCAAGAGGCATCCTAACCAGATGCCCAAGCCACCTTATCTATGTATAGCACCAAATCACGACATACAGTACATTATCTCAAGGCACTGTACATAGTAAGGCCAAAACCTTTACAATATTACAGAGAGAAAAGAAACCCAACAGTTCACACAATGAGCAAACACTAGGCATCAGTGGAGAGAAAAAACTCCCTTTTAACAGGAAGAAATCTCTGACAGAACCAGACTCAAAGATGTGCGGTCATCTGCCTCGACCGGTTGGGGTGAGAGGAAAATGGGGGACAGAGGAGAGGTGGGGGACAGAAAGGGGGGAGAGAAAGGAAAAGAGGGAGGTGAGGGAGAGACAGAAGAGAGAGACCAGGAGCAAATATACAACAGTTGTATCAAGTTTAGTATTGGCTCTGCTCTGAGCCCCTATATTAGAGTCCTATCATAAATTGTTACATTATTGTTACTACTTTTACTAACACAACTAATAATAATAATAATAATAATAATACAGCCCATACAACTCTTTCTTTTAATGGATTTATGTACAATAGATATAAAAGCTATCTTATCTTATCTTATCTTATCTTATCTTATCTTATCTTATCTTATCTTATCTTATCTTATCTTAAAAATACTCTCTCTCTTTCACTACAATCATTGACTGTGCTGTCCACTGTCTTCCCTGCCATTTATCCAACTAAAACTAACTGATCTTAAGGTGGAATACAGGCATATATGTACTATATGTACTGCCATATGGTGAAAATTGGATGAGAAATCATTCTTGATACATTCAATGAATACGTTCTCTGCTATAAAAACTCAACTTTTCTCCCACCGATAACTAGGAAGCCATGACTCTAAAGAGTGTAACCTGAGCGCTGACCGAGGCGTTGGCCTTCGAGTGGCACTAAAGGGGGTTGATACCACTTGGCATGATGCTGAAGGACAGCCCGTGCTCATTGTCAAAGGGGCTGCTATTCACAATGGAGAAAACGACGAAATGTTGCCATTATAATGGGGACCAAATGGCCCAGTGGCAGCTCGAAACCCGATCTCCTCTTTGGCTCTGGCCTCCTTTTGTCCCAGTATTTCATATCTGACATCCACACACCCCGATGTTGAAGCAGCTGCAATGGACCTAAAGCTTGAAGTTGGCATGCTCAGACATGGGGAATAAACAGACCATCTTCACGACGCAGCAACTAGATGCCTATCAGGTTTGTGTTTGTTTACTTTACGCAAGACTATACTGAATATATACAGTACAAGCTTATATATTTTTCACAGCTAGAAAGACCAAGAAAATCATGCCTACCAGATACACCCATACAGGTGATGCCTAACTAGGTGACTAGTTTCATTTTCTTTGTTACATTCCCCCAAAACTTGATGTTAATAAATCTGTTAATAAATCATCAGAATCTTCAGTTTTCAAAATTTTAAATATGTGATTATCCACCCAATACTTGGCGTCGTAAGAATGAACCAATAATGTACATAATTACATATTTAACTGTACTAAGTTTTGCTTTCACTTAATTTCTAAAAAGGTTACCATGCATGTCTATAAACATCCTACAGGAGAATCTATCCTAATGTCCTCTACACTTGCCTACACGGATCTGTTTGCTTTGCAGGACTGTACTTACTTCACCAGAAAGGAAATTCTCAGGTGAGCATACTGTACTAAATCATATTCAATGGTGGTGTAACACACCCGACACAGCTGAATTTTGTTCTGCACAGCACAATACTACTCTGTAACTCTAAACTACTGTATCAGCAGAGCTGTCTTGCTGTGGGGCAGCCTATTGAGAACTCAAGGGAACTCTTTCAGAACTTTATCTGATTGATTTATTTGTCCAAACTCAACAGTGCTTGGAGGGGGGACACAATTCACTACTAACTGCTTCTCTAATATAGATATATGTTTAGGATATCTGGTAATTCAATATTGAAGGTCAATTTTTGAAACTTTTCCCAGACTGTTCTACCGCTATCGGGATTTGGCACCGCAGCTTGTTCCCCTTGACTACACCAACCACCCAGATGTGAAGTTACCATACGAGCTGATTGGCAGCATGCCAGAGCTGAAGGTAGACCCACTGGTCCACGCACACCCTGCAGACCCGCGCTCTCACTGTGCTCCCAATCCATAATTAATGGCCAACTAATCGACAGAATTCTTTGAGAGGTTATACTGTATGTTACTTGACTCCTTTAAACTTGAAGAATGCAGGTGGGTCCCTGAGGACACTCTTTTTGGAAAAGGGTCAATTAATTGGCTCTTTACACAGTGACATAGAGGTAAAGCAGGTGTTTAACATGCAGGTCACTCACATGTCCTGTGAAGGGGGGGGGGGGGGGGGGTCTGTCAACAGTTTACATTCACTCTCATTCATTCTCAAGTGCTTCACAGGTTAAAAACATTATGAAGGAAATCACCCCCTCATGCAGGAGACAAATCAATATAATAATTATATTTGCTTTTTCTGAACCAAACATTTTCCTTCTCCTTTTTTTCGGCTTCTCCCTTTAGGGGTCACCACAGCAGATCATCTGCCTCCATCTTGTCCTCTTCTGTTACGCCACCTGTCCTCATGTCCTCCTTCACAACATCCATGGACCTCGGCAGCTCCATCGTCAACATCCTTTGTCCAACCTTGACTCTCTTTTTTTACTTATTTCTTTATTTCCACACTGCTCGACCTGAGCTGCCCCTCGAATATGTTATATACATATGCATATAAATGACACAGAGTGTATATGAAGGATAAGATGAACTCTAACATGATAAAATAGTAGGTTTGCTTTTAAAAATGTTAACATTCCCTCTACTGCCCGCAGGTCTTCAGGAAAGCTATTCCAAAGACAGGGACCAGACTAATAGAAGGAGGCCTCAGTGCCTCCACAATCCTCAGATAAAGCGGTAGAAAATGAGTGAGTCAGTGAGGTGCAAATCAACAAAAACAACAGCTCTATTGAGAGTGAACATTAGTGGACCGAAACTTCAACTAAACTAAACTAAAGTTTATTTGTAACATCAGTTAAAAAAATCTATGCCAGCAAAACCAATACTTGCTGTCTTAAAAGCAATATAGTATTGCCACACAAAACACTGTGATATTGCACTGCAGTGATCTTTCCCTCCACTCCTTCTTTTCACTGTCCCGCAAACATTCCTACATAATTTCTTACAGTAGCACTGACCATAAATGCAGCACTGATGCAACAGCGTTGATCAATTCTTTTGTATTTGCTCAAATGCACTTTGAGAAACAAACAAAAAAAAAAAATTATTTTATTTTAATGCACTTTGAGGTGTGTGAAGGACAGGTATGACCAAAATACTTATTAAGTGTAAAATAAGTGACTGCTAGCACAGGTATAGTATTATTATATTTATTTTTTAATGCACTTTTCTGATTTGCTTGTGTTAAATGTGACAAAATGGGAAAAATTACTTAATATTACTTTTCTTTGGGCTGGTTTTAAATTGAAAAGCTCCTCCTGCTTACTGCCTGCAGAGAACAGGTCCAGCTAAATGTCATGGTCTGAAAATGTGGCCCGATTGAGTTTGCAATTGAATAGCAGAACACTGAAATCATACATGAGGTGATAACACTCGGTGTATCTACTGCCTCTCTGGTCCGACACCAGCGTCTGCATTCAAATGTTGCCACTGGCTCTCTTAGTCCACACTCTTGTCTCTGGTACACTCCATCTCCCTTTGACCTATCAGTGCGAGGCTCACGGTCCCAGACTCCTCCCACTTTCTCTCTCCACTGACCATCATCATCACTCCCCAGTCTCCCTCACTCAGCTCTCAGCCCACTTCTCTGCATTTTTCAAAATCAGGCGTTGGGGTAGAGTTAAGCCTGGCCCACATTAAACAATAATTGGCCAGATCTTGGTCCTGATCTGGCCCTTCCAACAATCGTGGGGGGAGGGTTTTGATTTTAGTCTGATTTAAACAAATGATCTGGCCTTTCTCTCTCTCTCTCTCTCTCTACAGGACAACCCGTTTCGTCAGCGGATTGCGGAGGTTTTCTCTGAGGACGGAGAAGGAAACATGACACTGGACGACTTCTTGGACATGTTCTCGGTCCTGAGTGAGATGGCCCCGCGCGACCTCAAGGCCTACTACGCTTTCAAAATTTATGGTATTTTGATGCCACATCATTTCATTTACTCACATAATACAGTCTACACTGATTTGTTGATGCATTACTGTCAACACCAATCACAGATTTAGATCACATGAAATTTCCAGTGTTTTAATGCTGCTTTACACTACAGTTTTGCCATTCACACAGCACATCTATGTGCAGCGCATCTTCTAACACACATCTTTCATATCCACTCACACACTTAGCCAGGAACCAACCCACAAGCTCCCAGTTAAAAGACTGAGCTACTTTTACCTTTAATTACTTTTTAATACTTAATTGCAGTAAATGTGCTACTGTAAGACTTCTATTTACGTTATATTGGCTTTGACTCTTAGACACTTAACCTGTATGAAAGTGTGAGTTAATGGGTGTGAATGGGTGAATGGCAAAACTGTAACATGAAGCAGCTTTGAGTGGTTATCAACATTAAAAAGTGTTACGTAAATACAAGCCATTTAAACCATCCAATATAAACCATCTTATATTGTAAAAGGTGACTTCAACTTCTACTTAAGTCATTTTCTAGTAAGATACTTGTACTTTTACTCAAGTATCCCCTCTAGGGACTTTGTACAAGACTAAAATTGACATTAAAATTCCCAGCTCTGCTAGTCTATGTGCTGATGTGTCCTTGGGCATTTAACCCTACGTTGCTCCTGCTGGCTGTGTCGGCAGCAGGTGAATGGTATAAAAGATGCATGATAGAAAAATGCACTATATGAATGTGTGTGTGAATGAGTTAATGGCAAAACTGTGGCTATATAAATACAGACTGTTAACCAGTTAACCATTGATTTTTCATATAAAACCTAGAGGATGATGGGTTGGGCAGATTTTGTAATTACCTTTGATAATAAGGAGCAGCTCATTAGTTAAAGAATAATTGGTCGCACTAGTTTAATTATTTATGCAAGTTGTCATATTTCTGAAAACTTCTTTGAGAGGTTATTCAAACTTGTTTTCATACAAAAGTTTGGTACATTATTCTTCATATTATTATAAAAGTGGACTGCACTGCAAACCATATGCTTTTAAGTTAAACAATTTTGTGTATAATTTGGTATTATTAAAATGTTATTTTTAGTATGCTTATAAATATATTTTAGATTCGTTGTCAGTCACAGAAAAACCCACATCCAGACCACAACACTCAGTTAAAGTCATTTTTTTTTTAAGTTATTCAATGGTTGATGAATGAAGCCAGTCTTGAGTTCTCCAAGTCTCTTTACTGCAGATTGTGGTTAACATATGTCACTATAGTGTGAAAAGAAAAGCTACACATTCATATGTTTCCAGTACAAACTCTAACTATCAACCTCTAGTCTCTCACGAGCACCTACAGTGTATGATTACAGAGTGTGTATGGCAAATGTAAGCATTGTGGATGGTGCATGGAGTGTTATTAATGTTTAACCAGCCCACTACAGAGGCAACGCACCTGTCAAAGGCTAGTCTGTGCTCAGCACCAGTGTTCTCCCCTGTAATTAACAGACAATGACAGATAGGATAGGAAAAAGAATAAAATACTGACAAGGAAAAACAGAGGAAGATGACATATTCTGTAAACACACAGCAGCTTCAAAACATCTTTGATCAAACATTTACTCAAGATCCTAGGTGTGGCTGCATTAATATGTATTTCACATATACAGTAGTGAACTGTTGCTACTCAAACTGAGAATTCATTCAGTAGCCTATGGAGAATATGATTAATGTCTTACAACGGTTATGACTGAATAATCGTTTGGGCCATAAAATGTCAGGAAGTGAGGGCTGCACAGTGGGGTAGTGGTTAACATAGTTGCCTTACAGGAAAAAGGTCACTGGTTCGGATCCCTGTTCTACTAAGGGCCTTTCGATGTGCAGTGTGCGTGGGTTCTCTTTGGGTTCTCCCGGTTTCCTCCCACAGTCCAAAATCATGCAAGATTGAGGATCAGGTTAATTGGATTCTACATTGACTGTAGCTGTGAAAGTGAGAGTGAATGGTTTGTTAGTCCTTGTGTGTTGACCCTGTGATGGACCGGTGACCCCAGTCCAGGGTGTGACCCCGCCTTTCAACTTATGTCAGCCGGGACCAGCTCTAGCCACCCCCCACGACCCTGATGTGGAGGATAACGTGGTTGAAAATGGGTGGATAGATTTCAGAAAGTAGTGAGTTGGTTACCTAGTTAAGTGTCATTAATTTGAGTGAATTTAATTGATAAATCAACTAATCATTTAAAGCATAACTGCCAAGAAGTGGGCTGAGAGCCAAGGGAGGGAGAGGAGCAGGGAGGGGCATGGTCTGGTAATGAACTCTGACACCGAGTTGCAATGTCTAACAAGGTGCTGCTCATAACGCGCTTCATTTGGTGGAGAAAGAGAGAGAGTTGATGAGACACTGCAGCTCTGCATCAATATGTAGGGAATTATTAGGTCGACTTTAAAAAAATAACATTTACCAATAAATATGCAGTTCACAGGACGGGCCAAATCAAAGCTCGACTTTGCTCAGTTAAACCACATTCTGGTCCGTTTGCATTAGTGATGACCAGTTAGACAGAGAAAACCACAGCATACGTCATACAGCTCAAGCTTCAGGTTAACTTACCTTGCATTCGCTCAACAGTTGAGTGTGTGTTAATAGGTTGGACATGTTGCCACCCCTCGCAACCCCTTTCCTCTCGCAGCTCTGGCAGACAGGGCTGCCGTCCTCCACCAACTGTCCTTTCTTGTAGTGTCCGAAGTACGCACACACTTTGGATTTTGTTCTCTTAGTTACAAGATGGAAAAATGGCCTGAGGGCAGCTGGTCTTACGTCCCTCCACCAATGCCTTCTTCACTACATACTGTGACGATTCTCAGTCATCCAGGTCATGGTATCCAAAGTGTAGTAAAAAAAAAGGGCAACTGGACTTAGTTGAAATTCTTAAAGATGTTTCGCTTTGGAAATGCAGCACAATACTGCAGGCGCGGTGTGCAACACATATCTCACAAGTTTTCCACACCATGTTTATCAACTGCAGTTTGACCACTGATGCAAGAATGGACTAATAGCAACATTGTAAAGAGTTTGACCAGAGGGGCAGTAGATAAACTAATGTTTATCATAACATGTATCAGTTCAGGTATCAAACTCAAATGACCTGAGGGTCAATGAGTGTCTAGTCTAGTCTGGTCAAGAGGAGGCTGGTCGAGAGAAAAAAATTGGTTTAAAAAAAACAACTGTTAAGTAACGGGTGGGCAAAATGAACACAATCATAGTATCACAATTAATACTCATGATGATATTTCACAGTATTTCAAAGTAAAAGTGCTTGTTTTGTTATGGTGAGTATGTGTACTTCACAATAAAAGCATGTTTATGATGCACAGTAAATCTATTACACTAAAAAGTAAGTAAATTAAAACATGGTCTACTGTAATTAAAATGCCATACAAGCTTATGTACATGTAATTTAATGTTGAGTTCAATATATAGTAGTTACAAATGAATGTCTTATTGTTACCATTATAGAAACATTGTAAGCAAATATATTTAGTATCAGCTACACTCGCTCTGTTTGACACCTCTGCTGTAGGGTTTAGTTACACATTGACTTCCTCACATTTCCTGGTCTTCCTCCTTCTCTTTAAAGATTTCAACAACGACGACTTCATTTGCAAGTCCGACCTGGAGAAGACGCTGAACAAACTGACTCGAAACGAGTTGACGGAGGACGAGGTGAGGATGGTGTGTGAGAAGGTGATTGATGAGGCGGACCTGGACAATGATGGACGGCTCTCACTGGAGGATTTCCAGCACATGATTGTCCGAGCCCCAGACTTCCTGAGGTAAGCTAATGAAAGAAAGAGTGACTGTAAAAAGCATAAAAATACATTAATTCCATATTTTAAAACTGTAGTGTGTAACTTTCAGACATACACAAATGTACAGCCATACATTCGCACACTGCCGGCACAACCGTCAGGAGCAAGTGTCCGATAAGCGTTTTGCCCAGGAACACATCAGCACTTTGGCACAGTGGGTGTGGTGGACAGGTAGAGCTGGGTGTCATCCGCATAGCAGTGGAACTGTACCTTGTATTTACGGAAAATATGGTCGAGAGGTAGAAGGTAGATGATAAAGAGAAGAGGTCCTAGGACAGAGCCCTGGGGGACACCGGAAGAGAGGGGAGATGAGTGGGATGTGAATGTTTTCAATTGAATAAACTGAGTGCGGTCAGAGAGGTATGAGGTGAACCAGCCTAGGGGTGTGTCTGACTGGCCAATGGCAGCTAGACTGAGAATGGTGTGAGAGATTGTATCGAAGGCTGCAGTCAGGTCGAGGAGGATGAGAATGGTGAGTAGTCCAGAGTCAGCGGCCATAAGGAGGTCATTGGATATTTTGATAAGAGTTGTTTTGATGCTGTGTAATGGGCGGAAAACAGATTGGAATTGTTCGTATAAGTTACTGTGAGAGAGGTGAGTGTGGATCTGCGATGCAACAAATTTTTTCAAGGATTCCAGTATGTAAGGTAAACTGAGGAATGAACACATGCTGTTTAATAACATTGTGCTATTAATTCAAGATGTCTCCTAACAGAATATGGTGTTTTTCCGAAATCAACGTTTGAAAGGTGAATTCCACTGCTCTAAAAAAAGTTTTTTTGGCAGTTTCATGGCATAAATACTTCTTGTGACCACCTGCCTCTGCCCTGCTGCTGTATATGCACAAATGCTCCCTCAGTCTGGTCTGATTTTGATCAGAATTTTTGCTTCACAGAGCTTATTTTTAGATGAAAGACACCGCATACAAATACTGTTCCATAGTTTTTTTCTTCTTCACTAAGAACAAATAGAGGCAGAATAAGAAAAAAAGTTACACACTGCAGCTTTAAATGTAAATCATTCTCATTTAATGTGCATTTCACTTTTAATTGTGGGAATATAAAACCAGAACTTTTCCTTTTTCTGTTCACAGCACTTTCCACATAAGGATATAGAAAAAAATGAATGAATCAGATACTGTACATTTCTTATTTTTAATACAGATGAAGCCGCAGAGTACTGCTCTTTGCATCTCATTTATCTTGCGGACATGTGCTTTAGCAGCACGGAGCCTCCTCGCTTCCCCTTTGACCTCTCCTCTACTTTTCCAAGACAACGGCCAAACTAAACTCCACATTGGTGTTTAATGTACACTGCACACAGCGCGTCTGTGTGTGTGTCAATGCAAACACTGATACAGATCCCAAACAACTTTTGTTGTCACAGGAGTCCTTAAAAATCACAACTGAACAATCTCCTGTAATGACATGTCCACACATTAACATAGCAGGCTGCACTGCGAGGTCTCCTGTGCGCTCCAGAGAGCTCGAAATACGATCTTTTGCCCACCGATAGGTTCTTGAGCTCCCAAGAAAGTTTCTCAGCACAAGAGAAAGTATCTTGTGATACATCGTGAGCATAAGAAACTGAAATAAATTTTGTTTTTTGCTCGGTACATTTTTTTTTTTTTACCAAATAAGAGCAAAAGAAGTAAAGTTTAAAAAAGTGACATGTAAACAGCCTTGAAAAAGCTTTACTATTTTGATATTACTATCAAAACACTGGTCCTTTACATTAACTTGTGAGGCTGCAGAAACACCAGTTAAGGTATGACTGTTACAACTATTATCAGGTGAAGGCAGTTCAGTCAGTCCATCAAGATAAGGCTCATTATTTATGATCAACAGTAGATTTGTTTGATATACTGAGGGGTTCAGTTACACTAGAACAAAGAACATATGCCAGAATATTCCCATGGGTCATAGCGGGCAGATAAAAGGTAGCCATTTGCCATGATGACAGCTTCCCTCTACTCTGGGAGCGCGGCCTCACCTGACAAGTGCGGTGACAGCCAGTCAATAAACTCACATATCTTTATCATCATCTTTTATTAAATCAAAAGTACACATATCTACAAAATTGTAGATACATTCTCATATGCATTTAGAAAGTACAGTACAATTTAAGTAGATTTCTTATTTTTCACTGTGATATTTACAATGTTTTTTTTCCAATTGTTTTTTCTTTTTTTCTTTTTCTCTAAAATGTATTATTCTCCCTGTGTACTTATACTTCAATGTATGAATGAAAATATGGCTGTAAAAAAAGAAAAAAGGAATAAAAAAAAAAAAAGGGGTGTTCCGTATATTTTGACATGTGAGTATTAAGACTTAAAGAAAAGCTCAAAGAGGAAGCATCATTTAGGGCTGACAATGATACAGCTATAGAGTGCCGTGACAGTCTACCTCCCTACGTTTGCGTTCATGGCTTAAAGCTACAGTGTCACTCACATGAGAGACTACATTTTGAACTTGCTGATTGCTCCTACTTAAACATTCCTGGTGAATTTCACTCACATTCACATAACAATGTGGCTTCCTACATACACAACATATCCTACTTTTCTTTTTTTTTGGCTCAGTGAATTAAACAAAAGAAAGAAAAAAAAAAAAACAAACCGAAACACACATTCAACTGTACAAGTCAACAAGTATGTCTGAAACGTACATGACACAAGTATGCACAGGTCCATGATTCACAATGCATAGCTCACCTATGACACAACTAAGTTAAGACAAATGGTCATGGTCATCATGAGGTCTGAAGATGATTTGATATTTAAAAAGGTGCAGGCAAGCAAAAAAACAGAACCCCTCCTCCACTCCTCCTTGCTTGATAATGTGCATATAAGAGCTTGATTTTTCAGACTAACAACAAAATTTTCGATTTAATGATGACATTAAATACGAGATGAGAGGATATGTTTTGTATCACGCATGTGTCTTGTTCACTGTGGCTGTTGGTCTCAATGAAATACTGGTTCATACTGGAGTTTATCTGGTCACTTAAAATGCAATTTGGGCTTCTGGTGCCATCTAGCTTTTCAAATACAGGACAACAATGAAACAGACACAAGAAAATGCACAATACTACTAACAGGATTTTCACCTTGGGTCAAGCTGGTTTTTACTATAGTTTGGTCAAACAGTGGCATAGATAGAGAAGCTCACAGATTATTATATTAATCTAGCTGTTAAAGTAGATTAGGGTGATGATTTTCAGTGAACTGATACCAGGAGAGTGGATCATTTTTATTTTAGGGAGGTGCAATAAAATTTCTGATTTATTCCAATGATATTACCGAGACTCCCCCTCAGTCAGAACATGTTTTCTTTTTTAAACTAAGTGCAACTTAGTATAACTAATTGTATTGCTGTATTGCAGGCTATCACTCGCCACAAACTACACACAAAACACAAGTTACCAGTTAAAGTGCAAGGAGAGTTCATAAGAAGGCAAAGGGAAGGGCTGATTATAATCGTTGATCAAATAACCAGAGACGTTATTTAGCTTGACAACAGAGCTGCAACACAACCGTGATGCAAATCAAAGGCTTATTCATTAACAAAGAATTTTAAAGTGATGTTCAATCAATGGTCTTCATTATTTTCAAGCAAAAGCAACAAACCTTCTTGAGCTCCACTTTCTCAAATGTGATCGTCATTTACTGCTTTTCTTTGTCTTCTGCAACAGTAAACTGGATGCTTTTTTTTTTTTTAGGGTGGTTGAACTGTTGTTCAGTTTAAACAAGACACTTGAATAAGTCAATTTCCAGAGTTTGTAAACCAACCAATCAATGAAATAATCAAAAGTAATGTACAAATTCAGTTATTGTTACAACCATAATCATATACCTGGGACATGCTCAACTGTGACAGAATTATACAGCAAACTTTTTTTCCTATATCATGTATTCAGAAATGTGTTTTCACTCCAAAATGCTGTGCATCGCCTTAACAATGTCCTACTGATAGTCTCATAGCATAACTTAACCTACTCAGGCAACGGAGCTGGGACTCAGTTTTGTGATACTGACTAAACTGAACTGGGTAGAGACCTTCAGCACTTTTATGGAATTGACTGGGTATCAAACTTCAGCTGCATCACCTATTATTGAGAAACATGCTATCATTCAATATCAAATTTCAAATTTTCAAATTCAAATTAGTTAAATTAAAAAAAGAGTAGAAGTTAGTCAGAAAGCCTGTCACATCAACTACTCTCTCATTGATGACTGCATTATGATGCAAGTGTTTTCTCGTTCAAAGAAATCTTGTGCAGCTCTGTTTGAAACTAATCAGTCTCTGAAGGAGATTTGTCACATAAAAAGGGGGAAAGCCACTAATAAAAATAGATATCAATATTACATTTGTACTTATAATCCCTAAACATGGCAAACATTTTTTTTTTATAATTTTTCAGTCTCAGTTGTGCTATGGATTGCATGAAAGAGACTAGCATGAAAAGTAAGAATGTGTCTCTTTGTGATATGGAACATCTGGACAATGCTCCGCGGTCAAGTCGTCCACCATTCAAGTGGTCTGACTCATGAAGAAAACAAAATGGAAGAGATGCACCAGAGGAAGCTTTCAGAAGAGGAAGAGAGGAAGTCCTTCACTCACTGGTTTGTGTGGACTGACTGGGAGGACAGGCCATGGTCTGGGTAGAAAAGTTTGGGAAAGGGGGAGAAAGTGCTGAAAGCAAGCACAGTCCATTTATGTCCAGCCAGCTGGCAGCCAGTGGGGAAGGCCTCGGTGCTCAGAGTATGCTGCAGCGAAAGAAGCTGGTTTTTTTCTGAGGCTCAGAGATCTTGACTCCTTGACTGCTCCCCTGTGGAGCATTTCCCTCCTGCAGAAAAACAACAATTTTATTGCTCTGTCTAGTACAACAGAGTCTTTCAGTGGCTGTTGCCCAAAGTTTGGATTTTAAGAAAAGCTTTTACAATACTTAAAAAGCTAAAACATGCTCATCATGCGTGTCATTTCTTTCATACTAATTTCTCTTACCAATTTCGTGTCCATTTTTGATTTAATGTCTCTGGCAAGGGTCAAAAACGCCTGTGAACAACAACAAATTAACACGTTGTCACATTTGTGATGGATCCATTCTGCATCTTAAGTTGCGTTTCCACCGTGAGTGGAATATTGTGTATAGTATAAAATCAGCAGCCCCAACTGGTCCATCTTTTGGCACCCTTCACTTGGTACCAAGATAAAATGGGATGGTACAGTCTGGGTGGAGCTAGACCAGCAAATTCAGTCACTTACATTTTCAACATTGATGTTGGCCTTTGCACTCGTCTCCATAAACTTGATTCCATACTCTAACGCAAGCTGAAAGAAAATTGGAAAAAACTGTTGATTTTCTTAATTTTTTTACGTTATACCAGTATCTATGATTAAAAGGGAATTCTGGTATTTTTTGACCTGGGTGTGTGCACGAACAGTACCTACAAAAAGGTTTCATAATTGGTCCAGTAGATTGCCTCGGGCGACAGGTGTCAACGACTGCAGTGTAATATTGGGTGGATTCACGCCATTCTGAGTTATAGCCATAAAAATGCGTGTTTTCATCAATAAATGGCTCACATTGTTATTATAAGAGTCTAGCAACATTACCAGAGGAGTAGTGTCACTCAAAGGGGGCATGGCGTTTTAGTCATTGTCCTGCCACATACTTGTTTGTGTAATTCATGCAAACGCACAATAACTTTATAAAATGATAACATTACCTCTAGTCTCTTGGCAGCAGGTCTATCTACTCTAGGAGCAGCGTTTTTCTTTAGGAAAATATGCTTTTGGTGGATCTTTTCTTCCCCACTTTGGCTGGCGGTAATTGTCACCATCAAAATGGTCACCGCAGACAATGTGGCCTGCAAGGCACAGTGTTTCGATCTGTGTGTTTGCATCCATTTGTAGCATCACAAGGCACAACTGTGAAAGCTATCTGTGTGGCGCAACATTTTGTTGTCACAGACTGGAAATGCACAAACACGAACCATTGCTATTTTTTTTTATTATTTAAATCGACAAATTTACAAAACCAAAACTTTCTGTACTCCAGGGCAAACTCCTCTCTTGAACTATCATTCTCACTGCGCTCCGGTAATGTTACCAGACTCTTAACATAAAAAAATTCTAGCCATTTATTTTTATAGATATAACAGATATAACAGCCATTGCAGCCTGTTGTGCCTGCTGCCCTGGACCAATAATGAAACTTTTTTGAAGTACTATTCACATACACAGCCACATTTATAAACATAGGGTCCAAGTTGAAAAATACTGGAAAAATAAAATATCCTCAAAAACCTTTTTTAACTACAAGATCCTCACCTTTTCCCCTCTGTCCTTGGAGACCTGCCGCTTGTCGTTGATGTCACACTTGTTGCCAAGGACCATCTTCTCAACATCAGATGATGCATGCTTCATTATATAAAAATAATAATTACTTAACACCAAAATTCATGGTGCTAATTACAACCCCAATTCCAAAAAACTTGGGACACTCTGTAAAATTTAAAACCGAATCCAATGATTTGCAAATTCATAACCACATATTTTATTCCCAATAGAACATAAACAACAGCAGATGTTGAAAATGAGACATTTTACCATTTCATGAAAAATATTGAATTTCATGGTAGCAACATATCTCAAAAAAGTTGGGAAACATGCAACAAAAGGCTGGAAAAGTAAATGGCCAAAATAAAAAAAACAACTGGAGGAGCATTTGACACTAATTAGGTTACTTGGCAACAGGTCAGTAACAAAACTGGTTAGGTTCACCAATCTGAGTCAAACTGCATCTAAAAATTGTGGAACTTCAGAAAAATGTTCCTCAATGTAAAATTGTAAAGACTTTGAAGATCCCACCATATACAGTGTATAATATCATCAAAACATTCAGTTGATCAGGAGGAATCTTTGTGCACAAGGGACAAGGCCAAAGGTCAAAACTGGATGCTTGTGCTCTTCGGGCCCTGAGGCAGCACTGCATTAAAAACAGACATGATTCTCTATTGGAAATCACTGCATGGGCTCAGGAACACTTCCAGAAATCACTGTCTGTGAACACAGTTCACGGTGCAATCCTCAAATTCAAGTTAAAGCTGTATCATGCAAAGAAGAAGCCATATGTGAACACGATCTAGAAACACTGCCGTCTTCTCTGGACAAAGCTCATTTAAAATGATCTGAGGCAAAATAGAAAACTGTTCTGTGGTCAGATGAATCAATATTTGAAATGAAACCTTGGACGCCATGTCCTATGGACTAAAGAGGAGAGGGACCATCCAGCTTGTTATCAGTGAACAGCTGATGGTATGGAGGTGCATTAGTGCCTATGGTGTGGGCAGCTTACACATCTGGAAAGGCACCATCAATGCTGAAAAGTGGTTTTAGAGTTACATATGCTCTATCTAGACAACGTCTCTTTCAGGGAAGGCCTTGAATATTTCAGCAAGACAATGATAAACCATATACTGCATCCATCACAACAGCACAACTTCATAGAAGAGTGCTGAACTGTCCTGTCTGCAGTCCAGACCTTTTACCAATAGAAAACATTTGGTGCATCATGAAACGAAAAATCCGACAACAAAGGCCCAGGACTGTTGAGCAGCTAGAATCCTGCATCAGACAAGAATGGGACAACATTCCTTTCCTAAAACTCCAGCAACTGGTCTCCTCACTTCCCCGACGTTTAAAGACAATTAAGTTAAAAGAGAGAGGGGATGTTAAACAATGGTAAATCACCCTGTTCTTTTCTTTTCTCTGTACTTTTTTTGAGATGTGTTGCTGCTACCACATTAAAAATGAACTAATATTTTTCATGAAATGGTAAAATGTCTCAGTCTCAACATCTGATATGTTTTTAATGTTCTAATGGGATTAGAATCTGGGTTAATTAGAATTGTAAATCATTGCATACTGTTTTTCATTGCATACTGTTTTTATTACATTTTAAACAGTGTCATATTGATGATATATTGATTCATTACACAGCGTACATACATTTTGGGAATTGAGGTTGTAGATAAATATGCCTAGTACATAAATTAGATCATAGATTTAAATACCTCCTCTATGTTTCTTATCCAGTTCTTGATATTATCAAAAGACTTCTCATTGGTGATGTCATAGACGAGCATGATGCCCTGTTAAAAAGAGTAATTCAAGAGAAACTGAGATTGATGAGCCAAGAACCATGGAAAGTGAATCCATGTTGTATAATGCTGGGCAATAAGTCAGTAACTATAATTATTACAATTAAAGTTTGGCTTAGATAAAGTTCAGAATGCAGATGCATTTATGTAAATATTCTATACAAACAATGAAGAACAGTCTATGTTTGTGTGTGTTCTCAGTGTTACAGAGTAGAGAATGTTGCTGAATTTTAAATTATCTGAAATCTTATCTTAAGCACCTAGCGACTTTTTTCGATCATTCAAATTTGGCAAGGTGGTTACTAACACATTTTCCTGTGGGGTGGCAAAGAAAGTGATATTTGTATCCTTTTATAGTAACTTTAAAAACATTCTTCCCGTTCAAAGACCCATTTAAACCCGGGTTTGGACAGGTTTTCTGACCAGTGCGAATGTAGTATTAGTTAATGAAAGCACCCACCATTGCTCCTCTGTAGTAAGCTGTTGTAATTGTTCGGAAACGCTCTTGTCCAGCTGTATCCCTGGAAAACCAAAGTAACGGATGTCAGCAACATGAAATAGCTTCAAGATCAATATTTGGACACATCCTAGAGGAATATCTCTGGACAACTATGGCAAAAACAACTAATACAAGCCCTCTACAACAAAACGATAAACAATGGACTATTGGTATATGAAATGTAAGTAGTTAGAAGAATTTAAGATAGTTACATCTGATTTTTGCCAATGAAGGCAGAAACTACACATAAACAGGTTGGATTTATGAGCAAAATAAACTGAGGACAAGGAGAGCCTCAGGAAACGAGCTTTGGGTGGGTTCAATGTTTACACCAACACTGACATAGTACTGTCATCTTGTCACATGTCGTGCTTTAAAGCATTTAAACTCACCATATCTGCAACTTTATCTTCTTGCCGTCAAGCTCTATTGTCCTAATCTTGAAATCGATGCCTGCAGGGACGAAGGAGAATCGTGCAAGACACACATAAAGTTAGCTCACTAGCATATGTCAATACTGTGTCACAGACAATATAACACAATGACACGTAAGTAACAGGAATGAACTGAACCAGGTCCTCAGCTCCTTGCCACTACAAAAATGTGTGCATAAAAGGATAATGAAGTTTTTATACAGCTTAAATAAACAGCTATAACGTGAGATAATAACAGCCTTTCCGGTGTGTGCCAAGATGTAAACGGGGCCTAGTAGTTGTACGTCAGACAGAGTTAGCTTGCAGAAAAACCACCCGGCATAAACCTCAAGATTTAAGCTCAGCTAACACTAACATAATGAAAACACACAGGCACCAGCGTTTACTAATGTCTCCATTTGTTAACCGGACTGTTATATTTATAACACACAGTGTTATTAAAATACCGCTTTCTTTGAGAACCCACTAACAAAGAGAAACTACTTTCATTCCAGCAAGTAGACGGAGCCTTTGAGGTAGACCAGTGTAAACAGACAGAGAGAGACACAGTTTGAATGGCGCAGAATCTCACCGATAGTTGAGATAAACGTAGAGTTGAAGGCGTCTTCTGAAAACCTGAACAGGACACAGGTTTTCCCGACACCAGAATCACCGATTAACAGCAATTTAAACAAATAGTCGTACGTCTTCGCCATACTTGGTATTATTGCGGAAATCCCGCCCGGCGAAGCACTGATGTAATCAGTAGAGACGACGCCCCCTACTGGCGCGGAATCCCACCACTGTTTATCACTAACTAACTAACTAGATAGATAGATAGATAGATAGATAGATAGATAGATAGATAGATAGATAGATAGATAGATAGATAGATAGATAGATAGATAGATAGATAGATCAAACTAATACTATATAAAAATTAGAAAAATATAAGAGGGGAAACACTAACATAAATAAAAATACCACAATAAAATACTACATAAATTGAATATAAAATGAGATAAAAAATATACCCCAGAGCCATTAAAAGAATGGGAATAAAACATCATATTACAGTATAAAATATGAAGACATACACCCAGTCTTACATTCTAAACTAACAAAATGCAGTGAATATGTTCAGAGTGTGTGTATGTGTGTGTGTGCGTGTGTGTGTGTGTGTGTGTGTGCAGTTTGTGCAAGTATGTGAAGATTTCATTATCATTATTCTATGCTATTTTATGCTTGCACATTCCAACTATTATAATTTTAATTCCACTATATATATATACACCCTACTAGAATATCATAGATTTATAAGTCACTTATTCAAGTATTTTACTTTTTCATGACTTCCAAAACAAATAATGTACCACACAGGTACTGTATGTATGTACAGTAGGTATACAGATACATATACTACTACTACTACTGCTAATCATCATCATCATAATAATAGTCATTGTTATTTTTATTTTTCTTCATACATGATTTTATTACAGACTTGTCTTAATTGTTTGTATTCTTCATTGTCTTTTTATATTATTTTATATTATTATTATTTTATATTATATTATATTTATTATATTATTATTTTATATTATTTAAATGCCAGGTTTTATTGTTTCAATCCTGTCAACTACAAACCTTGCTTTAAAAAAAATGCTACAAATCAGCGCTACTGATAATGAACTTGATACATGCAATACATTGTGTTTTCCAGATATAAAACTAAAATGTATAAAATCAAGGTAAGGTTTTTTTGATCAAATGATGTCTTTAGTAGTGACCTTAAAAGAAATGACAAACTCTGACCTGAACTACTTGGGCAGGGACTACTCTATGTACTGTGTATTATTCATCCCGAAGAACGATGTTGGGATGTTATTAAAATTAATACCATGATCCATGATGAGCATTTGTTAAACAAAGGAAGAGCTCATCTCAGTTTTAAGTGTCACCACACACCTTTTCCTTAAATTATATTCCTGATAAATAATGAACTGATTATATTGTTTTAGTTTAGTTTAGAGGTGTTTTTTTTCCTTTTCGGAACTTGTTAAGTTACTTGTTGTTTATGGTGCTTATCTGTGAAGAAGTATAAAAATAACACACAGTAAAGCCTCAACCCTCAATGAGCTCAGTTACTAATATTTGCTAAAAATCTTTAACATCATTAATCATTATATGTAACTAATAAATGATTTGTGTTTAACACCATTATGTGTTTAACACCATTTCCAACTTTTGTCCCTGAGGAACTCACTGTCTTTGCAAAATGCACACAAAGAAAAAGCCCAACCCGTGTTAGTGCATGTGAACCGAAGTGCGAGTTCTTCTGCTGCTATACAGTATGGCTGCGTGTTGAAATTGCCTTCAGGATCCACAGAGACAAAGAAAACAAACATGGAGCAGTGGGGAGAACCACACAGAAGGCACTGTCAACAAAACACATAAAACTCATCGACACTGTCGTCACTGTCATCATCAGTTTTTATTTACGCTCAGAGTTTGGTTAAACGAAATCCAGCATTGACACTTCATCATCTGGACTCCAAAAGATTCTTTTTGAAACAAAAAAAAGAAAAAGGACAAAGGAAACATAAATACATATATATATAAAAATTGGGGTACATGTGTTATGAGTTACAGAGACCCATGTAGGAAATATCTTTTATTGCTTGACGTCCTTCTTGGCATTTCACAAGCTATTGAGCTCCTGCATTGTTTGCTCCATGAGTTGACACAATTCCGTGTTTCGGGTTTTTGCTTTGGACAGTCTATCTGCAATTAAAGAAACGAAGAGGAGCAGCAGATATAAAATGCAATAAAACAAGTACCACAGGTCAGTTTTTACAATGTAAAAACATACACATTCTCTTGTCAGTGTTTACAACAAAGGCACAGGATGTGATAGAGCTCGATTGTGGCTGCATAGCAAGCTTCATAGAAAAGACAGAATCTTTAAACAGATCTTTATCAAGCTTAGTAATAGCACAGCAAAGAGAGAGAGAGATGAGGACAGATGAGGTGTTTCCAATAAGGCAAAGAGATTCAGAGGAAAGGGTGTTCATATCATTGAGGGCATGATCCTGCTCCTCACTGGTCGCCTTGTATTGCAGCGTCTGAATGTCCAGTTGTTCAGCAGGTCCAAGTGCAGAGAGAAAGCAGGTGTTGGAGGTTCAGAGGAAAATGAGGAAATACAGCAAGGAGGAAAAAAGACAAATTGAGGAGGAAGACTGGGATCTTTAAAGATGTGAACAAAAAGGGTGAGTAACAAAACTCTGCAGTTCACAGCAGAGTTGAAAAAAGCATACCTTCTAAGTCATCTCTCATGTTTTCCATCTCTTCTACTTTTCTTTCAGCAAACTCCGCACGGGATTCTACCTTTAAAAAACAAGCAAACAACATACATATACCGTATATTGTCTTCCAGATACTGCACAGGTTCCCTCGGAAACAAAAGCTTGAGCTGATATCAACTTACTTCTTTGAGATCTTCCAGCAGAACCTTTATCTTCTCCTCAAATATTTCTTCTCTCTCATAATACTGTGGACAAAAAAAAAAATAAAAAGATTACAGTCATTTTTTGGTCAATAAATAATAAGCATGGAGGAAACACAGAACATACAGTAGTGTTAGTTGGTAAGTGTCCTAGGTCTCTGTCATGAGGATAGATCCATCCATTTTTTGTCATGGACTTTATAGATGTTCCATTTTTGATTGTTGTATTTTTAAAATATACGTAAGTCTCTCCATATTGTGAATCTCCTCTATGCTGTCTAACTAAGGAGGGGTGTCTTTATGTCATTTCCTTTAGATAGCTTTAGTTTTGCCAGTAGATTCTTAACCATGTTTTCCTGAGTAACATTACCTGCGTCTAAGTCCGTACACATTTTGGATAGTTCATATCCTAATATTATTTTCATCTGTGTCCACATTCTGGCGCTGGTAGTCGTTTTCTACGTTTTTCACATCGTGTCAGAGGTCTGAAAGTTGCGGGCCACATGCAGATTTAATATCAAGTTCAAATGTCTGTTTTTGATATTGAATTATTTTTCCATTAGGGACTCTATATCATTCCATATCAAAACACACACTTTTATTTTGGCATGCTGTGAAATACCGTCACAGATATTATGTTACACATATGGCACACTCCGACTAAACAGCTGTCTTTTTCCCCCAACACAGTTGAACTTTGAACTCGGACTTGAAGTTCAGTGGCCCCGAAGTCATTTGAGTTTGACCCCTGATCATATGAGTTCAAGTATTTCTATTAGTCGCCAGGGGGTTAGGGTATCTTAATACAGTTAAATTATCACTCTTCCACCCATGTTCTTAAATGCAAAATAACAATTATTTAATCATTTTAGTGGTTGCTTTGCATTTCCGTGCGGAACCACAGCGGTTGAGTTGCTAATGTGAGAAGTAGGGTTGAACAAGTGCAGTCAAGCACAAAACAACTCACAGCATTAATAACGTGTTAGAACAGAAATCCCTGTGCATGGCCTGAACTGCTTTCACTGGGCAGACAGCGAGAAACCAGTAAACAGTGCCTTTGTTTTTTATTTACTACTGTGACCTCAACTCCTGCACTTTAACAGTCAAGCAAACTTTAGACATTGTTACATTACTGCTTTTGTCAGATGTATTGTTTGTAACCTGTCTCCTAAATCTAATATTTACTGACGTGTGCTGTTGACCTCATGGCCAGACATTTTTATCTTAATGGGTTTGAATAAAAAATAAAAATAACACTTACCTTATCACACTGAGCCTTCAGGGACTTTAGGGAGCTGTTGTTGATGCTGAGCTCTTTTTCCAGGTTGCTATATTTGCTGCACGAAACAGAAACACTTTTCTTAGCAACAGCTGGAGTATTTCTATGATGCTGAGGTGACATCTTGGTAATAACTGAATTATGCTTGATGACCCATCGAAGTATGTGTGCTCACCTCTCTGCATTATCTTCCTTCTCTTCTGCTTTCTGCAGATCTTCCTCCAGGACCACCAGTTTATGGGCAATCTAAGATTTAAAAGACACAAAATTACTCTGGAAATGAATCACTCCGGTACAATCTGAACGTCTGTTGAGCTGCGATGGATGAGCCCCGAACCTCCTCGAATTTGCGGTCGGCCTCCTCAGCAATGTTTTTGGCTTCGTTGAGTTGCAGCTCCTGAATCTCCATCTTCTCCTCGTTTTTCACGGCTCTGCTTTCGATCACCCTCACGCCTCTGAACATGAGGGAGCCACGCAGAAACACACCATCGTTGATATAGCTGGACCGACACGGCATCTCAAACACTTACATCAGCCGCAAGTGACAATAGTTCACTGATATGTCTAAAGCCGTGTTTCACTATAGTCCACTGTATATGCTTGACCATTTCATCGGCAGGACAAGGTGAAAAAAAAAACACTAGGTCTAGATGTTTATGTAATGTCTTTACAGTGCAGTTACTACACAACAAGAAGCTAAAGGTGTGATAACATCTTTGATGACAGCCACCACCTTTAAAAAAATGTTGCAATTCCAACATGATAAGCAATTCACTGTGGATGCTGCGGTTTTAAAACACAAAACATGTTCACAGTTCCCAAAAGCATACAGTAGTCCCTGCAGTGACTTTCATAGTGGAATCTGCTTTTAGGAAAGTCGAATAGTGTAGGATGAATTAAGCACCATCTGATTTCTCAAGAGGAAGAGCATAAGACATTAAAAAGAATACAACAGTAATGATGATTTTCAATGTGATGAATGGGATAGAGAACTATATTGTTTAATGTGTTGTTTTCCGTCTTTTTTTAAGCACCTTCAGAATATGAATATGAATATAAACATACTTAAGAAGATTATTTCACTGTTTAATTAAAAAAAAAGGAAGTCATTTTGATATAAACAACCAAAAATTGTGTTTTTCCAAAAATCACTTTCACACACAATAGTGAGGTCAGGCCCAATTTTTTTGTATTTATTTATTCCTCCATCTAATAGGCAAACTATTCAGCCAACAAGCTATTTTTTTGTTAAAAAAATATAGTAAGAATTTGTACATATTTTATTTAAAATTCAAGCGTTTTCACATGTATTAGGTCTGTTTAACTTTCCCATTTTATTGTGTCCTTTTTTGACTATTGTATACCTTGTGTGGCAACAACTGACAACAAAATTGTTTTAAAAATTGATCATTTAAAAAACAAACAAGTAAAGAACTTTGAGCCTGATGTACTGCTGCAGACATAATGACTGATCCCGTGTGGACTGTCACCTTTCGCTGTCATCGGTGGCCTTCTCGGCCTCCTCCAGTTTCTGCAGGGCCGTGGACAGTCTCTCCTGGGTGAGGTCCAGCTCATCCTCAATCTGCTGGATCTTGCGTTCCAACGCTTCCACCTCGCCCTCAGCCTGCAGCAACATGCCAGAGGAGAGAAGAAGAGGGGGAGACAGAGAGAGAGACGGGTTAGAGGTCAAAGATTAGCCAAGAGCCATACTTACACCTCAAGAGGGTTTGAATACAACCTGCCAATGTAGGTCGTGAACATACTTTCATAAAGGAAACTGAGCCCAAAACGTT
The DNA here is from genome assembly GCA_016785285.1 of Brachirus orientalis. Lineage (NCBI taxonomy): Eukaryota > Metazoa > Chordata > Actinopteri > Pleuronectiformes > Soleidae > Brachirus > Brachirus orientalis. The sequence continues at coordinate 459,410 of JAFBJR010001954.1, forward strand.
TAAAACCAGTGAATATCAATGATTAGCACAATAAAATATCAGATAATCAAAGATTATGTTTTTGTTCCTGAGAGATAGATGTGTGTCAGGTAAGATTACTGGGAAAATCCACAGTCATGCCTAAAGTTCATGAGTTGTGGGTTTTTCCCCCCAGGTGCTGTGGTTAGGGCGTGCTGAAGTTAAATTACACAGCCGAACAAAAACCCGAGAAGGAAGTGTCCTCTCAATGTTGCCACAACGTTAAATGAGACTTTACCACGACAAAAATGACACCTTACAAGATAGAAATGAGACACAATGCACTGAGGATACGCAGAGGAATGTGGGCTGTTCAAACTGGTTCTGTTAGGGAGTATGTACATACTGTACCTGCCGTGGATCAGTGACAGGGACTGTGTCAATATTATTCTACAGAAAGTTAGGAGACAAACCAGCAGCTCAGGCTGCATATACACATGCTGAGTCATCTCACGTTTTTGCGATGCTGTCGTTCAAGATCCAGCTCAATTTGTAAAGCCGCCGCGCGCGCCTCCGCCTTATCAACTTGGTCGTGGATCGCTCGGATTTTCTTCCTCAGTCCGTCCATGATCTCGGTTACTTCTGTTTTCTCCTCTGAAGCAAACGCAAGGAGGCCAACGAATGGGACGCAGCCCGCACCGAGACGCTTTATCCAAACTGCTTGGAGTCAAAGCTGCAAAGTTGCGAGAGGAAATCTCTCTCTCTCTCTCTTTGTCTCTCTCTCTCTCTTTGTCTCTCTCTCTCTCTCCCTCTCTCTCTCTCTCTCTCTTTGTCTCTCTCTCTCTCCCCCTCTCTCTTTCTCTCTCTCTCTCTCCCCCTCTCTCTTTCTCTCTCTCTCTCTCTCTCTCTCTCTTTGTCTCTCTCTCTCTCCCCCTCTCTCTTTCTCTCTGTCTCTCTCTCTCTCCCTCTCTCTTTCTCTCTCTCTCTCTCTCTCTCTCTCTCTCTCTCTCTCTCTCTAATAACCTGTGTGTGTACCTGGTAATCCATATGTTGTGGGGACCTAAATTTGTTCATACAGTCACATTACTGAACACACACACACACAAAAAAAGAATCAAATCAAGCCCCCTTAATGTAAATGACTACATTTTAGAGTGCAGAAAAGTTAAGTTAAAGTTAGGCTGAGGTTAGGGTTAGGTTTAGGTTAAGGTCAGGGTTATTTGTGAGGACCAAACACATAGGGGCTGTTATAGGGGCTGGCTAAGACATAGTTTTAGGGTTAGGGTTAGGGTTGTGGTTAGGCATTTAGCCGTGATGGGTATGGTAAGTGTAAGGGGCTATGGAATTCATTCTATGAGTGTTTTCACAAAGATAGCTGTAAACATGTATGTGTGTGTGTGTGTGTTCCAGGTATTACTCATGTTGTGGGGACCTAGATCTGTTTACACAGTCACATTATGGGGACTTGCCATCTTTATGGAGTCAAAAAGCAAGTGCCCATAATGTAAATGACTCCATTTTAAGGTGAGGACATGTTGTAAGGTTAGGTTAAGGTTAGGCCAGTGGTATTGTTAAGGTTAAAGTAAGTATCCAGGAAATGACTATATAACGACTACATAATTACTAGACAACGTAATGTCCTCTGAAATCATTAGAGGAAATTAGACACTGTGTGTGTGTGTTCTTGTATTTGTTACCTCTTTATGACCTTCTGTGTCATAAACACTGACCTTGTCAGGACCAAAACCAGGTCGTAATGAGGCAGAACCTCATTTTTGAGGAAATAGAACTAAGATTTGAATTGTGGTCAGGTAAAGGTGAGGGTTAGTTATCGACTGGTTACAGGTGAAGTTTAGTCAATGCGGTGTTCTAAGAGGAATAGTTGTGCAAACATGTTTTTGTGTGTGTGTTCATTACATTGCGCAGACAAACTGTGGCTCCAAACCCTCATTGTGAGAACATGCCGACACTCTGAGGACAATTAAACAGGCAAGTGTAAGGTGTTGCCCATGCAGGCTGCATTTTTGTGCTCTGATTACAGATGACGGGGAGAACTGCTGTGCTCGAATCGTCTGTCAGATGGTTTAGATGTCCATGGATCATGGTCATGGAGGTGTGACGTGAACGGAAAAGTGTGATTGTGTAAGAAAGAGAATGAGGTCATTAATGAAGTAGTAGCAGTAAAGGTGGGGATTGTGATGTTCTCTTTCAGCAGGGGTTGTTTACTTGGGAATGTAAATTTTCTTGTTTTGCAGAAATGGCCTGCAGCCTTTGGAGAGCAGTGTCACTCCCGTAAGCTTCCACCTGCCCCTTCTCCTCCTTATCCTTAGAGTAAAGCCTGGGTTTCTCTTCATGGCCTTATGTTTAATTTGTACATACCAACATAAACATTACATTATATTACGTAGTGATGGACCAACATAATTTGTTACCTGACCTTTGATGTCTTGGGTTTTTATCTCACCTGTTGTTATAGATAGTTACATACTTTAACTGTGTGGATTATTGTTATTTTAGCTATTTAATGAGTTGAGAGTACGAGAGCATAAATTATTAGTTAATTAACAGATTTGAAACAAATGACTCGATGAGTTTTATGATGATCAAGTTCTCATTTTTAACTATGTTACAAGCAAAATCCTAAATATTCACTGTTGTATTGCCACAGCTTTCTCTGCCCTATGCTAGAAAAATGAGTATCTGAACATGTCAGACTGGGCTGTAAGTGTAACTGTCACCATTCCTGACATGAAAATATGAAACAATACATCAATAATAATAATAATGATACACAAAATAACAAATAATCATAAAAATAATACTAGTAAGTTAGAGGCTTAAATTTCCCTATTGCATCTTGCTTAAAATATCCAAATCAATAACAAAAAAATAATAAAGGGAAGCCACAGCTGGGAAAACAGCTGTTTAAAGGTTTAACGTGTTTCTGCTGCCATTACATTAATATTAGTCATGTGACATGAGTGAATCGGTGAAATGACTCATGACTAGAACAGACTGCCTGTCTACTTTTCTCCTGACACATTTGTATTATGCTAAAGACAGAACTGTCTGGTAAATAAAACAGAGGTGAATGAGTGCAACTTTAAAGGTGTCATCACTGAGTGGGCGGGGCAGAGCATTGATTTCATTAGACACTGCAGTATAAGGTTGTCTGTGTGCTTAAGCTGCATTCCTGGAATTCCTGCGCAGCCACAGGCTGACCACGTTTTGTCTGGGCTTGAGAAGTAGTTGAGTTGCTGATCTGAGAGCGTCATCAATAACTCAGATATAGTGACGTGAGTCGCAACAATATCTGAGTTAAAAGATACCAAATATTTATTTTGTGATTGTTTTTAGGTTGGTTGCCTCCTGCAGTTAACTCTACAGTAGAAAAAGTAGAAAAGGGCCTAAAGTAGTCACTGTTTTTGACAAATACACTATAAGGTGTTTAAGCAAAAACGGGATTTTTAAGGTTCTTTAAATTGAATTCTTTATTCCTTTGTGTTGCTGAAATCACTGAAGCCTTTTAAAAAAGACAATGGCACTAATTTCCTTGATTAAAACTAAAAACGTAAAACATGTCTTATGTTTTCTGAATGTGAGGAGTTTAACCACTTTGCTGCGGTGTGCCATCCCTCTGAGAGCAGCTAAACTATTAAGGTGAGTCCAGACATGCCTTCTCTGTGGGAGTGAGCAGTGGCAACAACACTCTGACTAAGTACTGAATTCACTCATTCTTCCAGTTTGATTGGAAAGACCCAAATCCTAAAAGACATATTTTCAGCCATGGAACAATATTTACTTCAGTCTATCAAGACAAAATGGATATTGATACTTTATGAGAGTGAATCTTAGTTGCTGTGGTGTTCCACTGAAATGTGGATAATGTGTTTCAGATGGTGGCCTCCTGTTAAACCCACATCTCTGGCCTTCTTCTCCGACAGCTCCAGGTTCTCCTGAGCTTCCTTCAGGGCCTCTGAGAACTTGTGCAGCTCGTCCTCTGTTCCCTTCAGTTTCTTCTGCAGAGTCAACAGATCGTCCTCCAGCTGAAACACAGTTGGAACAACAAAAACAACAAAAACCAATGACTCTAAATGAAAGTATTGAACATTTTCAGACATCACTTTAATATTATTTGTAACTGATAAAGTAAAAAAAAAAAAGAGAGATACATGTGAGGTGAATGGAATTTCTTTTTGTGTGTTGCAACAGTTAACTTTTACATTTAAACAGGAGTTAACAGCAATGGTCACTGATCTTTGACTCACTCATTTTCCCCCAGAGTGTTGCATTCAGTTAAGCGCTCATATGAACATATGCTGACAGTGTTACTGCTAAAATGTTCGTGGTTATATTTACATTAAACACAAATGTTGGTTGAATATTTGTGAGCGTAAGAACAAACCCGGGAGGATCACTATGACAGAATTATAATGTTATGGTGTATTGCCTGGTTTATTACTGCTTATGTCTCCCCTCCTTGTGTTTTGATTATTTATTTCTTCTTGTATTTAGAGACATACAGAGCAAAGCCACTATTGGACAATTCAAGATTTTGTGTAAAATTGGCTTTTCCTCACTGCAAAGTAGAAACATAGAATTTGTTTATTATTTGTATTTGTATTATGCATACGGATATACATCTTGAGTTGGATTATGTACTATATGAACATATCTTTCCTTTAATTTTGGGTATTTGCTGGATTTTGTCAAGGTACTTTCATTAACCCATGATGAATCTTTACTGAAGGTAAAATGTTTACCTCCATCACTATTACCTTATTCTTACCTCACTAATTAATATTTAATTAAATATCAATTCATAATAAACAATTAATTGTAAAGGTGGGTTAAGTTACATTATTTATTACTTTTTATTAGTATTGTTGCCGCCTTGAAATAGATGTGGGTTATGCATTTTAAATTGGAAAATTACTGAACAAACGAGGAAGTATGGCTCTACCCATGAGTGGAGAGCGCTGTAAAAGAGCATTTACATCCTTTCTGGTGTATGAATACCACTGTAGATCCAAGATGCATTTGAGAAAAAGAGGGGTGAGTGGAAGAGTCTTCTGTGTCACCATTAGATGTCACTAATTCCTACACACTTGACCGTTAAGAGTAAGCAAAATATTATTGCTGGGAGGATAATTTTGTCCAGGTGAAACAATCCTTGAATTGTTTTTTACTCAGTTCCTAATGCTCTGTGTATTGTATGTTTTTTTGTGTGTGTGTATTGTATGTTGATGCTCAGTGTTGATGCTCAGGGTGAAAGGCGGGGTCCATCACAGGGCCACCATCCAGATACTTGGTTTGGCTCAACTCTAATCAGTTTGTTATCAGACACTTGATTTTCCATTACTATAGTACTTCCTCACCAGGGGCGGGGTCCTCAGAGTACGGCTGCACGGAACTGCTGTGACGTCATTTTATATGATACACACAAAAGCAGTTCTTTTCATGTACTGAATCATTAGAATTCAGTGAATTCAAAGATGAGTCCAGCACTTCCTGCATGACCTGAGTGCAGACTCCATCTGACACGGTCACTGAACTGAAACATGGCGGAACGGGTTGTGATTTGGCTCACGATCGACGGCTGTTGCTCAATACACCAGACTCCTCTGTTAAATATTGACATTTTAGAAATTCCCTTGATAAATGTTGGAGATTAACGCATGTTTTCAGGATTGTTAAGGCTTTTTTTAACTGATCTACAGTTCTTCATTGTTCAGTTTGATTCCTCTCTGCCAGTCTGTCGACGTCACATTTAGTATCAGCACAGCTTGCTTGGAACCTGAGCAGGTACCAAAAAAAGCACCAGGTACCAGGTACTATCCCTAATGGAAAAGCAAAAAAGTAGGGTGGAGTCGTACAGCGCCATGCTGAACTGTATAGTGGAAAAGTGCCATATCATTCACAACTATGGTCAAATAAGAGGGTCAAATGAACCTAATCTGCATGTTTTTGAACTGGGAGGAAACCCACGCACACATACAAACTCCATAAAGAAAGACCCTCAGTCACCCAGCATTCAAACAGATGACCTGCTTGCTGTGAGTCGACAGTGTACTAGCCACTACACCACCATGTGGCCAGATGGTAAGTGTGTGTTTTCAGAGCTTTTCATCAGTTTCTGATCTTCATCTCATTGCACCAAGAACTGCAAAGCAAGCTTCTCTCAGCACTGCTTGTATCTTAACAAAGTGCTCTGCATAATCTTTTAGGATTTCATGCTGTTTGTTTCTTGACATCGGAGACAAGCAGAGGGCCGTGACAACTGTCACTTCATGTGCTCTCTGAGGGGATGATTATTGCATTACCCAACCAAGAAAGGATACTTTTCATTTACTTGAATGCAGATCCTGACTTTATCCAAGCCTGTCCAACTCCCCTGCTCTCTGGCATTCCTCCGCCATGACGGCGACACTATACCATTCCCAGTCCAATAAATCTTTTTACTAACCTCAAATAGCCTATTGCGTTTCCAGATTCTACTTTGCTTGTAGCAAGGGATACATGTGCACTATCATTAAGTTAGCCTCCAAATATGAAGTAATTTGAGGCTCCGGCAATGTTGAGCCAAAAGTGGTTCTGCAGATTTATGGAATTTGTGAGTTTTCTTCAATATTGTACAGACTTTGATTCAAATAAGGACAGAGCAGCAGCTGTTGTGCATCATGCATTCTGACTCCTGCAGCAGCAAAACTTGACATAATCACTTTAAGTTTGTGTCTCAGTGGACGTACTCCACCTTCTCCTGCAGCTCACATCAGGAGAAGACCCTTGGCTTTAGTCTTAGCTGCACAATGTAATTCATCGTCTGATGCCATCGGAAATGCTTAACACTGTATTTCTGAAGTGTTTGTCATTCTGTTTTTCAATTTCAGCTACACTGTTGTTTAAACTCATATTATTAATATGATTATATCAGAAAATAAACATTTTCACACTGAAACGACAATAAGTGATTTTATGGTTTATGTACTTTTTGATAGTTTTATGTAAACAATATACAGTTCAGAAATTTTACTGGAGTAGAATAGTAGAAATTTTGTCATGCGGAAAAAAAATTATTGCAATACCATCATATATCTAACAATGTGTGTGGGACATATTGCAGGATGAATTTTGACTTTATATTCTATTTTGAATTGCAAACATTTTTAAATGAAATTATAGTAACCATATAGTACTGCTAATTACCAAGCTATTACCTGGATATTACTTGGGAAACAACATGGGACTGATGTAAGATTATCTTACATTATTTTCAAGGTGGAAGTCACATTAGAAATAAGATATATATTACCGCAATGTTACATATTGCACCTCTTACAAAATATTATGCTGTAATTGCACTGTAATGTTAAGTGTGTCTTGTTATTTATAGTCAAATATAAATTTATAGGAACATCATGCAGTATTTGGCAAATGCTATTCATATAGCTTATTTATCTACGGTATCCAAGTGTGATGTATGGTATCGATACAATTTTATGAGTGAAGGTCAATATGCTGTAATATTGATATTTTTTTTTCCCTAAAAGCTACTGTATATCAGAAAACATGTTGCTTTTTCAGTCTAAAAGTCTCACCTGCTTACATTTATCCTCCACTGCCTTTTTGTCAAAGTCGGCCTGTTCTGCCCTGTCGAGGGCATTCTCTTTATCCAACTTCAGCATCTGCATCTTCTTCTTGATGGCCTCCATGGAGACGGTGATGGTTGCGTCTCAGTGTCTTGCAGGTTCTTCACTGGGGGAACAAAAAAGTTTTTATCTGTTCGGGTGTGAAGTGGGTACAGACGGTGGATACAGAAGGAAAAGTCCTCACAACAGACCTCGTAAGGTTGACGGGGAGAGCAACGGGCAGATGAGGAGAGGAGGAGGGAGACAGAGGGGGAGCTCAGAGGGAGCGAGCACAGGAGGATGCAAACTGAGAGTCAGAAGAGCTGGTGATTTAAACTTGACTGGTGGTTCGGAGACAGCCCCAATCCCCAGTGACAGCCCTTTCCCACCCTTTACCCCTTTCTGCCACTCCCCAAAATGGCTACTTTTTGCACCACCTTCCTGAAATGAATCCCCCAAAAGCTCTTGCAGGAATAGCATCAGGTAGATGTTTATATTTTGGCAATATCCAGTCTGCCTCCTTATTTGGATCATGGCCTTTTTTCTTTTGAACCGAACAGACAGTGAATGGCAGATAAGAAGCAGGAGAAGAATATAGAGCCCAGACATCAAAAGGACATTGTTCACATCAGTAATACCACTTAACTAGAGGGTATTTTTTTTCTACCCTTTGGGCTGCATAACTATATGCCTATGTATTTAGTTAGGAATGTTCAAACTGATGTTAACACCAGAGTTGGTTAGAAAACACATAGTTTTCATTCTACCGTGGAATGAGAAGAGGCTGTATGGAAAAAGATCCAGCCAAAGAAAATGTGGGGGAAAGAGCTGTGTGCATGTGACCTACACCAGACAGCCAGAGCTTTTTTTCTGCACAGACATAAAATATAGAGCCACTGCAATTAAGATCCTCTTAATGACTATTGATAGGACAGGCCTTCATTTAGATCTGTCTTCTGTAACTTTGATGAGTGTGATTATACAACCTGTACTGGTGGAGTTAAAACATGCATCCATGAAATATTTGGAATGTGCCTCATTAATGGGATTATTGAGAATGCGAAGCAGGTCTTTATTTTACTTTTAAACAGAAGTAACACTCATATCCTGGCCAAGACAGGCAGAAGCAAATATATAATAGGGCACGGGTAGAATCATGTACTAATGCCTGTCTTGGGTAGATTTTAATCATGATGAGTTGTATTCCTGGTTGGATATTTGTGTGTGTGTGAGGAGTGTGTGCGCTCTAATAGTAGTAAAATCTGTTTATACTTCTATGTTATTATAGAAGTATAATGATGATGATGAAAAAAAAAAGACACACAATGTAAATCGAGCAACTAGAATCTTTATGGCATATAGAGAAAGAGCTTTCTTTCAGCTCTACTGCATTAGCTGCTCCAGCTACTGTACAAATAAAGAATATGGGTAAAAGTGAAAGAATGTCCATTAAAAAAGACATCTGATGAACACTTTTAGATATTTTTTTCATGATGTATTGTTTGAACTAGATCTGTGCATGTTGGCCCTGTGATGAACTGGTGACCTGTCCAGGGTGTACCCTGACTTCCGCCTCATGTCAGCTAGGATTGGCACCAACTCCCCTGTGACCCTCCTGTGAAAGACAGAGCAATAGACAAGTGAGTGAGTGTGCATTATGACTACTGCAGTATGCAACATATTAGTTGTTGTTATTTCTTATGCAAACGTTGTCTTGGCTGTGCTTGCTTGGCACAGAGGGTAATGTACCTGAATTCTGCAGGTAGTTTGACTTTGAGCAACACGTTGGTGCTGTCTCATGCAAATTTGAGGATTTTTGTTTCTGTTCCAGATAATTATTACCAAGGCCTTCACTGTGAGATGAGAATAATTTCCTTCTCTTAAAACCATGTTTAAAATCTAATTGTATTATGTGAAAATTGCTCTGTCACAAACCTTAAAAGAAAGTTGTTGTTTTTTTCTACATTTAGTGTACTGTATGTCCTTTTAAAAGATTGAAACTGGAGCTTTCTGGCACAACCCTGAAAGTGTTGGCAGTTTCATAGCTTTACAATCCTGAGGTTAACACAAGCCTATACTATATTATAGCCTACTGTGATAAAAGTAGCAACTGTGTGCCATATTTGGTCTGTCATGGTGTTGGCTGAACATACTGCTACTGCTTTTATTTAATTTAGGGTAACAAATTAGTTTTGTTAATCTGGAATGTTGCTCTTCATGACTTACTCGGTCTGAATGGCAAATTACAGTAAGCTATGCAGAGAGTGGGATGCTTGGAGCAGAGCCAGAGGGGAAGAACAGAATGAAAGGAAGAGAAGGTATAAGGGGGAGAAACCAGAAGCCTTGAGAAACTGAGCTAAACTCTTCTTCTCTTTGTATGATAAAAACTCCCCCAAAAGCCACAGGAGTGCCTTGGGAGAAGAGTCCTGCTAAGTATAAACCACAAAAGCATGGGAATATGTGGATTAAAGTGTATATGAATGCTACCACCAACACTACAAGCGCTTGATGTCATGCAAGGGATATATGGACACTGACGGATCTTAATGGCACTTTCAGTTTTGCACACGGAAATTGCACTACCTTTTTCTTCTAGTGCAATAATCAGTGATTAGGTGATAATAATAATGTAGCACTATGCAATTTAAGATGTACAAAGAGTTTATATTTGCAAGACATGGGGATGATGAAGTGGAGTATATTCAGGGAGACACTATTATTGTTGTTTCATTTCTGTAGTTTACCTTGTTAAACTACTTAGGGGCCCATAAAAGTTTGGGCTGGCAGTGTGCCTCTCCCTACTCCTTTTTGAACATCATATTTATATTTAATTTATGTTTCTCATTCAAAGCCTGTGGTTTTGTTGTAATTTCCTTTTTTATGTACATACATTTAAAAAAAAGTATAAACTATAAACTATATATATATATAGTTTGAAAGAAAAAGATATAAAGTTTGAAAGAAATAAAATACATATAACTTTGCAACACCTATACACATCTAATTCATCAAATATGTAGCACCTGTGTGTTCATAGTGAGTCACTGCCTACTGACACAAACCCCAAAACCCTCATCCAAAGTAAACACGACAGCCTTTTTCAGACTTTTGTACAAACGTTTTGTACAGACTCTTGTGTCGCCGAGCTACATAACTACATCCACTGATTTTCAGCTGCACCTAAATAATGTGTAGAGTGAATATAAGTGCATGGAAGTCTGTTATATTTTGCTCCCTATCTCGGTTCACTTGTATCTTTGACTTTGGACAATGTCTACATTCCATCTAATGAGCCAAGGGCACTTTAAAGAGACACAGGTGTGAGGTGAGCGCAGTGCTGGAAAGCAGTTCACACCAAACAGGGAAGTGTTTGTTAAGAAAGACTGTCTAAAACACATTTTACTGTCCTAGTTAGTTTTCTCTGTACCTATCTTCTATCAAAATTACCTACCACATAATATCCTTCATCACTTCACATCCTCATCACTGTGTCACAATGACCCAACAAGTGAATACTTACTGGCTTCCCCACTAAGCCACTAACAAGTCAATTACTCCAGCAGCTTTGTGTAGAATAATGCCCTGACTCATCAGTAGGGTATTATTTTTAGATATGTGAATGTAGTTATGTGTCTGGAGATGATTCTGTCTTTGTTGTTTGGCTGCCATTTGTACTTCAGCAGTTATAATCAGTAGAATGTATTATGCATTAGAATGCATTATAGGTTATGTTAGGTTAGAACAGAGACTTCATATTGACTTCATGTGGCCCACCAATTAACTGTGTATAAATATCAAAAATATACATTTAACTTTTTGACTTAAATGTATATTGCATCAAAACAATACTTTTATTTTGAAGTCATGTGAAATATCGTCAAGAATTTTGTTATTGCAGTGAGCAACGTTTTGTCTAGAGGACCACACTGATGTAAATAAAGTAAGAAGCAAAGGGCCACAAATGAAAAAAAAAAAAACTTTAAAGAAATAACATTGATCAAACTCATCTTTACCCGAAACATGCATAGCATTTACATTTAAAAAACGTTTCCTTTCCTATGTCTATTTCAAAATAAAAGTCTGGCTGTATTTCTGGCTGCATTAAAAGCTGTTAATACAAAGGAATGAAACTGAAACGCTTGGTCTGTATTTGCAGTGTCTCTTCATATGCCTCACCATGTCCATGTGAAGAAACTTTTCACACATTCAACTTCCTATTGAGACAAAATCAAACCTGGAATCAGAATTGGGAGAAAAAGGTGAATGACTTTAAATAAATGACTTTAAATGTGCCATGGTTCACGCACAGTCATCTCTAACATTTAACATGAAAAATGCCTTGTTACTGCCAGAAGTCAGAAGAGAATGGTTTGAGAATGGTTGAGTAGAAAGGTAGGTCTGCAAATGACCTGAGGATGGCAGTAATACGCTGTTGCCGCTTCTGGTCTGTATGCAAAATGCTGAAGAAAAAGCATTTCCTCAGGGTTATTTCTCCTGCACTTATTCCTCCTCGTCCTAGAGGGCGCTCGTCTGAGAGCAGGACGGTGCAGCAGAACGGGAAGAGTCGCTTTCCTCCATCCAGTATTATGAATTAAAATCGTTTTTTTAATTCAGCTAAGTATTATACAACAGTGCAGTATTAAAGACGGGCTGAACCAAGCTCGTGGAAATTAGTCCAAGATGTCTGCGAGTGCTGTATATGTTTTGGACTTAAAAGGAAAGGTAAGATAACGTGACAGGCTGATACGATGCTAAGCTAACAGCCTAGCGAACGCATTCCTCATTGACAGATTATGATGTGGCAACGCAGCTAACGTATCAGCGCGGTTTGATAGCTGTGATTGATTTGACTTGTAGATTAAACCTTTCAATTGGATCTAAACAACAGGAAATATATCGTATAATAGGTGAGAGTGGGGCGAAAAAAAGATAAGGCCGCTAAGTGCCAGATAGGTGATGTCAGCTAGCAGCAGGAAATGTAGTGATAATGTCAAATACTTAAAATACGCCACTTATATACACATATATGCAACACTTGCCATTCACTGTGTTATATACATGCATCTTGTTTTCAATCCTGAAAAAAATTCTTTGAAATAAATTTGTTTTTAGCTAGATTCTACAGATCTGTGGGAGACATTGCTGCATGCAAATTTATTTCAGTATAGATAACTAAAGGTTAATAAAAGTTACAAACACACATGAAAGTGATTTAAATTAACTCTGTTCCATTTACAAACCGTTAATTACTATTTCATTACAATACATCCGTAAATATCCTTAGGTAATAGGAAATGGATTTTACTATTACAGAGATTACTGTAATAGTTGTAATTACAGTTGATAATAAAGTGCAGATATTTTCATCAGGGTTATTCATGTTACTTTTAGTTAAAGTCCATAGTAGTTGGTTGGCTGTTCATTAGGCACTATAGGACCTATCCATCTGTAAAGCCACTCCATTCCCATTAGTGATTCATTGATACTGTACAACAGTGTAGCAACAGACGGCAATTTATTAATTGTTAGTACATTGGATAATGAAACTGAAACATTTACGATACATTAACACTGTTATTACACAATGACTGGTATTACACACCAGTCTATACATAATCAGTTTTCATGGTGTGATTGTTGGTCATACTCATGGGAGTATCATGTAGTTATTACATTTTGTGATATTTCTCAGTGATCATCATTACAATGAATGAAAAGGCTAACTAAATGAATGAATATGAAAAATAGTTTCTGAATGTAGACTACATATACTGTAGTCTGAAATTAGAGTTAACTATGTATTGCAAAATGTTATGAAATGCTGTGAGTAAGCCTTTAAAATAAATATATATACAAGCAGTATAGAAATAATCATAAGAAAATGTACATTCAGTTATAACCTCAGTGTTTTAAAGAATACACATTGTATTTCAATTAGGACTGCACAGTTAATTGAAATTTTATCAAAATCTCAATATGGCCTACTGCAATATTCAAATAACAGAGAGAGATTTGATGGCTTTAATATTTCTTAAAGCCAAAATGTGTGACATATTACCATTTAAGATTAAATATTGTGCTGACCTACACACATCATATTCCACAGACTGAAGAAAACATGTTTCTCACAGATCTGCACGTAATAATTTTAAATGTTATTCAAATGAAAATGAGAAAAATTACATAAAAATTACCATTCCCCCTCATATCGTACATCATATAGCAGTTTCAGTCAAAATAATCACACTTAGATATTTACAATGGAGGTTCTGCTCTTTATTTGCTAGTTTGCTGTGGTAACTCATAACATCAAAGCATTGCATTACATTATATTGGTACTTATTCAGTTCTTGTTTATTTGACACAGAGGAAAGCATTTTATTGTGCATAATCTTTATTCAGTTTTTTTGTTAATATGTTTTTTTCTAAATATATCGTACTTTAGTTAATATCTTAGTATATGCATCTCAGTATAAGCTGTGAATTTCTGGTATTTTATGTTCTTGGTTGGAATAGCTGTAACGAAAACAATTTCCCCCAGGGGATCAATAAAGCATTTCTGATTCTGATTACTGATAATGGCTTGTATTTAGTTGTTGTCCTTATCTCAAGAGCATACTTAGGATTGAGTTGAGTTGGGTTTCCCATTTCAGAATTAGTCAATGCACAGTTCAGGTTTAGGTTCAGTCTGCATTCTGGTGCAGTACTGAAAGCCAGTTCAGTACTTCTAAAAGCACTACAGCAGATTCTGACATAGAGCAACTTTGAGATTGTACGCTTCATATATATTTTTTATTCCTTTTTAGGTCCTGGTGTGCCGAAATTACAGAGGAGATGTGGATATGTCAGAAATTGAACACTTCATGACCCTTTTGATGGACAAAGAGGAGGAGGGGACTCTCTCCCCAATCCTGGCCCATGGGGGAGTCCGCTTCATGTGGATCAAACACAATAACCTCTACTGTATCCTTTCTTGTAACTGTGTTGTATTTGTTCTCAGGCAACTTCTTAACACCTGGCATCATATTTTTGTGTCTTTAAACTTGTATCGTGTAAATTCTTAACATGCCAAACATCAGTGGTTGCAACATCCAAGAAAAATGCGAGTGTGTCGCTGGTCTTTTCCTTCTTGTATAAAATTGTTCAGGTAAGATTCAATGCTTTACTGGCTTTGGTCTGTATGTCGACAGAGACTGACAAATTGGTTTATATGTCAACATTTGTGTTCAGGTTTTTTCAGAATATTTTAAAGAGTTGGAGGAGGAGAGCATTAGAGATAACTTCGTCATCATTTATGAGCTGATGGATGAGCTGATGGACTTCGGCTATCCACAAACCACGGACAGCAAGATTCTGCAAGAGTGAGTTTCCTCTCCACCACAGTCTCACTGAATTTAACTGTAAATTAACTAGGCAGTTTCATGTGACTTTATTTATATCCGTAAGTAGATTTGTTTTGCAGTAAAAAGGAAGAATACATTCCTTTTATACACAAACCTTGAGACAGCTTAAAATCACACAAAAATATGGACACAGATAAGTTCTCAGAAGGATTAAAACAAAATAAAAAAATTAGTCATCCAGTAAATAAGATGAGATAAATAAGTAAGGTAAATAAAATTACTAAGACTTATTTAAAAGAGCAATTTCTGCAGGAACTAAGTTGTTTTTCTAGCACTTGGGAATTTAAATCTCCAGCTAGATGGATCAAAAAGAGGATGGAGTCATCATTACAAACAGTAATGCTATCCGCTGCAACTCTCTGGTATACAGCAACTCTGGACACATCTGTGATACCTCTAGGCCTCTAGACTAACTTGCTTAACTTGGAGCACAGTGGCCCCTAACTGAAAATTTTAGGAGCGCAAGCAGAAAATTTACGGGTGCACACCGTAAATTGCAAAGCAAATATTCACATTTCCTCAAATTTTCACAATATTACTGATAAATTCAGTGAAGTCAAGTAAATTACAATGTGGTGTTTTAAATTCACAGTGTCACACACCCATAGAGACACAAAGTATACAGACAGTACCATCGCTGTCATTACTGAACAGTATGGTTTCCACCCACCTGCACATCCCCAGTCACACACACAGTCAAGCAAAGACTTAATTAACAATAATTAGACATTGGAATACACATATAAACAGATTTTATAACACAACATGTAAGGTGATTGTCAAAACTATAAGAGAGGGTCAAAGAAATCTGTATTTTTTTCACATTTAAAAAGAGAAATTCACAGATTGATTTATCAGTTTATTTTTGTAGCCTTATATTCTATTTTTTCTCAAGTCTGTAAACATGACAGATGCTGATCAAGCAATTAAACTGGGTTCATGGGTTGCTTGGCGACAATGTTATTTCAATATATCAAAATATCATAAGAAGGTTACTGCCCGCAGTGAACTGTAAACGACTGTTTAACCTCTCAGGACTGTTGTTGACATGGCAAGCAAACTCTGGATTTCCCCCCACCGTCCTACTACAGTAATAAGATAATCATGACAGTCTCTGTTCTTCTTTGATGCTTTCTGGGAACTTGCCACCACAGACAGTTGATTTCCCTTTTTTCCCCTCAGTTTTTCCTCGGTGTTTACATTTTTGTCTCTACAGATACATAACCCAGGAGGGGCACAAGCTAGACACTGGTGCCCCAAGACCCCCTGCAACAGTAACCAACGCTGTCTCCTGGAGGTCAGAGGGCATCAAGTACAGGAAGAATGAGGTTTTCCTGGACGTCATTGAGTCAGTCAACCTCCTGGTAGGGACTTCTTGTTTTAGAAGCACTGTGTTGCTTAAGGAATGTCACTCACAATATTTGTGTACTTCCTTTATGTGTGTGTCAAATTATTACTGTGAACCTAGATGATTTTGTTAGTTTTTTTTTTGTGTCATGATTAACTAAATTGGTTCTTCTCTGTGGCCTTGAGTCTTAGGAGATCTGATCATAAGTGGACGGCTCTGAGTACAGGTGTAAACACACTTTAGATGCATAGTGGGCACTTCCGACATAAAAAACCAGAGGTGGTCCAGGACACTCATTTGTCTTGAGCCAAAGCTTGAGACTGCGACCAAATGTTTTTGAGGAAGTGTGAGTAAATGTTGCATCTACTTAAATAAAGTAAATTTTGCGCCTATGCGACTGGTAAATTTGCTGTTTTTTATTTTTTTATTTATATATAAACACTGGTGAAACATGAAGGGGGCAACTCAAAGTACTTTGTACGTTGACGGTGGTTTCAGTTTCACACACAGAGGTGTGTGAGATCAGTGACTCCGAAGGGATTCCACTGAATGTGTCCCTGTTGTGGCATCTAAAGTGATAAATATCCACTTTTGTCAGTGTGTCAAATTCCAACGACATCCTGTGTGTCTCCGTCATTGTTCTGTCAGTCCGTTGCTCCCTCCGAAAATACACGAGTGCTGTATATTTGCTGGAAAGGAAAAAACTTCAGATCAGCAAAATTCAATTCAATACATTTTTTAAGCACTGTACAGTATAATATTGTACTGTAGTGACCGTGATGGTAATGTCTGTGTACTATATGTTTCTTATGTTTATTTTGCTTCAGCAAAAGTGCACAGTAAAATGTGAAACTGAATTTAGAATGGCACATTGTAATTTCTGTAATTATGAAAGTATTTACCAGTAATTTAGTGATAATGAGAAGACATATTAATATTTGCTTTGCAAGTCAATTTACGGTGTGCGACCCTAAATTTTCTGCTTGAGGTCCTTAAATTTGATGCTGATACCAGGTGTGGACTGATGTATTAAGATGTGTACACTTGTGGTGGAATCACTTAACATGTACTGTATGCTAATGGCTGGTTATTCATTCCTCAGTCATCAACCTACAATGTCAATCGCTGTTTTTCAGGTCAGTGCCAATGGTAATGTTTTACGCAGCGAGATTGTTGGATCCATTAAGATGCGTGTCTTCCTGTCTGGAATGCCAGAGTTGCGTCTGGGCCTTAATGACAAGGTTCTGTTTGAAAACACAGGACGTGAGTTCCTACATTTAATGTTGTTTTGCTTCCAATCGATTTAGTTTTACTCTAGAAACAGTTTATCCCAAGTCATTTGTTGTTCATACATTCCTTGTGTCTTTTGCCCTGTTTAAAATTGTTTAATGTTTCATGAAGGAGGGAAGAGTAAATCAGTCGAGCTGGAAGATGTCAAGTTTCACCAGTGTGTCCGCCTGTCTCGCTTTGAGAATGACCGCACCATCTCGTTCATTCCTCCCGATGGCGAGTTTGAGCTCATGTCATATCGCCTCAACACTCATGTAAGTTAGTGATAAAACCACCTCAGTCAGAAATGAATTCAGAATCCCCTTATTATAATATTCTTTTCTACTACATCACCTATAAAGATCTTAATGACCAAATATTAGAAATGGAAAAGCTGTTAAAACAAAATTACATATTTGAATTTACTATTCATCAGCAACAGTCATCAGTTGGACAATGTTTCAAATAGCTCTGGTAAAAACAAAAAAAAGTGAATCATGACCATACACTACAGTGCATGCTCTTTAATTGCAACTCATGACCATGTTGTGTTGTATGTCATTTCTAAAGCAGCCCATAAGAAACACATTGGCCAAATTGGCCATATTTCTGACAGCTAGACTCCTTCTGGATTCTAGATGAAATTCATGACAAACTATAATCTCCGGATATATCTGATTTCTACTGGACAATGTTTCCATCTTGTTTTACGTAAAACAAAGGTTTAAACAGTATTTGGTAAATGTTTCTCAATTGTGTTTTCCAGTAAGGCTGTGAGGTAGAAGGAAAAAAAGAAGTAGTGCAGTGTAGCAGAAGATGAAACTGTTGTTGACATCAAACAAAATATCTTGGTTTGTGACTAAACTCCCAAACCTCATTGTCAGTATTGTCCATTGTTGGCCACGTCACATACTGTATATATAATGAAAAATGTTGCACAATTACACAATGTCTCAAGTGTCACAACCTGTGCGTTTCCCTAGTTTTCGTCAAGAACTCCGAGGGCACATAATGAAACTGATTACTGGACATAGTGTTGTTTTTGTTAGTCAAAATTATCAGTGGTTCTTGGTGTAGTAATGCGTATTATCCACATGGTGGCGACTGTGTCACATGCTATTTCAATTGCCAGGTTTGGTATAGAAGCAGTTTAAAGTGAATATATTGGTAATAAAAGCATGTTATTTATGTGTTAGGTAAAGCCCTTGATCTGGATTGAATCGGTCATTGAGAAACACTCTCACAGTCGGATCGAGTACATGATCAAGGTGGGTGACTTTTTTAACTGATATACTGGTTGCCATGTTATTTGTAGCAGCATCAGCTAAGGTAGTCTTTTACCTGAATAATCACGATAAGAAAAATAAGAGCTGCATGTGACTGGGCTGTGATACAAGTAAATCATGGATGTAGACACATGGATGTGTTCACTGTCGCAATACAGTATACCGTAATGGTATTGTATATTTTATTGTTACATGTGACTAACCCTGATTAAATTGTACTTATTTAAAATAGTCATTATGACATTGTTAGAAACCATTTTGAGGCGGGACAGGGTGTTTAACTTGCCCTGCTTGTTTGTCATCGTAGGCCAAGAGTCAGTTTAAAAGGCGTTCCACGGCCAATAACGTGGAGATCCACATTCCTGTGCCAACGGATGCTGACTCGCCCAAATTCAAGACCACAGTGGGCAGCGTCAAATGGGTCCCCGAGAACAGCGAGATCGTCTGGTCCATCAAGTCCTTCCCTGTAAGCAGAAAGCATGACTCATAAGCATCATACCCACTTGGTTACAATTGACGACATAATGTTTGGCTTCTGGGCTGCAGTTTGTTTTCTTCATTTGACTCAGACATTCTGTGGTTGTTATTTATTAATAAAAACCTAGCTAAAACCACAAAAACATGCACAGCTGCTAGAAAACCTATGGTTTGATTTGTTTTAGCAGAAAAGGTACAGGTGTCAGTAATAACATTATCAATAACTCTGTTCAATTTATGCATATCAGGACAATGTGACAGTCAGAATGTTTACATGACATCAAAAAAAGGAAATTGTGTAAACACTTCCCCCATTTTACAGAGGTTGAATTCCTGAGTTTCACCACAAATTTGCAGAATTGAATAAGCCTCTTGGATGAGAGGTGAAACATCTTCAAACAAATCTACAAGTCCAGTCACTACTGATTACTGATATTATGCAAGTCTGACTGAAACTGGAATTTTAAAATGGAAAAATAAAGTGGAAATGGAAAAATAAAGTGCAAAAATCATATTGAATCGTACATCATACATAATCATACAAATCATGCTGAAATTGTTCATTCATTCATTCATTGTCTACATCTTTATCCTCCATATGAGGATGGACCCAATCCCAGCTGACATATAGGATGCAAGGCGGGATACACCCTGGACAGGTCATCAGGCCATCGCAGGGCCAAAACATAGAGACAAACAACCATTCACTCTCACTGTACTGAAATTCTACTAAATCAAATTTCTCAAAGAATAAACACCCAGATAATGTGTGGAGGTCAAATTATTACCGCATGCCATGTTTACATTGAATCGGTCTTGAGCTTGGCTCGGTGCTCGGTTAATATTCTACTGTTCCCACTCCTGACTTTTACCCAGAAATAATAGAAGCGGATAATAAGCTAATACTGAGAAGCAGGTAAACAGAGGAAGACGACAACAGTTAGTAAGACATGGCAAAATCCAGAGCAGTGTGTTTTTGGGCTGATGTGGAAGCCAAATTGATGCTCTGTTATCTTAAAGAATTGAATATTCTGAAGTTAATGGATGGTGGAAAGACACAGACTGGTACTTGACATACTAACAACTAACTAGCTAACATTGTTTGTATGTGCCAGGACACACCAGTTAGTAATAAGCTGAAAGTGGGCATATTGCCATTTAGCATACAGGGGATGGACTTTAATTAGTAAAACAATAACCCTACAAGTGCATGTATATCTGTACAGTAGTCCAATTAAACAGCATTGTAGCTCAACTTAACTTTGAATGGAAACTTACTGAGTGAGCCAGAATGCACCCTGAATCCAGGGAAGTGAAATAATAATAATAATAATAAGAATCAATCAGCCATCTTTCATTTGATCATTTATGTTAATCATTTTTCTGCTATGAAAAAATGCCCTATGGTAATTCTTCAAATCTAGGGCTTAAATGATTAATTTATTACTAAATGAATCGTCAACTAGTTGTATAAATTCATTGGTTTGATTTTTTTTTTTTTTAATAATTAAAACAAGTTCTGTGATTTTTTTTTTTCAGCATCTTAAATGGTTTCTTTTCTTCACATAACAAAGAAATCATCATATCTGAATAATTTTGGTTTGTGGACAAAGCAAGACATTTGAGAACAGCACCGGTCAACATTTATTACGCAATTAATAGAGAAAATAATTACGTAAATAATCTATATTTGCAGCCCTACTCAAATAATGCTGTCCCTTTAAACATTAAAACACTAAATATACAATAGATTTTTGGTTTCCTATTAAAGTGTTCCTGTTATGACTTCACAGGGTGGGAAAGAATATTTGATGCGAGCTCACTTTGGTCTGCCAAGTGTAGAAGCTGAAGACAAGGAGGGGAAGCCACCAATCAGTGTCAAGTTTGAGATCCCGTACTTCACCACCTCTGGCATCCAGGTACGTCCAACATTCATGACCATTGTCAGACAGTGGTAAGTAAATAATTCAGTGAGGAAGATGTTAGAACTGTTCACCACAGTGTATACATAGAGCTGAAAGAAGTTGAAATAGAATTCCAGTATAAAGATTCAAGAAAACACATTTTAACAAAAATTGAAAGGTGTTCATCACTGGATAATCGACAAACTTTGTTTATAATTCCTGTTGAGTAAAGCATCAGGAACAGGTGTCAAACAAATGACACAGCTTCTTTACACCTGTTGTTTATTATCTTTCAGTGTTAACATGCACACATAGTTTGAATATGTTGTGATTCTCAGTTGTTTCCTTGTCATCGTGAATTTAGAATTTATGGCATGTGGCTGTCTTGCATACTGTATGTCCACTCTCCCCAGAGCAGGAATTCAAACAATTCATACTGGTCTCTTCATTTTGCCAGAGAGGGCAGTAAAGCAGCACTCTTCTCTTGTATTGAGATTCAAGTGTTTTTCTCTGCTGTTGAACAAACCAGAAAGCAACTACTCATCATCCTGAACTTGGCCTTTTCGCTTTGTGTTAATGACAGTGATAGAAAATGTCATTCTTGGTCACAGATAAGTAGCTTCACTGGATTTTAATTGTGATTCCCATGAAGCTGAAAGAGAAGCTGATGTTTTTCCTTCATGTTTGGATGAAAACTTTGGCCAACCACAAATGTGGAGCGCAATACTGTATAATCACAGTTGTTCTGTGGTTATATGTGTAGCACTACACACAACATTTTTTTCCCAAGTCAACTTGACGGACTACATTTCAATATATCATAATATTGGCTGAAAGAAAGCGTTTTCCACGGTTTTCTACATCAGTTTTGGATTAACATTTAAAGAATGATTTTTAACATTTTTAGATTTTCAGAGATCAAGTAGTCAAACAAAAAGTCACAAAAGTTGTTAATTCTTTTTTTTTTCTCTAGTTTTTTTCATCAGTTTTAACCAAACATTCATTAAAGATTAGTTAGTATACTTTTAAAGATCATGTGCTCTTAAAATATTCAATGGACAAACAAGTTTTGCACCATCAGTGCCACTGCTCCATGTAAACAAGAATTTTCTTTATGAGACATTAACATAAAGGCTCATAGTTCTTTATACACGTTATTAAAGCAAATTGGGAAAAAAATAAAGAAAATAATGAGCAGCTATAAGTGTGCAGTTTGTATATAAATGTATGTGATCAACATTAAGGATTATACATAAACCTGATACTCTCGCTAACAAACTTGCATATTAACTTTAAGGCCTGTTTTTTTTTTTGTCTCATTAAAAGAGCTAAGATGTCATAGTTTCCAGCTTGTCCACATTTCCTGTGATAGTCAATAAAACATTATTAAGTTGTGTGGACATTTTTCAACCCACTCAGAGGGAAACAAGTCAATTTAATTGTAATGTTGTCATTAGGGTGGTCATGTCCAAGTACGAATTGTCATTTTCTTAGTTAATTTGGCAGCTGAAGGAAATTATCTCATGAGATAGTTGATCGTTCATGTTCAGCCCTGATATTACCATCTACTCTACATCAGGTGATCACATATGAACAGCTCTGTTTACCCATTTAAGTCTGGTATTAGAATGCTACTCTGCTCCTTTCTACGTGTGTGCATAGAATTTTAACAGTTATTTTATGTTAGTGTTTAAAATGAGACCATGGCCACAAATGAATCAATCAATGATCCATGTTTAAAAAAAAAACTAAACTAAAATCTGGTACAAAATTTGTGGACCCAGATTAGATTTGCTTGTTTGTGTTTTGGTTAAAAAACTTAAAAACTTCTTTGTGTAGATGTGTAATGTTTCTGCAAAAACTGCTGATTTGTACATTTAAAATGGGTAATTCCCATTCCTAAATATGGACTCACTCTTTGGATAAAATATTCACAGCCCCCAATATCCATAATGAGATGTTTTTACCACCCTAATTTTCAAAAAACAAAAAAAATGTGATTCTTATTCTAAAAGAATAAATTCATTAAAAACTTTTTTTAATTATGCTTAAGTGTTGATTGGCATAGTCTGTTTCATTTAACAAGACCTGCACCTTTACAGCATAGTATAAACTACAACTGAATCAAGGTATGCCATACTCAGGATATTTGAGCAAGTTAAGCTTAAATATTTGTAATTTTTCCTTGGATTTGCTGTGTTTACGATGCCTTTTTCCTGCAAAGTTCTGCAAACATTCTAATCTGATTTCATGACGACAGAACTTTTCTTGGCACACACAACAGCAGAGTAGACCTTCTAATGAGCAGCTTTCTGTACTGAATCCATTCTATATCAAACATTTATTTTGTATATGAATTTGTTTTGAATAGCTTTTTAATTGAATTATGATCCAAGGAGTCAGAGTTTAATCAATTTGTGAGATTTGTAAAGATCAGCACCTCTGTTAGCAGTATTTATCAATGCTCATCAGTTCATTTAAATGGTTACAGCTGCATGTAATATGTTGACGGTTAAAGCCACAAGCTCGTTTCAGGTATTCAGTGGCAGAAAACTTCAGTTACTAGGAAAAGTCACATTATAACTCATAAAAACCCTGTTTTGCACATGCTACATGTCTTACTGTGCACATGATGATTTGATTGCACAAATTCCCAAGTCTGTCAGTCAAAAAGTGAAACATTGCTCTGAAAAAAAACCAAACCTTTTCTCAGCAGTCACACTGTGGTGCACACCCACCATCACAAACACAACCTATTAAGCACCATATTCCCATCAAACTCTTGTCTGAGGCCTTATTACAGACTAACAGCAGGCTTGGATTCAGACTCTAATGCTAGTAACACTGCTCTCTATGTGTGAGAAGAGACTGTGAAGTTTAATTAGATGCATGTAAATATCAAAGCATGAGAAAGTCCCTCTTAACTCCACCACTAAGTGTAGGGGTGCACACATGTGAAGTGTGCATGATGCACGTAACTGCACCTTGTAAATTTAACTAGAAATTGAGGAACCCAGCACTTTGTCCATGGCAATGAGTGCAGAGCTATAGTTACATTTTGAAGTCTCCTCTCTTTAGGTGATGTCGAAAGAACCCAAACAAGCTGGTAGATGCTTTTAATGTCATAGCTTCTACCAAGAGCTTGATAAATCTAGACCACACATGTAGTCTATACTTTCCAAACACGATACAACAAACATTCTACTCTCCTCTTCTCATCTTACAAGCCATAATGATATTTTGCAGAAGATTGCTTTTGATGCCTTTTTGCTGACTGTGTACCCACGGTCAGGCCGACTGCATGTTTGGCTCCTGGCTTCAGGGAGAAATGCTGCGCCGGCAGACTCGGTGATCCCACGTCTATGTATTTGTCGTCATGTGTCTGGTGGCCACTGACCTCACTGTGTAGTGGAAGGTAATAACAAGGCGGCCGGTGCCGAGGCCTTACCAAAGGCCCGCAGCCGTCCGACCCGCAAATTCCTGCCCTGTCTGTCCCTGCTTTCACCTGGGAAGCAGCATGATGGAATCGTTGCATGGCAACACTGCCAGACAGAGGGGGTTCATGTCATTCAGACAGATAAGAATGGATGTCAAAGTACTTCAGATACACACTGATAGAGATTGAAGTGACATAATACAGAGAAGAAAGGTCTCAGGCCAGTAAAGAATCAATTTTGAGAGATCCAGACAGAGTTTTTTGGGATTAAGTTGTGTCCTGGATGACCACATGTGATCCAATCTACATCCACAGGCTGTACACAAACACACAGATGCCATTTCTGTTGGTGGTGGCTTTTAAATGATTCAACTAAAGCTGGGTGATATGGCTTATAAATAATATCTCGATATTTTTAGGCTATATCCTGTGTAGCAACCTTTGCTTAACTCCAAACACAAATTTCTCTCTATCTAGTCCACACACATCACCTGAGGCCTGTTACCTGCTTATTAATATAGCACTTTGGGGATATAGTAATTAGGAAGAGTGACACTCCCCCTTGTGGTGGGAGGCTGTCAAGTCCAAAAAAAAGCAAAATGACTCTTAGGTCCCAATATATGAGATAATTGGGATATAAAGCTGCACACAGGTCTTTCTCCGGGCTCATGAAAAGTTTTCTTTTTAGATGTTTGTGTTTCTCAAATGAGAGTGAAACACACTGTAAGTACACTCAATTAAATATCTATGATCTGTATTACATGACCTTAAAATGCAGGTATTACCCTTTATGTCAGATCATACCTGCTTTTTTTTCTGTTGAATGGATATTTTTATGTGTGTTATAAACACAAATTCTGCTTTAACACAAATAAGTAGGCTGTAAATAATCAGTATTTACATTTATAATAGTTGGTATATTTCACAAATTTATTTAATATAATAAATATGTTGATTATTAATGCAACAGCCTTTAAAGCCAGGGGAAGTCATCACAAATACCTGATCACAATATGACAGTATCCAAAATCTAAGACCAAATCCTGTCTCATGTCATGATATAGATATAATATTGATACAATGTCCAACCCTGAGGGCAGACTGTGGATTCTTGGATGTCCAAGAATATGACCACACGTGTTTCCAAACCACCTTTGAATGGGTTTTTTATGACAGGATCTAAGGATTCCATCCAGACGGATCAGGTGGGTTCACACCTGAACTGTCCACATCTGATCATATCAGCCACTCTGGCCTGGACTTAAAAGGGTGTTATTGTTTTTTTTGTTTTTTTGTTAGTAAAGTTATGTTTAAAAAAAAAAAAAAAAAGAAGATATCCTTCATATCTATTCACATGGACATTTTGTTCTTCTTGCACACTTGAGTGGGGAAAAACCATGTGCAATCGTGTTCAGTGCTGGTCAGGACGGCGGGGTATTTTTATCATCTCTTCTCGACATTCAGCTCTGTGGTAACACAGCTCTGGTGAAATTTCAGTTAATGGCTTGTGAAAGTTGTCTTGATTTATGCTGATGTGCATTTTTTTTTTCCTTCCAAGCCTCGAAACATACTGTTATGTAAATTAACTCGGTGTGTATCTCCAATCTGTCACTGCTTCCTTCTTCTTGATGTGACTCATACTACTGCTTCCTCATAAACACTACTACTCTTACTACAACTGTCAGGTTGCGACAAATTTAAAGGACAATTCTATGTAAAAATCTTTTGACGATGAAATACTTGACATTTGTGTGTTTGCAAGGTGGTTATGAAAATGTAGTCGCCTGCTCCTCTTTCCTTTTGACTGCAGTTAATTCCAGTGGTGACCCATAGTCAAAGGTTTTCATATAACATAATGATAATGCCAGCACTTCAGCAATTAATCAGTGTAGTGTTGCAACAATCATTTGATTAATGATTATTAAATTAATCATCATTGTGTGATAATTGATTATTTGGTTATACATAATGTATAATTAAAACAAGCTTTCAGATTTTTTCAGCTTATTAAATATTTTCTGGTGGCATTGTTACATTTGACAAAGAGAGAAAATTGTGAGAACATGATTTTGAGGTTTGGAAAACGCCATTCAACATTTTCTGACATTTTATGGACCAATCAAGTACAGTTGAATAGAGAAGATCAAGGAAATAATCAACAGATTAATCGATTATGAAAATAATCATAGTTGCAGCTCTAAATCACTGAATATGCTGCAGAACTATGGACTTATGAGAGCATGGTTATAGCTGTGATCAGATACAACATATGATTTCATACTGTATTCTTTTTTTTTTTCTTTTTTTTTTGCAGGTAGCACGTTACCTACGCAGTTAGTTTGCTATTAAAAGTAGATGATATAATGTACAACTAACAGTTATTTCCCTCCAATCCATTTCAACTTTATTTATGAAGCACTTTAAAAACAACAGCTGAAGCAAAGTGCTGTACATTAGAGATAAATAAAAGAAACTACTGAAAAATACTAAAAGATGGACAAAACAGTAAAAGACGTAGCGTGTACATATATACACATATAGAGTACATCTGTGCAGCTAGTGAAATGGACTATATACACATACATATGCACACATACATGCATGCATACATACATACACACACACTGCATATACAGAATATATATACATATATATACTCACACATACTCTCTCACTCACTCACACACCTACATATATACACAAACAAACATAAAACCAATAAAAACTGGTAAAATCAATGCCTCATACTGGGTTGAAAGCCAAAGAGTAAAAATGGGTCTTAAGATGCTTTTTAAATACAGACAGACAGAGAAGGGGCCTGTCTAATATATAAAGGAAGATGGTTCCACAATCTCAGTGCAGCAACAGAAAAAGCTCTGTCCCCTCTAAGCTTCCGTTTAGACTTGGGTATCTGTAGGAGCAGCTGATCAGATGACCACAAATACTGGGCAGGAGTATAAGGATGAAGCAGCTCTGCGAGGTATGGCGGGGCAAGACCATTTAAGGATTTAAAAGCAAATTGAAGAATTTTAAAATGAACTCTAAAGTGCACAGGCAGCCAGAGAAGTGAGGCTAAAATGGGAGTTATGTGTTCCCTCTTTCGCGTTCCAGTTAAAAGACGCACAGCAGCATTTTGAACAAGCTGAACGCGTGACAGGGACGACTGGCTGACTCCAAAGTAAAGTGCGTTGCAGTAATCCAGACGAGACGTAATAAAGGCATGGATTACTGACCCAAAGTGCTGTTTTGAAAGAATATGTTTAACCTACGATAACTTTCTTAAGTGAAAAAAGCTGGACTTCACTACAGCACCAATTTGACATTTTCATCATTGATTAATCTGTTGATTATTTTCTTGGTTAATCGAACCCTTGTTTGGTGCATAATATGTTGGAAAATGTTGGTTGGTGTTGCCCAAACCTCACAGTGATGTTTTGTTTTGTCCTCAAGCCAAAGTTATTTAGTTTTATTGATTTCTGTATAATATGAAGCAAAGAAACTAGAAAATATTCGCATTTTAGAGGGTGTTGTTTGAACAATTTTTTTAAAAAAAATAGCAAATTAATTTAAAAAGGTGCTTAATTAGTAGTGGATTAATAATAGATAAGGTTTTATAGCCCTAATATAATGTGTATTTATATCAATGCAAATTTCAACGTTTTTAACAGGTGCTGCCTGTGAACAGGCCCTAAGATATGTTTATGTAGTATGTAATTTAGAGTGCAACCATGGATGATAAATGTCGAGGATTAGTTAGTTTTACTATTGAAAACACGATGGGCAACAACCACTTGACTGGCATCATGTTATTTGCTCAGTACAGCATTGCAATGGATGATGAAATTGCTTTTCTTCGGCTTCCCTTAATGCAAACCTGTTCTGTTCTCTTGTACATATTGAGTGTGTGTTTTTTTTTCACACAAACTCCACTTATTTCTCTTCTATCCATAATGTTCATCTCAGTTGTTTTTGGCTTTGTTTCCTCTTGACAGGTTCGATACCTGAAGATCATTGAAAAGAGTGGATATCAGGCCTTGCCGTGGGTGCGCTACATTACCCAAAATGGAGGTAGGTGAAGAGTTCACTGATTTCTTGTGCTGATTGCCCATATATGCATGTATTAGGCAACAGTTGGGCAATGTGGTGCAATGTGTTGGGAACTAACTTGGTACTATGTAAAGGGGACACACTAGTACATGAAGCAATGTGGCAACGTCCTGCAAAATGTGAGAAAGTGAACTTATTTTGGCTGAGCTTCCCTGATCTTTATATTGTGATTACCAAGGTTGCGCATGTTGTTCTTGTTGCTAATGTTGCCACTAATTGCTAAACATCCTCATCTCATTTCCTTTGTGTTCCATTCATTCTGCTTGGAAAGCATCAGCTGCCTCCACTCGAATTCTCTGATTCCCTCTTTTCTTTGTCCATTTGATTAAGGCTTGTCCATTTCCTCCTCAGATTACCAGCTCCGGACCCAGTAGGCAGTGCTTCAGCCGGCAACAGGCAGGTGGAAGTCAGAGGGGTGGAGTCTGGACCGCTAATGTGATATCATTTCAGACCAGAGGATGGTCACTATCTCTTTTTTTGTTGTTGTATTTGTTTTCTTTCTGATCAATGCAAATATTAGGTGGAGCCTTTGGATAGGCAATGTTACAAAGGAAGTAATGATGTTTTACTACTGTGTGGCTCCCAATGTGAGCAAGGCCAAGGAGAGCAGGAGTAATGTTTACATCCAACAATACAGTACATAATTGTACACAATCTATCACAGTCAGTCAAATGGCTTGTAAGCAAACGTTACATTTCTCAAAGTTACTGTTATCACACAGGTCCATAACACACTGAGTCAGTATATTTTTTACAAGCCTTTGTTCTGCCACATTTCCTGTCTGTTGATTATCTGTATATATTTGTTACATATTAATGAACTTTGATTCAGTGTTATTAGTTCAATGACTGTAAATTCAGGAGTAAAGTTCCTTTTATTTTTTATCATCACCTCCATGCCATTGGTACATGTCAGAGTACATGTCAGCTTGTTGTGCTCTTCTTCATCAGTTTGACTCCGTTGACATTCAGCTGTGCTAAATAAACAAACAAATGCTGTGACGTCAAATTGCACGGTAAACATAAAGGCCCTCTTTTCCAGCCCAACACCTGGTTCCCATTTTCCCCGTCTGTAACCACACTGTTTGAAATCATTAAAATGTCTATTTAGAGAAAACTATTCCATAGTCTGCTCGTGTCCTTTCTTACATGATGTCACTGCCGTTGCAGTGTCATCCACGGGCACCTGTCTGATCAGACCAGTGAGGGAATGCTGAATAGTGTGGAAAGCTCTGCAGAGGCACACGCACACTGGGGGGGTTATTTCCTGCATCAGGCTTTTGGTCATGGCTCACCCTGGACGGTTCTTTCCGTCCCATCCTGGAGGTTATTTTCACACAGTGCAACTCTTAATACCAACAGGCCTGTGATATCATGGGCAACTGAAAGCCAGCACTCTGTAAACATGCAGGAGAGCTGGGAAGGATGTGACTCAAGCTGTGGTCAGCGGTCACAGACATGTTAGGAGAGAAATGTAAGATGAACTAACACAGACGGGTCATTGTTCGTGCCAAGGCGGACTGCAGTGGTCCCTCATGAGGTCATCCCTTCAGTTAGACTCGCGAGGGGACTGTCAGTCTAAGCAGGTGCTAGAAGTAGAAGACTTGTACTTGTCCATATTATTTAGGGAAAATAAGTGTTTTTCTTGTGATTCTTACAGAGCAGGTGTGAGTTGTGTTTAGCTCCACGAGGCAGCTGAAGTTTTCACAGGCGAGAATTCACTTCATTGGACTTCAAGCTCTACATTTTGGTTTAATCGGTGTCCTATGAGAGAGCCTGCAGCCATGAATGAGTGAATGCAAGCAGTGATACTGAGGAGCTTAATGCTTAAATGCTACTGATAACTGGAGAGTATTTCCTCTTTTAAAGAAGAGCATAGCAGTTTTCATTCCTGTCATGACTGACTTAAAAATTAAATCAAGATCAAGTCGACAGATCAAGTCACCTACCAGGAATTGTTGTTCCCCACTGCCATTTTCTCTACAGTAGCCAACAAATCAGTTAGGTATAACATTGTAACTAGAGCACTTTTTAAAATGAATATCACATCCTGCTTTGCAGCATAAACGGATAAAAAGATGAAAGAAACAGGTAAAAACAATTGGGAGGGTAGAAATACAAAATTATGAATTATGTTATACATTTAGGGATGTATGTATAAAGTATGTAGGAGAACATACTTTATCTAAAAGATGTTAAGTTTGTCTATTGTGGGCTATTGTAATAACAAGGTGGTTCCAATTGTTGACCTGCCTGTCACAACAGGAAGTAGTCACACACAACAAATCAGGTTTCCAGCACAAACAGGGTCATGACACAGCCTCCTGATATAAATATAGAAGAATCATTCTGGGGTAATGAAAAACTATGCATACAATTAGACCATTGTGCACTTATAGCGATTCACTTCAATTATTTTATCTTTTAATTTAAAGATAAATATAATTTCACCTCAATTTTCTACACTGAACTTTTACCATGTGTTATGTTCTCGTTAAGATTAACCGGCCCTTATCTGAAATCTGTAAGCTGTTAAAAAAAAAAAAAAAAAAGTTATGCTGAACAGTTTTATTTTCTGTATAAGGCCACCAAAGAGGTGTCACTGCTTTTTCCCTTACTTGTTCTCTGACACTTTAGCATGTGAAGACATGTCTTATCCAGCAGTGATCTGAATGATAGGTATGAGACTAGTAATGGCTCAGACCAGATTACATTTATCTCCTCCACATCTGCCTGTTTAACTGTGTGGGTTCACTTGAGGCTCTGGTTTTGGATCAAGATCCATGAGACGGA
This sequence comes from Brachirus orientalis, assembly GCA_016785285.1. NCBI lineage: Eukaryota > Metazoa > Chordata > Actinopteri > Pleuronectiformes > Soleidae > Brachirus > Brachirus orientalis. The sequence continues at coordinate 491,019 of JAFBJR010001954.1, forward strand.
CATTTTTATAGGCCCGTCTATTCATATGTGCAGTATTATGACTGTTACTAACCTAATAATTTAAGCATCTCCATTTCCAAATCATAAAATTCCCACAGCACAGTTCTGGTTAGAACACACGCAGTGGTAAACGCAAGTGGCAGTGTGCCATAAAAAAGGGAATGTAAAGTCTGTATTTGTGTCTTTTGTGTGGAAAACAAAAGCCATAGCCACAAGTTGAAACCAACTAAAAGTCAAAAGCTGCTGAAATGATATGAGAATCAAACATAGAGACTTCAAACTATCTATTATCTGCCACAACACAGGAGCAAAACATACCAAAAGTGACAGGAAAAAAATCGCCAGATTCTTATCTCCATAGATTTTCAAAATTAATACTTTGTGGCTTTGGAAATGACATGTTTTCCAATTTACAAACACTGGGCAATGTTATAAATTATGATTCTAATTATTGTTTTATCAGTAAAAGCATCACAGCAGCATCAGGGAAATGAATGTAATCCAGTGATTTATGCTTTAATGACATGGTTACACAACTGATGTGAAAGAAAATGTACCTTCTCATGCCTACAGCGTTAACTCGACTACCAGGCGAAAATAAAAGAAACTTCACCTTTCCCCTTGACTGATTGTTTGGTTGCCATACCAACTGTAAACAGTTTGTCGCTGATTTTATGGCAGATACCTTGCGGTTGTTATTGGCAATGGAAAATAACTATGGTTACTTAACAGCAGTCATGAAGCAACAGGTAAAGGGGAACGACAGCGTGGCAGTGTCGGCTTCAAACACAGGTGCACCCTGAGGAATCCCATGTTGATCTACAAACGGAACCCTGGCGCCTAGCAACCAAGGGAAATCCTCAGGCGTCACATTAGGACTCTGCTCAGAGTGTGACGTCAAGACAGGTCGTTCCCCTCTAAGGCATGCACAGTACCCCTGTAATTGTCTGCGTCAAGTCTGTCACCCTCAGTTGTGAAATACAAATAGCAGATGAGTCACTTTGAGTCACTTTGAAGCAGTTAAGTGGAGAAAAGATACTTGACTATAGGTGAAGCCACAGGGTGAGAAGGACTTCCTCCCACAGACAGAACTGAAGTAGTTGTTACACTGGTTGAAAAACAACAGGAGCTCAGTGTGTGGCCCCGGCTGGCTTTACAGCAGGGTATTCCTCAAGTGGAGGGAAATTTCCATCCTCCTGTGTAGACTTTAGGACAATATTAGTTTAAAGAGCATATAGCTGAGTGTTCAACATTGTGCTGGCCTTGAGACGCTGTTGTAATCTCTCTAGGAGTGTCTCCGGCCCACACATCCAACTCAGATAGCGCAGAAATGCATGGGAGTGCAGTATGTGACAATAGGTCACGCTGCCTCGTCAGAGTCCTCACATTGGGTCACTTACTTGTAGTATCAGCTGGTCAAAGTGCAGTCCAGGCTAAACCAGTTACAATATTTACTTCCCAGTAAAAGGAACTGGTGCTTTTGCTCCATCTTCACCTTGAAAAGTGCCTCATCAGCAGTGCAGTTCAAAGTCTGAGAGATCAGCGTGTACAGCAGAGCACGTACTACAACCCCTCATAATGCACAGACCATGTTATTTCACACTAAGTAGGACTATAATGGAGGATCTCAACCTGTGGGAACAACCTCCGCAGCAGAGTGGGTGGTCCACTTCCCCTGATAAATCTGACAGCAGCCCAGAGAGGAGAGGAGGTCCGCAGAAACATCAGGGGTTTAAAGACGTTTAAAGCAAAGAGAAAGACAAAAATAGTTTATTGTTTTTCTCTTTGTATATATATATATATATATATATTTTATTTTATTTTTTTTTTTTTTGGTCAAGTGCTGGTTATGTTTCCCTGTAAAGGCCTCTGAGGAGTCTGCAGGCACAGAAGCAGCCCTGTGTTACTATAGTCCAGCATCGGTCTTTAGCCACTATAATCTTTAAGCTACTGACCAGGTCTTAATTATGAACAGCCAAGTTTGGAAAAAAAAGGTTGTGCTCTACAGATTTGATTCCTAATTCCATACAAAAGTGCCTGTTGACTCTAAATAATATTTTTTTTTTTGCCAAGCTCTCACAGAAATAAGCAGCAAACAAAGGTTGTAAACAGATCAGCAATTTGAATACTTACCATTTTTCATTTTCTTTGTGGTCTGTCCTCTTCCAGACCTCCATGGTCGTTGGGGGCTGTTCAGATGTTGTTCAGATGTGACTAAAACTTGCACCACTGTTTCCTCTTCCCCATGATGGACCTGCAACTGAGAACCGCTGATGTGTCTACCCATTCTCATTACGTTGATATTAATATTAATATATTAGGTGGAAGTGACAGTTAATGTAACCATCTTTCTTTCTATCAGCTTCTGTTACAAGTTCAATTTCTACTTTTCACATCATGCATTTTATGTTTCCTCACTTTGTAAATCAAAGATTGTAAATCTTCCTGAGGTTTCTCCCATTTTTCCCCTGTACGAGGGTTTTTCCTAACTTGATGTGAGGGTCTAAGGATAGAGGCTGTCACTTGCTGTACAGACTAAGCCCTTCGAGGTAAACTGTAAAATCAACTTATCTTGTTCTTAGTTACATCAACCGGGAGATTTACATCATCATATTAAAATATAAAATATAACCTTTGGTATATGATTGAGGGGCCCTAATAAGATACATCACATAATATAACTGGCGTTATTTGACTTCTGGGCCCTTTTAAGATTTTTGGGATGAACAGTATTGCAGAGGTTTGGGCCCTTAATCTTCAATGCAGATTAATAATCTGTCCACTTCATTTTATTTCTGAACGAGGGAAACAACATGATTCCCTAATGATAACGAGAGAGAGGCTATTGCAGCATTAATGAGGCAGACCAACAAATACTAATACTTGGACAGGCAAAAGAAAAATAACACATCATAGCTTTGTTTTATTTCTTATAATTATTACTTGAAATTGTTCGTCATCATATTTTACAGCAATTTGAAACTTAATCGCAAAACTTTATTAATTTTTATTTCATGGCCTTTCATGGTCCATCTGCAGTACCACCAAAGCCCATTAGGGGGCCGTAGCCCACACTTTGGGAATCACTGCGCAATATAAATAATTTGATTTGATTCAGTAACTCTGTAATGTGTTACCCACAGAAAAAATGTTTCATCCTTTGCTGCATGGTGGAGAAATCTTATATGACACAGGTAAATCTATTTTATGAATCAGCTGAACAACAGTCCTTATATACAGTATGTTATTCAGGAATGATTCACTGACAATAACAGGAAGTCAGTATATAACACCGTCTGCTACTTATGCGCCTGGAAACCTTTCACGGCATCCGAAACAAAAAAGGCATTCACTGTTTTCAGTGGAGCTGTGTTTGTTTCCTCAGTTAGCAGGTTTGTCATCCTTTAACTCTTATCCAAACTGAAAGCTAAGACAAGAGTTATGGCTTTCTAAATATGCACCCAGTGGTTCTTCAAATCTCAATATTTACACATTTGTTTTTCACCCAGGCTGTGGAGTAAGACTGTAACAATATGCCCTTCACTGCTCAAGGACAATGTAAAAAAGAGATACTGTATGTGTGATGACATATCTGCAAAGCCTTGTGAGCAGAATGAGCAATGGTTTCCTTTCATAACCCCCCACTAAAACAAACACACTATACATGTGACCAGTTTGTATGAGATGGAAGTTGTCCTGTTAAAAAAGATGTCCTCCTTTATCATACATAAAAAGAAGAGAAACAACCTCATCCTCGTGTGGCATTGGCCTTTTAAAGACCCAACTATTTTACTCTTTTCTGTCTCTCAACAAAAACCCTCAAAATAAATGTTGCTTGGGGCAGATTGGAAATTGAGAAGTCTTTTCTTGCAGCACAATAGAAGGTAAAATCCTTGTCTGTCCTCTTTGAGAGAGCACAGGACACCTGGCTGTTAGATGTAAATTCAAAGGCCCATAGAAGCTTTCAGTAACCTTATGTTCTTGCTTTATACTGGAAGAAAGAAAGGCAAGTGCACTGGGAGCACAAAGACACCTTGCACTTGGGGTAATGACAATTGCAGAGCTTTTGCAGTGCCAAAGTGGACCCAACCTCTGCTCACCATCCGTCAAATTACTATTTTAACCAGCTACAAGTCTACCAAAGTTCCATCTGGATGTTATCTGGACAGTACCAGCTGTAATAAACATTGACACGTTCATCAGAACCCACTAATTCACTTTGATTGTGCACCAGAAGGCTTTTTGGTTTCAGTCCCTGCTACTGAAAACGCTTGTGTTTTCCCTTCTCTTGCTCCTCTGGACATTTGATAGGCCTTGGACAGAGTGCGACATAGTTTCTGCTGTCTTAATGTCGGCCAGTTGCATCAAAACGATATTTTAGCACAAGTGCATGGCAACAGCAAAACAAAGAGGCACAGGATGAATTCTTTAGCTGACCACTTTTTTGAATTACTGATCATGTAAAAACCCGCTGTGGCTCCCAGATTGCAAACATCAGTCCTTGGAGCCTGCATGCAAACCAGCCCTCTAAATAGGCTTGTCTATTTCTGTTGGGCTGTGGGGGGAAACATGTGTTTGACATCAGTGTCACTCACTGGATGTTTAACAGCGGGGCTTCATTGTCCCCTTACGGCAAACTCCACTCAGATTAACCGTTGACAATGGCTGAATGCAAAGAGTACCAGTAATTACAGTCAAATCAATGAGCTCACGTTTGTGGACGGCCCTGCGCACTGAGGTTATATGGTTTTGGATTTAGCATCGAGTCTCATTTTAAATCTGCCTGGGCTGCTGTTTATACTCGCTCTTTGAAAAGCTCTGTGGATAGACAGCAGCAAAGTAAACACATTTATGATGTACAGCGTGCCCTGCACCACCGCAAAGTCTTGAAGCCTATCAGGCCATGGACAGCATGGTCAACATCAAACAGCGCAGTCATGAGCAACTTTAAATCCCAGAAAAGTCCCAGAAACCTGATGCACAGTGACAGTTTGGGCAAACGAACGTGCACGAACAACTCCAACTGCTGCTAATCAAAACACTCAACGGGCACATTTCTCCAGCTGTGCTGTGTATGATCCAGTGGAAAAAAGGCCGTGTTGCTCACAGGTGTGGAAATGTAACAGCTAATACGTGTGTTTTAGCTAATAAATAATATTAGGTCACATTAGAATGTGGTCATATGAAATGTTTTTAAAAGGAGACATTAACATTCAGCCCATGTAGGAAAAGTCAGCGATGCTTTTTCCAAACCAAAAGGACCGTGGAGGAGACATAAAAAGACAGTGGAGGTTAAGGAGGATTTACCTTCAAATCCATCACTACTTCTGCTCCAAAATGTTCTTCTTCAAACCAGATTTTTGCTGGTTTGACTTTATATACATGGACATTTTTGGCCCTGCCAGTTACACCTTCACCTTATTAATATTCACAAGAAAACATCTGCTTTTATTGGAGCTTAAAGCAACACAGTGTATGATTTCACACTCCAAATATTGTCTCCAAGACTATTTTCGTGGTGCATCGACTCACAACATGGTGAATGTCACACCTGTCAAAGCCCGAGCAGTTGTGCATTGCCTGTATTGGTTCTATAGCCGTGTCTCCACCGAGTCATTTTTTGTGTTTCCATTAGGAATAGTAACAAAAGAACCAGCACCGACCGTTCCATTTTTTGGCACCCTTCCCTTGGAGTAAAAGAGCAGCTGATTTCCTCCATTGTTGTCAGTTGTATTAAATTCAACATCGTCGTCCGCTGTCATTGCACCGGTACGACATCATGCTGTGCGGCCATCGGGCGCAGCCCTCACCTTGTCTATGTCACGTCTGGTTTCGGGTCCATGGGTGTGTCTTCGGCTGCGGTGGGAACCCGCTGACCAAATCCTACATTGTGTTACTTTAATGAAATAAAGTAATGACACTGAACTGAATATAATGTAAAGTAGGACGCAGCTGAAAAAGAGCAGGCCTACCTCTCGAGGTATGTGATCCTTGTGACCGGTATCCTCACAGACCCGACCAGTCACTGTTTCCCAGTCCCAGAAAGACCTTGTGTATTTACTCAATCAGCTCATGGAGAAGCAGAGGAATGAAAGGCCTGTGTGACACCAGCTCTCTCACTCTGTAATTTCCGTCCCCATTTTCCACCAAGACCACTCAGTCTTACAACCATATGGTGGTTTGCTGCCATAACCATTCACAACTGGGTAAAAATAAACCTTTGGGATGCATCCTTGGGACAGGGGTTTGAGGACACATCGCTATGACTTGTGCTTGACTTTGTGCTGGTTAGCCTGCTCTGATTCATCCTATCAGCAGATGATTCTGCTCATATAATTTGCAACTGGAGTAGGGTCGGGATATACAATATTATTTCAGTTAAAATGCAAGGGTGAGGCAAAAATAGAAAGTCAACCACATCAAGAGGCTCAAACTAGAAATAGGTTTTTTTGATGGGTATATATTTCAGTGGCACAATGATGGGGTCTCTCCGGAGAGCTTTTAAAGTCCCCCCCCCCATTTATGATTTGGGGTCGGGTGGTTGCACACGTGGTTAGCATACGATGTGCTTCTGCATAAGACACAGAACGCTGAAGAATTCAAACATACCACAGCTTTTAGATTGAAAAACTAACAATCTTTGGATGTAAATTACAACCATCTGCTCTCCCAAAATAAATGTACACACCAACAGTGGCACTTATTGTTAATCTTAGCCATAAATAATAGGATTACTGTGATGCTCTCTCTTTAGTGTTTGAGCAAACACAGCATGTCCTCATAGCTCAGTGTGATGTGGTAACTACTGTATATGAGGAGGTGTGGCTGTAACCTACTGCCTCCGCAGCCGATTAACCTGTAAATGTCGTGTGAGGTTGCAGACACGGACACAACCCTTCACCCACCTCAGAGCAATTACTGAGATTACTGACTTGTCACTGCCACTGATTAATGGTTTTCCAGAAGTTGTGACAGCATTTCACAATAGGAAAAAAATATATATTGCTACATAGTATTAGTTAATTAGTTTGAATGCTTTAATGCAGGGGAATGTAAGCTCTTTGAGCTACGGAAAGAATTATAGCTCGTAAATGAACAAAAATCTGTTCTTTTGAAGGAGGCATTTGTGAGTTAAAATGATAAACCTCAATGTTTAGTTTGCCGTGAAGCTTGGTGTGAGTGTACGTGATGTGCTGTTGGTGTTTCCTCATGTATTAGCGTGAAATGTCTGGCGCCATTGTGCCTTTGGGCAGGATTTTGAACCCCAAATTAAAAAAAAATTCAATAAAAAAAAACAAAAAAACATTGCATATACCATTGATAACAAAACATCATATAGTTATGTTGCAACATAGTTACAACAGATAGCAGACACAATCACTTAATCACATGTTAACAAAGTCACATTTAAAGTGAATCAAAAACTGTCTGAGACACAAAAACTATTATACATCTTAATGTAGTGATTAGATATTTGATATGTGGAAAACAAAATGCAAACATGTCATGTTAAAAGAAACCAAAGTATTCACTGTATAATGTAATCCCTATTAATATATATGCACTGTATATTGGCAACAACTGGGAGACTTGACTTCTGGTTTGGCATATATATTGCACCTATGTGGCCGCTCCAAGTACAAACGTCAGAATTTCATGTCATGGTGCCTTGCTTAGGCATAAACATGGCTTTACAGAGATTCTCAGTGGTGCTTTGTACTACATATGCTATATACCCAGTACAAAGAGGCCAGGATTTCTGTATGGTCATTTAAAGAAGAAGTGGACAATTATATGCACCAACACTGTTCTTTGACAGAACCTGCACTCAAGCAATTTGTTTTCTTCATAAAAAGGTGAAGGTGTAAATCATTTCATTAGAAAGTTAAATACAATAACACTCATTATGTGCACGCTGTTTTTGTCAACAATTGTGTTGGTGGTCTGGCAATCCATGCTGCTCTGAGCGTGTTGCTTTTTTTGTGATGGGGTTAGAGTGGGCTGAACTCGTCACTTATGGAGTCTACTGCGAGTTTAGAGGACAAAGTGTCCACAGAAAACAACAACAACAACAACAACAACAGTGTACCCATTACAGTAGACAGCACCACACCATTGGGTCTGATACGTTTGCTAACTTTGCTTTTTTTTTTTTTTTTAACGTCTTAAACCAGGGGTCTCAAACTTAATTGACCTGAGGGCCCATGAGCCACTAACAATATTTATTTTGATATGGAATGATGTATAACTCACAATAAAAGAGCATATTTATGATGCTAAATCTATAAATAACAAAAAGAGACAGAAATAAAATAGAATAAAAAATTAAGTAAACAACACGTGGACAACTGTAATTAAAATACTAAACAAGCCTATATGTGATTCAATATATTCAGTGATGTGACATACCGATTATTATCACAACATGTATGATTTCAATACTTTGTGAAGGTTTGCACCTGGCCCAACAAATAACATTGCTAAATAATCATATACACTGGTTTACACCTGGAAAGAAAAGCAGTTTAGGGATTTGGTTATGCTTTAATGACCACTTAAAGTACTTTACATTACAGTTCAAGCCCTACCCCTCTGTTGGTGTATAGATGTCTGATACTTGCTGAGTTAGAAGGATGCCAACTAACTAACCTTTGAAACCAAAATCTTGTCACAAGTAGAGCTGCTTATAAACAAAAATGCGTCCACCACAGTCTCCGGCCTCCTCAGGACTCTGGTAGCAGGTGGTCCTTTAACTTTTAACATGTGAGCTATGCTTCTAACTGTGTCTCTAGGAACATTCAGTGCCTTTGCTATCTTTTTTGTATCGTTTTCTTTGTTTATGCAAGGCAATGATCTCTTCTCTGAACTTGTTTGGACAATTCTCTTGACTTAGCCATATTTCTACCGTGCAATCAAACATCACCATCAACAATCCAGGTATTTGAGGTGATCAATCTCAAGCACATCTGATGCAACTAATGAAGCCCTTGAGGCAACACGTAATTCATAAATGTGTGCTTTTATGAGGAATTCTATTCAGGGGGTTGAATCTTTTTGAAACTACAGTAGCCATTAAAAGTAGGATTTAGTGTTGAATTTGGATACAATCCTTGTAATATGAGTTTTATTTAATTATTTAAACTGTTGTTGTGTTTTATTTAATTATTTAAACTGTAATTTGTTTATTGCAAACACCAGAAAAATGTATGTATAAACCTAAAATGAGGTGAATTTTGATTAATTTTGTTGTAACTGTACCTCAGAGTGCAAAAGGGCCTCTTTAATTGACCTTTTCAACCCAGGTAACTTGACTTCTTAACACTTTGCACTTTCTGTGAAAACCTTTGGCTGCCATCTGTGAGCACACCAAAGCTGCTATGCTGTGATCACTATCTTTTCATCTACAGGGGGCAATTTACTCCCATGCCCACAGGAGATCATCAGGCACTCATGCAATAAATTACAGGACTAAATCAAAGACTGTGGCTCCAAGTGTGTGAACCGGAAATACCTGCAAAATAATGTTTCCCCTTGCTACCATTACAGGAACATGGAGATTCTTTTCACAACTATTCTTGTTTAATGTGTCACAATGGGAAGCGCTTCCTTGTACCATTATGTTTAAAATGACTGTTTCGTTAAGAATACGCCAGGGACCTTGAATCCTTACCAGCATTATATTGTCCCTAATAAATAGAAGGGAAATAATTGTGTGTGTTTTTAAATATGGCGTTTATCTGGAGTTTTGCCTAAAATGCTGTGAGTCACAGCACACCAATGTGTCCTGTCATCATGACAGGAAATGACAGGAAATCCTACCTCAGTTTCAAAATGACTTTAAAGATATTACATTACATTAATAGAGCAAAAGCTGTTGATTTGAGTTTATAATCCAGTTATCTAATCACATACAGCATGTCAGTAGTTTTGAGATTGAATTTCCATTTTGTCCGCTTATCTCAAAATTGTATAAATATCAACTCAGGAATCTAAAAACTGGGATTGATCATTAATCACACTGGACATTATCCCTGCGTCTAGTTTTTAAAAGATCCATCATTGTCATGTGTGTGAATGTGGACGCCTGAAATCTGTTCTTGCTTGGAAAGCCCCACGGACAACGGCCAAAGTTGTGTGTTTTCACAATGAACATTCACTTGTCTTTTGCATAAAACTGTTCCCGAATGGTCCTTGCTCTCTGCTGTGATGTTATTTTATCTGTTGTTGTTTCAAGTATTAAAGACATGTTTTTGCCCTCATTTGGTGGAAAATAAATACTGTAAGGGAAGACACATGGATAATAAATTAAATATATGGCTTGTAAATCTGAAAAAAAAAAAAACAGATGCTGGATCCTTTAATGCTGCATCGAAAGTTTCAAAACAGCTCTTACTTTTAAAATGAGTCTTTATTTCATTATTGTTATACGGAGTTGCATGACTGAGAACCTGTTAGGATGGATTCGTGTTGGTGAGTCTACAAAGGTCCAGGCATCGACTGTATATAAAAATGACAGTGTCTTCTGGTCGCGTAATGGACTCCTGCTTTGAAGAGATTCGCAACTTGACCAGTGCCAATCGATCAGTCAATCAATCAGTTTCTTCATCTGTTCATGTTCATGTGCTTGTTGGCAGACGTACATGTGCAGCTCTGCAGTGTGAGACCATACACGCAAGGCTGCTCATGCTACATTTCTAGTCAAGTTGAAAGCATGCTCCAGCTGAGGTTGAAGAATTTTGACCATGGACACTTACACAAGGTACAGCTCATCACTCATATACATTTTCAATACACTGATGTATGTATACTGATGTGAACGCTCCTATATGAATGGAAGCACAGCGGTACGTGAAAAGTGAAAATGCAAATAACTTTCTTGACAGAATGCAGTGGGGCCCTCAGGCAATCAATGGCTTTTTGAATGGTGCATTTATTTATCTTTCATGTGATATCTGATAGTCTTAAATCATATAGTAGGAGTCCTGTCCTTGCTTGCTCACTGATCATGTATCTGAGACCAAAATGTGACTGTATAAGGTAAGAAACCACCCTAAAATGTTGACCTTTGGAAAAGGGCTGTCACTTAAGTATAGGTTTGTGTTCAGTGGTAAGAACCTAAACCACAGGTACGTCCTTTCAGGTGCGTGTGTGAAAGTGGAAGTGGGAAATCAGGATCTATAAATGGTTTAAAATTCATGGTATTTTTTAAAGAGCAGTTTACAGGACATACAGTAGGGGGGGGGGGGGGGGGGGTTTTGATCTGGAACTGCCTGCAGGACACATTCATTACCCAAACACTGTGTAAAATTACAATGTAAAATGTAAAATGGTCAAAAGGGGTCAAAAGGGATTATTTGTTTGTCACCTTCTTGCTTTCTCTCTTTATTTCACACACGGGGGCTTGAATATCTCCACCTCCTATTTTACTCTCTACCTGATAAACACCTGACAGAACAGGTGAAGCGAGGTGAGAAGCAAGAGGCAACAGCGTCCCTCTAGGGCTGAAGCTCTTCAGCTTTGATCCTCCACAGCAGATATGATCACTGACGTTACCTCACTACCCTGACACTACCACTCCCTGAATTCAAGCTGTGTTAATCTCAGTGATCTTTATCTCCAAACTTCAAGGAGGCAAAAAAAAAAAAAAAGCCCTGTTTGTGTCTCAAACTTCAACAGAATCTCTTGACCTAAATCCTAATGAGGAGTTTCACTACAGGAGGATGAAACGGCTCAGCTCAGCCACCTGTTTGTGCGCTCTTTGGAGTGGACTGTGTTTTCCACAGGAGTCTGAGGGCGAGCCAGAGTTCTCCACTTGTGTCAGGCCCATAGCTTTTAAACAGATGCTGGAGCCACTGCAGCCAAACCAGCATCACTTTTAGTGTTGACCCATGTGGTTATTCTATTTAGCTTCTTACAGACCCCATTAAATTTACCCAAATGACTTGAGCCAAATATATCAAGCAATTTCAGTTTATACGAAGTAGGCTTTGGTGAGTCACTTTTAGTTTTGACCAGCGTGCACAGGTTGGTTTGGAGGAATCCTCCAGGAGATATATTTTGAGGATGATTTAAAACTCAGGGGAGTTTAAATTGCTCCGCTCTCACAGGAGATTTTTTTTTTTTATGTTATATTGTCATAAGCTCGTGTGGGAAAGTTTTCATACATGTGTTGCTCAAGAATGAAAACAGTTTATGCATTCTTGACTCACAGTGTGCACCTTCCACTCCCTTTGCATCTGACAGCAGCTGAGTGACAAATACACTTCAAGTCATCTGCAGCCCCTCTTAATCATCTATTATCCTGCTACATGGACAACAACAATAAAAAGATCATTTCTCACTGCGGATTGTTTGCTGCGCTGCTTTTACAATGGCTTACAAGTTGAAATGTCCTCTTCTATTTTATAGGAGGAAGGAAAAATAATAACAGAAGCATTCCTGAGGGGCTGTAATTTTCTTCCGGCGGGTAAAAGTTGTCCATTATGGTCAGGGTCAAGGAACACATGCAACCCAGTCATCAGAGCCGCGTGGTCGACCACATCAGAACCGCCCGTCACGACCAGTGGAAAGGCCCTGTCTGTTAGCACAACACACAGCCAATCACCAGCCAGCGGCCTAAGTGCTTCGGTACGTTTGCCCCCCCTCTAACCACGCCGCGCTCTAATTTAAGCACACATATTCCATTGAAATTACAGCATACGCCCACCCTTCCCTGCAATTTACATGATGTGCACACTGATGAGGTGAACTCAAGACAATGACGACACGGTGGACATGGAGGAAGTCTTTCAGTTCTTCTCCATTGTATCGTGCAGGTAGGTGGAAAATCTTCAACCTTATCAGGATCACAGGAAAACAAAAAGACAAAGAATACCGTGTGTACACAAACGCCTCTTCAGGAATGACATTTGAGTTACAAGAAACAAAGAATCCATTTTTGCCTGTAACATTAAATCCTGTTTTAAACGAACACCGTGATTTTGATAATGATGCTCTGCACTGCATGCCTCTGCCTTTACACAAGGAAACAAGGATCACTGTGAGATGTGCGTAAATCTATGATAGTCAAACAGGTCCAAGAGTATGGTCTGGACCACACTAGATGGGTAAGTGACTCACGTGTGTTGCATGACTTCTTGTCCATTCATCAGGTTAGAGCAGCCATGATGACTGTGTGAGCTGTGCATCTCAGGCATGTGAACTGAGCTGCTCCTCTAGAGAGTTGACTTCTCACCTAAAAAGAAAATAGGCAGTGATAATGATCTTTGACCAAAGTTTCAATGTCTAAATAGTCCAAGGCCACTATATCATTTGTTGTTATTGCAGTGCCATAATGTATATCCCATATGATTATTTCTCAGTTACATTTTTACAGATATTTTTCAATGTCTGGTCCCTTGAGCATTACATAAACATTGTCAGCCTGCTAATATTTAAGACCAACTTTCAGTCACATTAATCCAATCCAAATGTAAATGATCACAGAATTTGAAGATATAGAATATTTCACAAACATACAAATATAAAATAATTCTAATGTTCCTTGTGTTCACTTTATCCATTAAAAAAGGGTTTTAATCTTGAATATTTTTTATTAAAGACTTCATACTGTAGAGTAATGTCAAACTGAGCGCCAGTTAAAAAGATATGTTTGGTCCAGTAACAGATCAGCCTCGGTGAAGGAAAAGAAGCCAACTGCCTGAGGCCCCAAGCTTAAGTGGTGTTTCCACCAGCCAGTACAGTGCAGATCAGTTCAATATGATACAGGTTGGGACACTAAAAATTGATCTGGCTTGTGTCAGCCACATAAATAGTGTGACATCAATTTCCAGGTAGAATTTGTGTTTTTCCTTAAAACAGCCTTAGCTCCACATTGCATTTACATGGGGTTAAAGCAATCATTTGTACACGTAGGTAGGAGAGGGAAAGTGTATTTCAGACTTAATCAGTGTTTGACAAAGAGGAAATCCCTCTTGACAAATTTGAAAATGCACAACATTCACGTCTGAATTTCTGCTGGTCTGACAAACTGTCAATCAAAAAGGCAGAAAAAAATGTTGTGTCTTGGGTTTTGGCCATGCAAGAGTACACCTCTTTTATGTGAAGTATGTATGAGTGTGTTGACTTATGTGGGATGTGTTTGGCTGCATCAGTGCTGTAGTCCACAGTGGAATTTTACAGGTGTTGTGTGGGAATGTGAGGCTCCTCTCTGCACAACAACAACATATCTTCGCACACACACACACACACACACAGACCCAACCTGCTGTTGGACCTAAAAGTCCTTCTGCATTTCTTTCTCTTGAGGCACTGACAGTGAACACGTTCTGTTGGTGTATGTGTAAAAAGTGGAATGAAAGACATGACAGGCAGTAAAACACACACACACACACACACACACACACACACACACACACCTCACCTGGGAATGCTGCAAAAAAAATAAAAAAATAAAAACAAAAAAACAAAACAATCCCAACACTGCTGCACCACATGGGGAGTCACTGTGAAGGCTCAGATTATCAGATGCGACATGATCACTGGTGAATGACTTTTTCTCCGAAGCTTGTCTGTTGTTACGTAATATTTTAGGAGGTCCGTGAGTAAATCTCTTTTTAAAAACTTTTTTTTTTGTTGCCATCGAATAGTTGCGTGCAAGTAGTTTTACAACTATTAATACAATTAAAGCTGCAGTGCGTAACCTTTTCTGATTTTGTGTTGTTGTCGATGATGATTATTTTTTCTTTATCTGAAAACTGTCAAGCAATACTGTCAGACCTGACTGAAAAATTAACATTAAAGAAATAATTAGTATCAAGTTAAAGTGCCAATGTGAAAGAATAAGTGAGACTGCAAAGTGTAACAACTCTAACAACTTTGCTTACACCTCCCTTTCCCAAGTACGTCAGAAGGCTACGGCGGCCTTTGCATACCAGAAAGGATGAAAGCACTTTTTCTCTCTTCACCTTTCCACTCTCCCTTTCTCTCTACTCTTTCCTCTTCTTTGTTGGTTGATGCATCTTCCTCATTTGTGGCTTTCACTTCATCAATGAAACACATTTGTTTGGGCTGCTGAAGACACATGGCAGTGCAAGATGGCAGCCTCAGTAAAGCAAGACCCTTACCCATAATATACTTATTGCGCTTTCCTACTACACGGTTCCAGCACGGCTCGGCACAGCACGGCTCGGCTCTACTCGGTTTTGGTATCCGGCATGTCATTTTCCATTACTATTGTACCTCCTAGACATGTTCGGGGTCGTCATGGCACCTCTGCACGAAACTGCTATGATGTTGTTGTTTTATACACGACACAAGCACAAACTAGCGATGAGCAAAGCAGTTCTTGTCGCTGTAATGGATCATTAGAATCATTCAGTTAAAAGAAGAGTTCAGTACTTCCTGCATGACCGGAGCACAGACTCCGCCTGACACAGTCGCTGAACTGATTGTTCAGTTTGATTCCTGTGTCGGACCTTTTGCTCATGACTCTTACAGTGAAGACACTCTGTGGCCAATCAGTGGCCGAGACCTTTAGTATCAGCTCAGCTCGCTTGGAACCTCGACAGAGCAGGTACTAAAAAACAGTACCAAATACCAGGTACTATCCCTGATGGAAAGGCAAAAAATAAGTAGAGTCAAGCTGTGCCATGCCAAGCCATGCTGTAACTGTGTAGTGGGAAAGCGCCATTATTTTATTGCTAAAAAACCAAGCAATTTTATTTCTAATTATACATTACACAAATATCCTTATGGGTAGTAAATTCAATTTTGCCCAATAAACCATCCTAAATGTTGCACACTGGACCTTTAAAACAAAACTAGTCATGATTTTCAACCTAATGTAACAGTTTCAGAGTCAGTGTGATGTTAAATGTCTTGTTGCAGAGACACTGGGGTTGTCTTCACTCCCTCTGCTGACTGATAACAGAAAACCAGCCTTTTTTCAGTCTAAGATCAGGTCCCGGAGTCCTCAGAATCAGGAAGTCTTATGAAGTCTTGGGTCTTTGAGATGTTCATCATGGCAGAGCCGGCAAAAAAGAAGCAGAGAAAATGTTGTTGGAGGATGAGGAATCAACTGTCTGACCTATTGAGGCGCACGCACGAGTAAATATTGGACCGGCGTTTCCCGAATAGTGAGAAGTAAAAAACAGAAGTATGCAAAATGGATGCCGACCAGCATGGATGTGGCTCCACAGCTTGTGTTGAATAACAAAAAAATACAAATAAAATAATAAATGGGGGCAGTGTCAGTGGTTATAAAGAGGTAGACAATGGACGGACGGATGTTTACAGTGGTGTCGTAGAAATGTGTACTCCAAAACTGTGGGGGGAGCTCTGTAGAGAAATGTTCCACTTTAAATCCAGTTCATGGAATCCAAAAGAGGAATGCACTTGGAACATGATGAAGCTGGTGTTGATGAATGTAAACTATATTCATCAGAGAAAGTACAGTGACATAGATTGTAGAACAATTTTAAACTCCAACCACAAGCCTTCATGTAATGAAATGTGGCATTCATCCAGTACAAGTGCATCATATATGAATTTCACGTTTACAGTTCAAGGCCAGCTTTGTCCCACAGTTCGTTCATTCATTTACTCAGGTGTGTTGAAGGCATCACAATGCTACGCTATCACACAGTAAGTGCTTTTGAATAGGAATTTGTTCATTGTCACATAAGATGGAGAGCTGAGGGGGCCTTGGCATTTGAAAAGGCCATATTTGAGGGCCTCCTCTGTGAGTGTTTACCTTCAAGGACAAATGAGGCTATTGAGTCCCAGCGAGCTGTGAATGAGCTCCTTCTGCACACATGAGCTTTTTGAATGCACATCAAAACAACCTCAGCAAACCCAGGGACACATTCCTCAGGTGTTTAATGTGAGGGCAAATAGGCAACCACTTCAATAAAATACTTCTTGGATGGAATTGCATAAGTCAGAAAAGCAAGCACTGACCAGACCAGGGTGAAACACAGGGAACACCAACGGTTGAAGGTTTACCTGGAGACTGTGTAAACAGAGAGGGATTTATTGTGTTGACAGCTTTACAGCGGACATACACGGAACTCGGTACAAAAACGTGATTGAGGGAACGCTGAGGCTGTCATGTCACTAGATAATCGGGAGGTTGATCAGTGTCACCACCTCAAAGCAGCAGACATTCATACAGCGTTTTTGCACAATATACAGAGAAAGAAGCAGAAAAGCCTCTGCCACATGTCTATTTTTACATGCCGTCTTTTTGAGGTTGAAAAGACAATAACAAGTCGAGCCCTGCGAAGGCCATCCTATTTTAATTATATTGTACCAAAGTTCCCCCGCCCCATCTCCCTCCCCTTTCCGCAACCCCTTCCCTTCACAAACAGTCAGAAAGGCATCACATTACACACTAACATCCTCGCACCATGTAATTATACAATCAGCAGAAAACATGTATTTTTAGGGTCAGTAAATGTTTGACTTCTGCTTGTGTGTACAAGGCTGGGAGAAAAGGCAGGGGTATTTCACTATAAAATTTTTAACAACCAGAACTTCATTGTCCAGTTTGGCGATTTTATGATCTGTAGGCGTTTTTATCCATTTGAAAGCATTTCCAGTCCCAGCATTATCCAAGAAAAGACTCGGAGCACGCGGTGTTCTCGGCCTAACAGGTGTAACTAGTTAAAGCTAATTCTGTTGCTGCTGCACAAGGGCTCAAACACCACAGCGCATTAACACTGCATCTGTGCAGTGAATGCATGGTAATGTAAACTGAGCTGATGAGGAAATCTCAGCAGGCTACAGTGTAATAATGGGTCTCATATTACAGTGACCTGTAACAAAAGTCAGTTTGTTACAAAGGGAACAACAACTGGAACAACATTATGAACAGCATGATCCCAGGTTTCTGTAACTTTTCCTGTTGTGAGTTAGAAATGAGTTGCAACATCAGCACCGCTGGACAGAAAACCATTCAAACAGTTAAAAGAATGATTGTGTCATGAAATAATAAATAATGACCCGGGATATAACTACTCCCATTTTCTTTTAATTCATTTTACCTCTTTTTCATGGCAATTTCTTAAAATATTTATTGCAGGGGGAGCATTTTCCCCTACATTTTAATGGAGCATTGGATAGAAAGAGAGTTTTAAAAGCCAAATATCTGACACTGGTGAATTATTCTTTGAGTTATAGGGATTTTGTTATAAAGATATTATGAGCTATGACCATTTTGTGCTTTTGGGAAAAGTGAGAACTTACTCTTCCCGAACTCTCACATTTTTTGACATGAGTGTGTATTACAGGAATATTTTAGGTTGTCCCTCCTATAATAGATGCTGTACCTGTCACAGTCGGTGCCACTGTGTATGTGACTGTGGACATACACGTCACATACACGTTTATTTAGTGCAGAGGTCTCAAACCCACGGCCCATGGGCCACATTTAGGCCCCCGGTCGATTTTATTTGTCCCGTCATTTTATAATCATGTTATAATGAGTCATTTCTGTCTGTTTTTGTTACTTACAGATTCATCTGGCATTGAAATTATTTGAAATATCATGAATATATACATAGGGAATAATAATATAGGGAATAACATGATATAATTTTAAACTCATGTCACCCACCCCTTCTGAAGAGTTGCTTTTTTAACCATAAAAGAAGGCCTTTTTTTCTTTTAACTGCCCCCTCCTGACCAGTAAAACATACATAGCAGCATTTTCTTGCATTTTAACCCCTTAAAACTTAATTATGTGGATAATCTATATAATCTGGATAAACTATATTCCAAGAAATTTGCAATAAATCAATTGCAAATCAGTCCAATTGTTTGAGACAATTGTTCTTGGCTCCATCATGCCACTGTGATGTGGGATCTGTTACAGAAAAATAATGATATAGCAGCCTCAATCAAAGCTGACATGCAACATTTAAACTGCCCAAAGTCTGGGTGTGAAAGCAGTTGTTCCTCCTGCAGTAAAATAAAGGAAATATGTAAAAATTTCACAACTGTAAAACACTATGACACAGAAGGAATGTAAACCAGAGGTGTCAGGAACGGTAACCATTTTAACCAGGAAAAAAGGGGGAAAGGTGCAACCTATATTTAAATGAGTACAATATTTCTTTAAAAAATTCTCTTTCAGAGGTTTTCTTATGCTGTGCTTACAAATTACCATATACTATATGAACAAGTTTGAGTAAATCAGTATCGCTAAAAGCAATAAGAGCAAGACTGCACATGGCTCTTTCTATTATGTATTACTCATCGTGGGTTCATGGAGGAGACATTTTAATGTGAAACACTAGAAAGAATAGGGAGAGATAACTGCTGCTGCCGTTATATGTCGTGACTTGTCTCTCCAGAGTTTCACTGTCCATCACACCTGAGTCTAGACGTGAGTGTGCTGCTCCTTTCACTTCTCAACTCACTGGCTCACGTGGGATCAAGTGTGGTGACTGTACAGGTAGTTCATTTCATGCATGTTTCACCTGTGAGGTTTTTCATTTCCAAACTATGTGATGACCCAAAGCAGAGTGTATAGGCCTTATCTTGGCTTTCGTAAACATTTTCTATGGAGGTTTTTGAATCTGGTGATGAGCCAGTGTTTAATCTAATCTGCAGGAGGAGATTACATCCCTGCCAAAGGGGTTTTACAATCCAGAAAATGATCTGTCGGCTTCCTCTTAAGGTTTATCTTATCTAAAGGTGCCTATATGATCCTGGTGCTATTGAAGTTAGCTGGAACAGAATCCAGTTGTGTTTTAATCCAGGTTTTATCTCCGCAGTTAACTTTTTAGTTTGTAAAGTTGGCAGACAGTCTATCAAATAAAAAAAATATCTATAACAAAGTGGAAACTTCTGCTCTCAATGATTTACACTGCATTCGTTTTGAAGGTGTTGTTGCTTAATGTTTTTACAGTTACAGTAAAAAATTAATAATGTTCTCTTTGCTAGGAAAAGAGCCAATGTATTAAACGCAAAATGAAATGGAGAAAGAAACAAGCTTGATGTGCTGGATGGATTCCCTTTTCATGGAAGCCAAAATCGTGTCTGTTATCTCTGCTGAGTGTGGTTTAATGGGGACAATAGACGGCACACCCATGCTCGCGGTTACAGTGACGCATTCTCAAAAATCATGCTGCTGGCAACACTATGCTGCATTTTCACACTTGTTTCTTCTCACACTGTAAATTATGCACAAGCATGCAGAGTATGAGACAGACAAAGAACTCTACATGATTTGTGGCATTGTATTAATTAAAAATAATTATTAGGTTTTAAAGGTGATGGACAAACAGTTGGGAAAAAAAAGATTTTTAAGCAAAACAGCACACACTGCTTTTACTTTGAAAGAGTCAGGTTTACCAAAAAATTTTTTTCTTCTCCATGATTTAGCCAAGACTAAACAATGTTGTATGTGCGCAGTTTACATTTAGCACAAACACAAACAAAGCAGCCTGATCTCATCACATGTAAATAATTCAGTCAGTGATTTCTCTTCTAACTAAACCTGAGTAAAACGATGTTAAATTGCAGGTGAAAAGATTAAAATCTATTCACATGATGAGTAAAGGTGGCATGCAATTATTCACCTCACTTCATTATCAAGTGGAACAAAAGGTACCTCAGCAGAATCTAAAAACCTCACCACTGTTTTCTTGCTAGGGCATCTGTACTTTCTTCACCCTGTTATCCTTGAGTTTCAGTTACGTGTGTCTGGTGAGCCTGGCACTCCCACCATCACGCCTGAGCATATACTATACATAACGTTTCATTCCACGCTTTACCGTCTTGCCTTTCTTTTGTACTTAGCAAATTCCCGTTTACCTGTGACTCAGAGCCATTCTGGCCTGCAAGTCCTGTATCCTGCCTCGCCCAGCTCACCTGACCATGTGCAAACACCATATCCTGTACCCAGCATGCCCAGCCTCAACTGTCACACCTGGCCTGGTTACCAGCTCAACAGCCTGTCCCACTCTGACATTAACAATCAAAAAAGTGACAATTTAAAAAAGTTCATCAAACAGTACAAACCATTAACCTGCTCTTGAACTCTGATGTAGAACACTTGAAAACTAACTCAGTACTGATACTGTTATGTAAAGGCAGTCACAGGTCTAGAACTCTGGTTGCAAATCCTACCATGCCATGGTTGGGATGAAAACAACACCATTTTGGCAGGAAGCCGCACTGTTCCTGTGCCTATAGACTGTAGGTGACACAAGTTCAGGGTGCAAAAAAAATGAACAGAAGGAGTTGTGAATAAATCAAAAACACAAATAGGTAAAAAGAAAATAAATAATACTAATAATCAAAAGGAAAAGAGGAAAGCAAAAAGTGGAACACAAACAAGAAATTATGTTTAAATCAATAAATCGACCAGAACTGAAGACACTGGAGCACAGAGAATAAATACACTAGGGATATTCAAACGCAAGTAAAATTAATGAGACACAGGTGAATCACATTAGGGCGACAATCGGGACGGAAGGCAAGACAGGAAGTTAAACTTATCAACATACTTACAAGGGACAAATACTACAAAATAAAACAAGCAACAAGGAAAACAAAGGACTGAAACCGAATACTGAGGAAACATAGAGGTCATGACAATCTAAGTTCAGCTATGCCAGTCATAAAAAGAGAAGATGGTGGAAGCAAAGGGGAGAACCTCTTACTGGATCACCAAAGATCCCGAGAGAGTTAGATCACTGCCATAAAATGTGCACAAAGCCAATAAAAGAAGACAGAGTGACGGGACTCCACAGGCAACAGACTCCACTTCTTCTCACTTTCAACTTCTGGCTTAAATATCTTGTTTATTTTCTTTTCCTTTATTGTGATTTCTCACCTACTCCAGAGTAGAATAAGAGACAGTTCATCAGAAATGTGAAGATGTCAGAATAGTGCAGATCTGTGGAACCTGAGATCCTCAGGGATGAATATCCTGACTCTTCCCCTTTCAATGCTGACGACCAAAAGTGACCTGACTTTTTAAATAGCTCCACCTGGACTAGTTAACTTTCCAATCTTACTTGCCTTTCCTATTCAATCGTTCTCTAATTCTTTTTAATTTGTAGTTTCATTGTTTTATTTTCAGGGGAGTGATGCAGGGTGAACGACATGAACAAGTCTGAACAATAATTACTGCTAATCAAAGGAGGCAGCTGACGAATTAGTTAGGTTAAAACAAGCTCCTTCTTATTTTAACTGTAATAGGATTTTTAGTTGGGGCCACAAGGTTGGTGAAGATCCGGGTTTATGACCCAGTCAGAACAAGGGCCTCACTGCATGGAGTTTGCATGTTCTCCCCTTGTGCGTGGGTTTTCTCCGGGTTCTCCAGTTTCCTCCCATAGTCCAAAAACATGCAGATTTGGGGATTAGCCCAACTGGACACTCTATATTTCCCATAGGTGTGAATGTGAGAGTGGATGGTTGTTGTCTGCCCCCCCCCCCCAACACACACACACACACACACACTCATGTGAAGGATAAAGCAGTAGAAGATGAATGAGTGAGTGAGGATTTTGGTTAAAATTCAAGATAAGAAATGAGTGCCAATAAAACCCTTAGCCTAAAAACTCACTGTGGACAGTAGAGTCACAGATAGTAAGGTAAGATCTGTTTCTATTGTTATTCTTGATTAGTTTGGGGACAGAAAGAACCTCAGTGCTCCAGCTCTGTTAATGTTTGGTTTGGGGGGAGGTGCTACTTAACCTAAGATGCTATCAGATGACAGCTATTTAACTCCATTGGTGTTTTCTGTAATTAAAGAGTTTTCTTTACCAAAACTCCTGACCACGAATCACTTTAACAAGTCCTGTCCTCCAGTGGCCTTTCATGGTCTCATGGACCCGCATCTTCTACAGCTGCAGGGAGAAAACCTGTCACCCAAAAATGACACTTTCATTTTATTTTTTATTTTTTTTTTGCCCCACAATTTTCTCTTCCCGCTAATAACAACAGGAACCAACCAACTAACTCCTAATGTGTTTCACATAATGTCGCGTCTTTGAAACCTGACACACACAGAAAATCTGCAGCCCACGGGAACGCCGCGCTTCACAGACACCGCCAAGAAGCCCGGCCTGCAGAGCTTATCTGCACCACATCTCCTGGGCTGCTTAAAAAGTCTGCAATTATAGGTTGTCACAAAGACAGGGATGATGAGTTAAGCCGGGTCAGCACAGGCTTATTTTAAAAAGGTCAAAATTTACACTGGATACAAGTTAATGGCTTTTATTTTTCTGCGTCTGCTTTGCAAGACAATTTAGGGCAAACAAGTTAAACACAAATCAATAATCACGACTGCAGTCGTGTGTTACCACTTTTTGCTTCCGTACAGATACCGATATCACAAACCTGAGTATGTACAGATAATGATATGAGCCTGGCCCATTACACGCCTTTAAACTAGGGAGTTCATAACACGTCACAATGTGATAGATATTTCAAGCTTTTTCAAGGACATATTTCTCCAAAAGTGTAATAAACATTGTTCTCCCATAAAGAAGAAATACACCACCCACGGCATAACTCAGCTAAAACGCTTATGCTGATTTTTAGTTACATTTTTTTACAATCAATGCAGAGTGAAGCATGTAATATATAGGATCTTTGGATCATATTGGAGTTTACAATTTAATCTGATGTCTGATATCTGATCCAGTGATTTTGTTACATCATCATTATATCATTTTGTAACATCATTATACCTCAGACATGGTTTTGTGGTTGTTACCACATATATTACTCACAAATTTGCCTAAAGAATGAATCAACAGCTGTAATTTTATGGATTCAAACAACTTTTCAAATGTCCAAACTTGACTGAAATCTGATTAAACATGATTACTGTGGTCTACTTTCTCCATTGTCATCATGGACGAGCAGCATAATTGTGCGACAGGAAAGCTGTTCGTTGAAAAGATTCGAATATCAAGAAACATGATCTCGGAAGGACAATATGTCGAGCCATGTGATCGTGTGTAGTTTTACAGATACAGACACAAGAGTGGACCCTGTGATGTCACTTCCTCTGGGTGTTAAATTTGGCAGAGTTGTGGAAGATTAGAGGTGCTTCCGATGAGCTTCCTCTCCCTGTGAAGATGCCTCGATGTTCCCCTTCTAATTTGCTCTCCTCTTATTTGCTTTGTGCACACAATGAAGACTTTGAAGTACAGAGAGGAGCTTGCTTGTGTATGATGTCAGTGTGTGTGTGTGTGTGTGTGTGTGTGTGTGTGTGTATGCATGCTCTGGCTTTTGTGCATACAAATGTACCTACACTGGTGTGATAATACAAATATGAGTGGGACAAAAGGTAGGTTTCCTGTCGTCCTCATTCCCATGTAACACAATGCAGGCAGACAATAGACACAGCCTCATCCACCGTCATTATCCAGCCAGATTCACTGTGAGCTTCAGTTACATGAGCGCACACGTACGCGCACACACATCCCTCCATTGACTCTGCTAAAGAAGAGGTAGCCTTGGTTTTATCTGCATGGCTGTCAGTATAAGGTTGCTTATGAAGGGTTATACAGTATATTGTGTTAATACAGTGTAAAAACAATTTCTGCTTTTCATTTATTAAAAACCTAAAATATATTCACTTATTCACACCGTCCTATATGTAATTATATTTAATAATGATAGATGAAAAGTGGTAATACATTGTAATATATCAAAACAAAATATTACTCATGACATAATATTACTACATATTTTTGTTGATACCGACAGGAGTTGAATATACTTGCCTCATCTTTTGTTTGTAAGGTGTAAAGATTGTTTTGTGTTCATATTACAAGACGCCTTTCTTACAGTACTTTGAGCAAGACCATGTTTCCACAGCAGTGTGAATGAATGTGTGTTTTGCAAACGTGGAAGAACGGCGTAAACCAACAAGGAAGACAGAGGAAACAGCAGTAAGAGTTGTGTTTGCAACTATAAATATTTATGAATGTCACTTTCAAATCTTTTCACAAAAGGAATCAAATAAAAGTATGATTTTTGTCTTCTGCGAGACACTAAAACTGTGGCACCACATCTTTGATTAATTAAAGTGAGACAATGAAGTGACAGCCCCTGCAGGAACAACAAGAAGGCTGAAAACATTCTTTAATATTATCATGTTTTTATATATCAGTATGTTGATACAACACACTGGGGTATAACAGCTGATTTATAAGTTTAAAACCACAATCAACTAGTTTCTTTAAATCACATTCGCTGTGATAATATTGACTGATTTGAAAATGTGTGGTCAACGTTGAGGTCATATACCCATGTCAAAACTTTTAATTTTAATTTTAAAAGAAACTATTGCTCATCATGGAACGTGATGGCACCTGAAAGCACAGTAGGAGCTGATTTTATGTTATGTGATGGGATTTAATCCAGTGATGCCATTAAGACCATTTCCAGTTTTCTTTTTTTCAATGTATATTTAACTGTGATTGTTCCAATGACAAGCCTCGTTTTTCCTCACCGTTGTCTTTGCTGGCGTGTGTGTGGTGTTTTTGGGGCCCCGATGGTCTCACAATGATGGCTCCGTTCGGCACATCAACAAGACCTCACAGGAGCTGCTGGCAGCCCGCTGTCACACAACCTGTTCTCCAACACTCAGTCAGTCAGTAACACAAGAGGCTGCTCACAATGCAGAGCTCCCACGAACAATAAGAGGGGACTAAAATGGCAATCAGTGCAGGTCTCCCAACAAGGCACACCAGTGCTATGCAGACGTCTGGGCTGGGGATTTAAGCAGAGGCCTCGGGGGCCATCACACCTGACTGCAGGCAACCAAAGACACAAGACGGTGAGGGAGGGGGGAGGGGGGGCGGGGGGTCGGGGGATCGCGGGGGGTCGGGGGATCGGGGGTGATTTAGAGATTTGAATGAATTCTCGGTTAATTATTTAAACACAGGAAGAGTCCCGGAGCCTGAAAAACCTGATTTGCCTTGCAATTCTAAACATACTTTGTTCAAAACATGGCACTCAACCTACTTAACATCACATCACATCTAAATATTCAAATCTTTGCTACAAGAGCAACAGCAGCAACATTTTATGAGTCGGTTCCTCGGGCTTCTTTCAAGCTGAAGGCACAGTTAAGTTATTGTGTCAGCGAAGCATCCTTTTCCCACATCAGTGAAACCCTCTGTCCGAAAAATATACATACTGACAACGTGTAACACTGCTAATGGTATGGATGGATTAGCAGACATGGCTCAAAGGCTCAAAGGAAATTGGGGAGGGGGGGGCGGGGGGCGTGCTTTTTAAAATAACCGTTATTAACATTTCACGTCAAAGAACTTAAGGGGCCATTTGAAATTGGGCACGTCACCATTTTGTTGTTTGTTCCTGGTTGAAACCTGACTTCATCGCATGTATCCTTCTGTAATTATTAACAATGATATCTGCAGTTTGGATTGGTGACAAAAAAAGACTTCACAGGTTTCCCCTTAGTGTGTCCGTATTTATCTGGCACATCCAAAATGAAACACTAGAGACACTAGAGAAAGCAGACAGTACTTTAGGGGTCTCGGGTGGGGGGGGGGGGTTCATAACATATAAACAAATATAATTAAACACAGAACAAGCTCAAATATGTATAATTTTACTATAAATGTAATACATATAATATATATATATAACCTAATATTTTATTATTATTAGTATTAATAAAAGAATATTGCTCACTGTTTATGACAAAAGCTAACAAACATATTTAGTATTATATTCTGTCTATATTCTAGTTCCTCACTGGCAGCTGTGCTGCGTTTACAAGGTAGAAGAGGGTCATGTACAGTTCTTATTCTTATAACGAGATGTTGAGTGGGGGGCCGCATGCAGAATAGCAAACTAACAAAAGCAGAGTCTTTACTGAAACAAAAGCACAAAAGACAAAACCAAGTAGTGCAGGAGGGAATGACAGGAATTAAAACACACACACAAGAAGAACCTAGAAATACAGAGAACTGGGACCACAAGGAAACCTCAGGCACTAAGCGGTGGACTTAAACAAATGGCAGCACAGAGATTAAATAGAGACAGGGAGGCAGGGCTAATCAAACACAGGTGGAACTAATGAGGCACAGGTGAATCACCTTAGGGCGAGGCAGACAATTAGGATGGAAGACAAGAAGACAGCAAGTAAAACTTAACTAGGAAAAACCACAACGTGAAAAAAAAACAAAGATCCGCAAAGGTAAAGGATAAAAAAAGAGAAAGTCCAAACTGTCCAAACAAAAGTGCCTGGAGAAACACAGGAATCAGGACACCTCTGCAACACTTTGAGAAAAAAAACAACCATGAATTTTATGTTTTAAAAGTCCAGGGTGTCAGAATTAGAGACTTCAGGGAGGTTTAAAAGTGTTGAACCTCATCTTTGAGATCCAGTCAGAATATTCTAATTCAGATTTCATTTGCATGTTTTGATATTGATTCTTTTATTCATTGTGCTTACATTGCAGTAATTGCAGTAAGAGTCATTTGTTTTGCATTAAATTTGGAAATTGTAGTCACAAGCCTTGTACAAAGTTTGACTCCGAGCTATAAATTCCCAACTTTGAGAGAATCGGCTTTTGTCCACGAGCACATTTATAAATTGTTGTGTTGTATGTGAAAACAAATATCTTTGCAAGAGAGTGGAGAACTTTTATTTTATTGTTAAATAATCCAGTATACGATGTGCACAGTGATTCCTGCCAAGATCACCAGGAAAACGGTTCCAGTTCACACTAAAAATATAAAACAAAAGGAAATTGGAACAAATAGGAGGGTTGGAGGGAGTTTTCCATTCGTGGGTACTGTTGCATGTGAGTGTGTGTGTGTTTGTGATGCTGCATAAACATTTACAATCTCTCACCATTGCTCGCCCTGATGTGGATTTAAAAGCCAACATTACAGAGGATGAAATAATGAGCCTGCGGTTTCAGGGAGCTGGAGTTAAACACACTTGGACAAATAGTGAGCAAATGGAGCTTTTGTTGAGCCCTGTGATACTTCTCACACTGCACAAACAGAAAGGAGTTGCTGAAGGTGATTAGGAAAACAAATGTCAAGTTCTTTCCCTCAGCTCCTTCCAGAAGAGTCATGCACAGGTGCACGGCGTGCATGTTTATGTGAGTGTGTGGAGGAAGAGGAGCACGCCCAGCTGAAGCAGGGGTCCCGCTGCTGATGCATCTAAAGACAAAGTTTGGTCGGACGACTCCAAAACAAAATGATGTGTTGGACAACAACGTTCAGCCTCTGGTCAGATATGAAATGATTTAACATGTATTTGTTCGAAGCAGAAACACACGGAGCGAGGCCTCGGCTGGAGAAGAACGACCACGAGCATGTTTTTGCAAAGCCAGCAAACTAACAAAACAGCTGAAGGTTGATTCAGAAGTTGAATAAAGTCAAACATTTAAGAAATGGCATGGCCTGAAGAAAGTTACAGAGCTGTAAGGGATTCCCGAGGGGCTGCTTCTGAGAATCTCCAACCCTGACATGGCCTTACCTACTATAAATAGTAACTTATTATAAAGGACAGGTATATGACCAATGACCAGTGTCAACTTATGTGCATATTGTATGTATGTATGTATGATCTGGCCATTAAATATGTACGGGTACCTATTCTATTTGGAGGTTGTGTTCAGGCAGCTCCGCTCTAGATCCTTTTATTACACTTTTATTGCACAGAGATGTAAACATCGCAGGGAAAAACACACCCAACATTAGACGGAGTTTTCTCACTTTGTCTGCTGCTAATTTTCAACGCCATAATACTTCATGTTTACCCTCTCTTGGATTCAGGATCCACATTTCCAAATGAAGACATGATTTTATATAGAAAGCAGTAAATTACAAATCACCTGCAATTAAATGTGTTTTTTAGTACACACAGCATATAGATAGAAAATGTTTTCTGTCTAATTGTGTTTTGTTGTGAAACAGGTTGTTTTTACAGTTACACGAATCCATGGCTTTTGGTATAAAACCTCTTACAGGGTGTGGTCGCTGATGAGCGGACAGGCAAACACACACGTGTAGTAATATTTTTATTACCCAGTCCAATGCAAAGCACACCTATATAACTAAAGCAACTGGCCCAAGGTTGATTTTAAAGGTCATCTGAGATGTCGTGCACATACACACCAGGCGTTGAGTTTTAACATTAGTCACCATGAAATATTAAAAACAAAGCCACACAGTTGCTGGCAATTACCAGCCATGACATTGACAAATCGGCCTCACCTTATCAATGGGAATAAAGATAAATGGAAAAAAACAAATTGTTGCAAAACATATGGCAACACCCAGTGCTTTGCAAACAGTTTTCCTGACATCCTTTGAACTTCACATTTACCTTGAGTGATAGCAAGGATGTTATCAGTTTACAAGACCAGAACGAAGACAAGACCGCTGTTTTCCATGAAACACACAAAAGTGGGAGGTTAAAAAAAAGAAAGAAAGAAAGAAAGAAAGAAGAGTAGATTAATAATAGGCTAACGTTCTCTCTGTTTTTATTTCTGTACTCCTTCGCTCTGTGTAAATTGCTTCCTTTTTAATTCTCTCAGGAGGACTTTTATTTTATTTGCCAAACCAGTTTGTAAGAGTTGGATTTTTGACACAAGAAAGTAAAATAGCTGGGTTGACCTTTTTTTTTTCTCCAGCAAAAGCATCTTCCAATTAGTAGCTGAGTACAGATGAGGAATTTTATGTGAGGTAATTATCTAACATTAA
This sequence comes from Brachirus orientalis, assembly GCA_016785285.1. Taxonomy (NCBI): domain Eukaryota; kingdom Metazoa; phylum Chordata; class Actinopteri; order Pleuronectiformes; family Soleidae; genus Brachirus; species Brachirus orientalis. The sequence continues at coordinate 520,746 of JAFBJR010001954.1, forward strand.
CCCCACCTTCATGTCAGTGCACACAGAACTCACCAGCATCTCGAAAAGTGACGACTTTTTGGCATCAACCTCGATATTAAAAATGTAACTGGAGCGAGAGATAAAGTACTCAACTCAGGTTTATGCCACTTATTTCTTACATTATGTCAACGTGTTCTCATATACAGTCGCGCTCTGTCAAAGAGTTGCCTTATAGACACACAAGGTATCCTTTCACGTCTGACGCACCGCGCTTTCAGTTGATTCCAATGTAAAACCACTGGTGCCAGATGCTCAAAGCAGAGATGGGGTAAAATAAAAGTCAGAGATTGAGGGTAGGGTTAGGGACCAGGCTTACGACTGAGTTTATCTGGTTTAGGCTTAGTGGATATCCAATATTGGCTCACACTCTGATCTGAGCGTCTGAATGTGCCTCCCTCCCAATGTGTCCCTTTCAGACAGACCTTTCAGATACCTTGAGCATTTGTAAGGCAACGCTGAGGGACAGGGACAGAGCAGCGGTATATGGCGTTCTCAGTGTTATACAATACAGTACGGTACAGTGTTTCCTTATACTTTACTTTTACTTGTATTACCACACAATGTCCACGCTTGTCCTTGACAGTAAAACAACTGTGGGGTCAGGCTCAGGGCACTGCATTGTTTCTAGGTGAGAGGAGAATCTTCCTCGAACCCGTAATGGGGAGCTGCTGAGTGAGGTAAGTGAAAACTAGGATTAACCCTTCCCACTTTCTGGTTGACCAGAAGGTCAGGGGGAGCTCCTCTGCCTCTCAACTCTCAACCCCAGTGTTTTTACTTTTGTCCGATGGGGCATCTGAAATATTTCAATCATTCAAAGAGCTTTTCTTTGCTCAGAGTTTGGCCTGGTTTGTCGGGGACGAGAGCTCATTGGTTCAGTCAATGTAGAGCAGGTGTAACACGATATGGGGATTTATTCCTGAGCTGTCTCAGGATTGAATGGCCTGTATTTCATTGTTATGTTGTGTGTGTGTGTGTGGGTGGGGGGGGGGGTATTTCAATCATTCAAAGAGCTTTTCTTTGCTCAGAGTTTGGCCTGGTTTGTCGGGGACGAGAGCTCATTGGTTCAGTCGATGTAGAGCAGGTGTAACACGATATGGGGATTTATTCCTGAGCTGTCTCAGGATTGAATGGCCTGTATTTCATTGTTATGTTGTGTGTGTGTGTGTGTGTGGGGGGGGGGGGGGGGGGGGGGAAATAAAACTATCCACTAATTCTTAGTGGAAAGTGGCCACAAAATGAGCATGTATTTATCCATAGTGATAATTCATGTGACCATAACTATTCACATATCATTAAATGATGCATTTGCACTAACTTTGTTGTCAAAAGCAGCCTCTAATTAATGACCAACCATCTAAATTATAGAATATTTGGAATCCATGAATGTCTGAAATAAACAGTGGAGATGCTGCTGCTGCATTCTGCACCATGTTTGTTTGGATGTGACATGTTAGTGTCTTGTGTAACTTTTTGCCATCTTGACTACAAATTCCATCCATCTCCATTTAAGCAGCCCATAAACTAAAATGAAATGAAAATGTTTTTTTCACCAACTGTAACTAATCCTTGTTTTCTAAGTGTGTTTCACCGATATTGAAAGTGACACATCAGGGGAAACAAAAGCTCAACTAATGTAAGTCAGTGACATTAAACAAAAACATTTACCTGTAATATTTTTTTTTCAAATACATACATAGTACATTCTAATTGCGGTGCATGAATATGACTGAACTTGGTCTGAGGACAACCCAGTGCTGCCTGCAGCCACTTTGACCTCCCAGACAGTATTTGCTTTCTAGCACAGAAAAAAAACGTGTTTTCACTGTGGATCCTGGGCTCATAAAACACTTTAATTAGAGGGCATCCTTCAGCCAAGTGCAGCTATCAGTCAGCCATTTTATGTTTATGGCCATTTTTTTTCCTGTTGCCATAAACCTCTGTTGCTGAAGTGGTGTATAGCTGGCTTAAGGATTCCGAGACAGAGATAAGACACCAATAACGTTGTATCATATCAGCAGAGAAGTTAATGCTGTCTCCATCAGGCTATAACCCTTGGCCGGACACCAATATGTGCTTTTGACAGTCACCCACACACTTCTATAAAGTTATGTGGAAAGTAAAATAAAAAAAATGCCATCGCCCTTTTGCTTGCACTGTGAAAACAAAGCAGATTTCTCAAACGAGTCTTGAAGTGACATGCAAGATGCACATCTGAAGAGAGAAAGAAACACAGAGAAAGACCTTCTGTCTTTGAGCTTCATGTGATCACATTAGACATAAAAAAAAACAAAAAACAAACACCGCCCAAAAGCTTAACTCAAACAGATCGTGTACTTAAGGCATGAGAACAGATTCTGGGTCCCGTCCAACAAGCTTGTGATGAGTCACAGCAGCCAGGGCAAACAGTGTTGTCTCGTGTGACTCACAGCCACTGACACATGGGCATCCAGAACACGTGGATGGGCACAAAAAGAGGCAAGTCCAGGCAAGGGGCTGCAGCCAGACTGCTGATCTACACCCAGTTTAATCCTCTGTATGTGCCTCTCACCACATCAGATCATCCTCTACACCTGAACACATATCTTTTGGTCTCATTTGCAGGGGTTTCGCTTCTCCTCCCTCACATCAGTGCGTGGATTGGTCCATCTTAGACTACCTGCAGCAAGATCTTGCACCTCCACCCGCTCGCATATTCTCTTGTGATTAATAGCCCTGTGCAAACAAAACAACCATCCTGTGAGTCACTGAGTCAACAAGCAAGTTGACTTCTTCTTGTCTTCTTTTCTTTGGCTCTGAACAGTTCCCATAACATTGTCCAAGTCTGTCTTTGCCACACAAGCAGAGATGGGAAAATAATTCAAGAATATATATGTACTGTATATACTGTAAATTGTTAATGGGTTTGAGCCATAAAACCTGTGTGTAATGCTCAAGCCTGTCTTGAATAAAGCTGGTGTAATGGACCTTTTTCACAGCAGGTAATAGCCATAGTTTTGACCAGTAACATTAAAAATGGTTCCACTCCAGTTTTCAGAGCCAGGATCATGGTTTTGTTCAAGAGTATAAGCTGAATACATACTGCATACATTTTTCCTGTATTTTCTGCATGTGTTCCAATAAAGTGATTGAGAATAATTATACTGTATGATGATTATAGCATTGCTACAACAACAAATCTAAATCTGGTGGCCGTACTGGACTTTTGCACAGTGCGGTACACACACATTCACACACACACAGGGTTGAGCAGGTATTCTTGTTAATACACTACACTGTCCCATTCATTTGAACAGTTGCTTATTCAACATGACAAGTTTAATGCCTACTCCCCAGCCTCAATTAAACTCCAATGACTAACTACAATTTAACTTAATCAAGCATTCTTACTGTGGAAACTCATAGACATAAACCTAATTCCAATTGTTAAACCAGCTTCTAACCAGAGGACCAGACAAAATGACCTCACTCTCTATACGCTTTTTTGGTGCTCACAAATATATACTGTATACGTATGTGTGTGTGTGTGTGTGTATATATATATATATATATATATACATAATCATGGTTTCCATGATTTCAAAGGACATTTCATTGGCTTACATTAATTTTTGGGAGACTTAGTCTAAGTTTAGCCATAACTACTACTGGCCTGAGCCTAACCCTAACCATACAACATGTCTTCACCTTAAAATATAATAATTCACATTATGGGAACTTGGTCTTTGCCCCCATTAGAAAGACAAGTCCCCATAATGAGACTGTGTAAACAGATTTTGATCCCCACCACAAACACACATGCACAGAGATTTGTGCCACTATTCTTCTTAGGACACTGTACTGACCTCTATTATCTCTGACCTTAACCATAACCAGTGAACGACTAACCTAACACAGAATTCAAATCTTAGCCCTAAGCTTAACCACATCTTCAGAAATGAGCTTCTGCCATATTAGGAGCAGGTTTTGGTCTCAATGTGGACTGCTGATCTGTGTTTATGCCAAAAAACAAAAATGTCCTAAAGAGGTAACAACTACAAGTACACACACACACATACAGTATCACACCTGCCCTTGTCCTGTCTTCCTTAACACAATTAAGAAATTAACATCTCACCAAGAATGAAGTAACATGTTATTAGTGAGAAATAACCTGATCTGATGTAATTGTATATTTATTTAACTGTGAATACAATGAGCAACAGTTTATATAAACGTGGAGTGTACTGGAATAATTCTCTACGATTATCATGAGGCTGGGTTGATTGATTAATTGTTTGGATGACAGTGCTCCCACAAATGAGACTTTATGCCAAGTAATGACTGACACTGGAACATTCAGTGCTCACTTTCCCAGATGAAGTGCTTAATTGTATTCTGTGCCCTTACAGCTGCTTCTTCATTTTGCGGAATGTGGCAGTTCCTGCTGATGTGGTCGGGAAATCAAAAGGAAAATACCCAAGTGTAGTTGTTCATAAAATGTGACGTCACTCTCAGAGCAAACATTTGCTAGTCATGTCAAATGATTTTATTTGAATTAAAAAGTGTGAAAAGGTGAAAAGTGTCTTATCTGCTTTTAAAATAAAAGGGAACTCACTGTTGAAAACGGCATTTTCAACTAAACACTCGAGTTTTCTTCTTCCTTTTTTTCCATGTTAAACTCCTTTCGGCTTGTGTACTACCTTTGAATTTAGGATTTGATATAAACACAAATCACATCTGTGTTGACTGTGTTGAGAACATGCCCTGGGCAGTGTGTGGGTCAGAGTTAAGCCTTAACCGGTAAACTTCCTCCCACATTCATAGAATAAACAGTATAATCCATTTTATAATCGTGTTGCATAGCCAAAGATAAGTTTAACTTTTTTTAAGTTATAAAAATATTCTTACCAGTATTTCTAAAAAAGCAAAGAATCTGTGCATGAACTTTAACTTAAAGCAACTTTTGATTCAGGTTCTCAAGCACTGAATAACAAATATAGAATGATGATGATGAGTAACAGAACAGCACATTGTTGCACTGTCAACAATATAATTGTTATTTTTATAATAATGTCTGCAATACATACAGTATGTGCAATAAGACTGTGCCACTGCACTTTGTTTTTATGCAAATATTTTTATATAGTTCTCATCTTTTTAATACTTTTTTGTATATATTTTTTTTAATTCCTTTTCTGTTTTTTTTTTATTATTTATTGATTATTTTGCATTGGTATTTTTATACCAATATATTTTTGTCTAACTTTACTGGTTATTTCTGTCACTTTTGTCTCCCTCTGTCCATTTGGCTGCTGTAATAAGTGCATTTACCCAGTGTGGGATCAATAAATCTAATCTAATCTAATCTAATCTAATCTAATCTAATCTAATCTAATCTAATCTAATCTAATCTAATCTAATGCGTCTCATCTGGTGAAGAAATAATTGCTTTTGATTTGTACATTTCTGTTACTATTACTCAAGCATGATGGGAAATATTAAAGTCAAAAGGTGAATTTTCTTCTGTTTCTGTCCAAGTATCAAAGATATGTTATGAAATATAATACAATATATAAATATTCAAAGCCATGACTGTTTTTTTTGTTTTTTTCTTTATCCACCCTTCTATCAAATGTGAATGTTAGAGCTGTGTTGTACATAATGTGATTTTGGGAAATGTCAGTATCAGCACTGTAAAAACCTAAAACACAATTCCATGGATTTCAATTATGTTTGGCTGCACAGTGTGAGTTTATAATGACTAACCCTCGGGCAGGTCGATGAAACTGGAAGCGTTGTAATAAAACGAAAACTGCTTGTCAAACCTCACGTGTCTTTATCAAATTTAAAGTGTAATTTGAGGCCAAATACTCCAAATAAATGTGTAAACTCTGTAATGAGCTTTCAAATGAGCTCCATATTTGCAGATTTTTGTTCTCTGAAGACATAAAAAAAGAGAAGATTTCCTGGATTAAAAAAACACTGAGGATACAGTGCAGTGTAAAGTTTCAGGGAGGAAGAGGACTTGTCGAGTTGTGGGTTTTTCACAGGCCACAGTGAAAGCATGTAAATGCAGCAACGTAAAAAAAAAAAACGATTTAATCCTCCACACTGACTGCACAGCTGCTCCATGTCAGAAAGTTGCTGGAAACAAAATAGCGGCTGCATTATGCCAAGAAGCTGTTGAAGTTTAGCTATAAAATTTATGACACTGATAAAGAGAGAAACCAAATCAAGAACACATGTTGTAACACAAACAAAGCTTAACACCTGACGCTTACATCTGCAATGAAAACTCATAATGCAATAACAGCTGACAGTTTGACTGGAAATGTTTGGATATTAGTTTCCATTTTTCTTGACTCTCAAGTGTACATTGGTCATCTGTTGTTGTACTGTTGCTCGGCCGTGACCTCACTGTGGTCACTCTGGACCTGAGGAGGAAGAAGAGGTTCCCCCGAAGTGACTGTTAGACTGGACACCACAGCTCCGAGGTCTTCAGCAGAGAATGGAATACTTCTTTTAAAAAAAATTTTTTTCCTATCTTTCTTTTTGTGTGTGTTTTTACTTCAGGGTCGCATAAACACCAGTGCCAGACCTGAGTGGGATCAAAGTGCTCATTAAATAAGCCCACAACCCTGAGAAATGGCAGACCAAATAGCAGCCCATGGTGGCGGGCAAAAACTAAAATTGGAACAAGGGCATGCATTCATTTCCCAGGAATGGAGTGTCTTAGGCAATTGCAATTGAGCAACAACAGTCGACTTTTGTTTTTAAAGCTATAGCAACAACCTGCAACATAGATAGATAGATAGACAGATAGATAGATAGATCTATGCTTCCCAGCATTACCAGCATATGTTTGAATATATTTACTCTCACTCCAGTAATTTCCTCCTCATCATCCCTTTTTCTCAGACACATCACTCTCACATCCTCTTCAATTACAATAAAACCACAGATATAATGCTCCACAACAGGGAGCAGGCTGTCCTCCATGTTTATCTCCATGTAATGCTATTGGCTACTCCAAACGCCAATCGATATGGCAACAACATATCAAATGACTTGTTTAAACCACAAATACATAAATGTGCTAAAGCTACAAGAGCCATGTCATGAGGACTTCACTACAGTATTATACTGTTATTACTGTCAACCAAAACAAATGATTTTAGTCGGTGAACGGGAAACAAGAAGTTGGCAGAATCAGTCAACCGTTGCCCCATTCACTTTACTCACCCATCCTGGCGCCATCTGACTTCTGTTTCCCAAACTGAAACTTGCGTAGTTTCCATTTTCAGAGTGACGATGAAGTCATCCGTGCTGTTGAAGGAGAATTGAGAGTCTGAAGATGCTTCTCCTTCCCTGCAGGGAGAGCAAAGCTTGAACAATGGTGGACCAAGACTAAGAATAATCCTCTATGGCGCATTGTGAGGCCCAGAGCAAAGGTATGACTACTGCAAAACTGTGTTACAACAGAGTCACACAGCAATGTGAAATCAAAAGCAACTTCACACAATTAACTTAGTCACAGTCGAGTTCTAAACAGTGTGAGTAAAGATCTGGCATCATGTCTTTGGATGTGAGCACCTGCCAACGCATCATACAGCACATACAGTAGCAATAACCACTGAGTTGAGTAATAAACTCCACTCTCTTTGTCCCATCATCACCACGGCACCGTCCATACAAATGGCACCTGATTTGTCTCCGTGTATGGCCTTTGCACACCAGATGTCTATGTGTGTTTCTTTTAGTGTGATTTGTTTGCACAATAATTATGATGATTATTATAACATGAGCTTCAATTAAATGAATTTCACAAATTGATATTGCAGCTTTTGCCTTTTTTTTTTTTTTTGACTTGACGTTTTTGAGGTTTGCATCTGACTTAAACTGAACGTGTGTTGTTAATGATCTTTTAAAAAATGTCAAAAAAAAAAAAGGAAACATGCACAGCTGGGGATGTTAAACAAACAACTCAACTCTTCAAACTGTCCGATACACAACATCAAATGTGTGTCTAGGTGATGAATGGAAACAAAGCAGGCTTTAATCTGTTCAGTTTCGGCTGTTTTTTTCCCCAAATTATTCACAATTTTGCACCACTTATTGAGATGTGCAAAAGCCTGACGTCTGGACCCCAAAGCTATAGGTCACAGACCACCTTGTGTCCCTGAACCTCACTTTGAAAACCACTGCTGCAGAGCACATAGGGTCTGTTTTGAAGTGAAGAGCATATCCTACCAGGCCCACATTACACAGGTCACAGCAGCTCACACCCGCAGGTGTCTAAACCTCCAGTTAAACAACACAGCGATTCTATGGAAAAGAAAATGTGTAACACGCCCTCTGAGGTGTCACAGTTTCTGCTCAGTTAACTGTTTTCAGCCAGCTGGACTGAGGTAGTGGAAATGCATTGTTTGTGTGTCTACCAGAAACACACCGGCATCTGTTGAAAGGCAGCCAGCGCAGGCAGTGCAATTTACAGTGGAAAACTGTTATATGCTTTTATAGGTTATGATTAGAATCAAACTAACTGTTGTTCTAATCAACAGGCAAGAGACACGGAGAAAACCTCTGATGTGGCCTCTGAGTCAAAGCAGAAAACACAAAGGCACTATTACATATCACGACTCATGGGCACAATCAGAGAGATGTTAACATTTGTGACAAGGACAATAGTTTTTTTTTTTTCCATTTCCTAAAGTATAAATCAACGTGTCCTTGTGTAAACAAAGGGAACGAAACAATCTGGAATCATCTGTTGATTCAGATTTCTATTTGGGTCTTTGTGATTATGGCTTCCCCACTATTGCTCTGTAATTACAGGCCCAGTCTCCTCAGCAGTAAGGTTCGCATTACAAGTGCGGTTATCAACATGTGTGAGAGAGTGAGTGAGAATGTGTGAGAGTGAGTGTATATGTGACGGGCAGCAGGGGATGTATAGCACGGGCTGAGCGTGCCTGTGGTTGACCTGTCACCCCAAACATCCACTGAGGAGGGAGGAGGTTTGATTGTCAGAAATAAAGTAAATAGAAAGTGTGACATATGAAAGCATGGACAGATGAGTGCGTGAGTCCATGTTTGTTAATACAGTCATACAGTACTTTGTATCTGGTTGGAAACCTTACAAAATGGCAGGAGTGGAACCCGGAGTTTGACTTAGTGTGGGTTCCAACATTGTCCTCTGCATACTCTTTCTATCTTTTTGAAAGAGTCTGACCATTCTCCTCTGATCTTCTGGCATCAACAAAGCATTTTTTGCCCAGAGAACTGCTGCTGACTGGATATTTTCTCTTTTCCGGACAATTCTCTGTAAACCTGAAAGATGGTTGTGTGTGAAAATCCCAGTAGATCAGCAGTTTCTAAAATACTCAGACCAGCCCGCCTGGCATCAACAACCATGCCACGTTCAAAGTTCTTTAAATCACCTTTCTTCCTCATTCTGATGCTCAGTTTGAACTTCAGTGGGTTTTCCTGAACATGTCTACATGCTGTAATGCATTCAGCTGTTGTGATTGGCTGTTTGAGTTGGGAAGCAGTTGAACAGGAATGCCTAATAAAGTGAGTGTATTTCCTGCTCCAATTACTGTCATTTGCCGATTAAAGCTTTGAACATAAACAGTTATAGTTATATCAGTTATGTCTGATATAGCTGCAGATAACTATAAAATATGAAGCGCTAGTGTAGAAAATAGTAAATAGTAATAGTAAATTATGTCATATCACAAGTAAATTGTGTAATTTTTAATGATACATCTGGCAGGAGTTGTCATATTTAGCCAGCACATTTTTATTCATAATAGATTATTGTATATAAGTGTGTGTTAGTTTTATTTTTACTTTCATAGTTATTCAGTTTTGGGGTATTTGAAAACACCAGTGGTTAATGATGGGAGCAGCAAGTGTGTGATATAATGATATACAGTGTGGCTGTGTCCCATTTGACTCCACACTCAACAGTGTACTCTTAAGTGAGCAGTAAATTGAGATATCAGGCTGATATGAATCGCCGTCATTTTCCCTAATCGCTGACAGCTGCTGAGTCGCACAACTTTTGCATCTATGAAATGTGAAGCATGGCATTGTGGGATTTTTTTCTAACAGCTTTTGAAGGGTGTTATACCATGGAGGCTGTGGAAATGTTTTTTGAGAGCACAGTGGAATAATAAGTTAATAAAAAAGTACCACAGACAGTATAAAAGAACCGATGTAGACATGTTAAAATGTGAAGCCCAGGAAGTAGCAGTCAGCCACCAGGGGGCGACTGTGCTGGATGCAAAAAGAACAACTCATTTCTCACTTGATTTATTAAACATTTTCCCGAGGAGTTAATGGTCTCAGTTGCTAGTTTCAGGTCTCCTCCAAGAGAACATGATGTCGTGTTGGTAAAGTATACTCTCAGTGGAAAATAGAGGATAAATCATGACACTTGACACAAGTGTGATTGACAGCTGGTGTCGTCCAGTAGGTTCCTGGTTGCAGGGGACATGAAATTAAATGAAATTCAAATTGCAAACCCTGAATATGGCACTGGTCACATCACAGATCTTTAGGCTTCACATTACCTGTGTCCCAGTCCTCTAAAGGATTGTGCCTCCATCCATCACATCCTCTGACATCATTCAGAAGTGGAAGTTAGAGGCTCTGAAATGTGAAAACGTTCCGGTTACATCACCAAATCTTCTGCTTGGCCATAAAGGATCCATCTGACTTATCTTTCATAGGTGGGCAAACACCAGCTGCATTCATTGGCACAATACGAAGAATTTCGAGGAATCAACCTGAAATGGAGCAGCCTTTGTGGCTGCACTGTGACACATTTGTCACACGTGGCAACATCCATACACACTGTGGAGGATCCAGCCCATGTATTGGCTAATGGGAGTTTGTCTTTCATCTACATGACTGCATGCACTTATATATTTATCACTTTACAGTGACTGTGGGCATAAAAGGTCTGAATACTAAACTCAACATTTATGTTTGCTTTTTATGGATGCAGCTAAAAAAAAATCTAAGAAAAAATTGGCAAACCCTTATTTCCTCTGTTGAATGGGAGTTTTGAGGAGAACTGCTGCAGGCCTAGAGCTTTTAGGTAAAAACCACATCTTAACTGTGGAATTTTGATTCTCCAGAGAAGTCATCAGTCACACATAGTACAAGACTGAGTTGTAGTTCCTTTAAGCTCAAGAGACAGCGCCAACAGTCCCACTTTCTAAGTGTAGATAGAGATATTCCCAGATGAGGCTTAGACAGGCCTAACCCCAGAATGATGAATTGGGCTATTCACCTCTCTGGAGTCCACACAGACCTCTGTGTGTTTTGTCACATGAAAACACAAGGTTGCCTCTTGTACCCCAGGCCCAAGTATGTAAAAACACAGGAAATAGCTGAAAGAAAAGGTGTCATTTTTCTTCATCTTTGTGAATGTGTGCGCGCTGAGACAGTGAGAGAGAAGAAGTGAGGGTGCCTACATGCGTGAGAAGCATATGGATGAAAAGTGAGAGCGCAAAGGGAGAAAGAAAAAGCGGCCTCCAATTTGCTGATCTCAGCTGATTACATTTTCCCGTCCAGACGGTAGACATTCCTCCAACCTGCAGCAGCAACCATCGGGCCCCTCGGTTTTTAACTCTGCAGCAGAGTCCTATTAGACGTAGACAAGCATGAGCATATGCAGGCCACACAAACAGGTGGGTGTACGGGGTGGGACTGGTCACTGCAACCCAGTAAGTGGTCAGCAGACAAATGCTCTTTTTTGGTTTTGAGAGATAACACGAGGAAACAGGCATCAAGGATTCTTCTTTTTTTTCTTTTTACCTTCAATACATCAGATTTTCTCACAGACATCAAAAGAATAAAAGATCCCTTGTGGTTTCTGTCTGTTTAGATGGCTGTGAAAACACATCATTGCCTCAAAGAGTTAAGCGCCCCAGATCTGTTGGCTGCTGTAAATACAACCTTGGAATTTCATCTGCCGCAGTTGATCCAAGTGAAGCTGTCACTCCCACAGGGAGAAAACCACTTCGCATCTCTACGGTTGGCACCGACACGTGAAACAGCAGCGTTTGCTGTCAGCCACGACCTGTGACACGGCAAAGACGTTAAATGGCAGAAATGAGTCAGATTCACTGTTTCCATGTTGAAAGAGGACTGACATCACACCAGAGGTTCACACAATGCATTTAATAGCACTTCTGTTGTATTTGTTTCACAGTAAATCAGTTGTACACATAGTACTTTTTCACTTTTTATCCACAGATGAAATGTTGCTACTCTTTTTGTGTGCACATAATACTATGTAGAATGTTGGCGTTGAGATATGTTTGCATTTCTGACTTCTCACTTGATATCACTGCCCAGTTCTGACTCCCCAGTCCGAGTTCTGATGTAAATGGAACGCAGCATCAGGTAGTTTCCGATTTAGGTTTTGTGGCTTCTTGTTAGAAAGTAGAGCACCATTACGAAATCTTCCTACCATTCATGAACTTTGAAATATTCACTTATTTAAGCTGACAGAGCTGACATGTTATTATTATTCTGTGTACAGTTTCCTCTATATTTCTGGATATTCATATAGTTGGGGGTGGAACTTGTGGTGCATGTGCGGAGCACACAGGACAGATCTGACTTGTCCAACTGAAGGTATTCACACAACAGTAGCTCAGCTTCCATTCACTTTATTAGGGTATTTTGATCCAACTTTGATTAGTAGGACTACCATATGTATGTGTCTGGTTTTAGTCTGACTAAATCAATAAAAATGTTTAAATGAATCTCCGGGGCTGAGAGATGATTAAAGGGAAAACAATGAAGTAAAAATACAAATGTACTTTTAAATATAAACAAATGTCTGGTACATTTAAAAAATTATCGTATGTGTTCACACAATGCTGATGTCTCTGTGTTTAGATCAACACGAGATCTAAACACTAATATATTGAAATATTGCACTAGTAAAGGGAACTCTTTGCAATCAGGTTGGAGTATTACTGAAAACACAACGAGGAGCCCATTAAAAGTTTCAAAAGTGACAACAGTTTGACAGGCTAAACAATTCCTGTGCCCACCCGTACCTGCTCTGCTGCTGAATTCTCTCAGTCAGGGTCTGATAGTATTGCTTGACAGAGCCAGTTTTTAGATGAAGGCAGCAGCTTACAAATAACACAACATTGTTTCCGTTCACAACGACGAACATTCATTCATCGACTCCACTGTTTTATCCTCCACATGAGGGTCATGGTGCCACGGGTCTATGCCAATCCCAGCTGACACCGGGCAAAAGGCAGGGTACACCCTGGACAGGTTGGTCGTCCACTGTAGGGCCGACATACTGAGATGAACAATTATTCACTCACAAACTCACATCCATGGGCAATTTAGTGTTCAATTAACCTATGGACATGTGGAAGGAAACAAGGGAGCCATGGAGAACATGCAAACTGGGAAGAGAACCAGCAGCCTTCTTGCTGTGAGGCAACAGTGCTAGCCACATGCGCCTTTGTTTCACCTTGAGGACAAACAGAGGCGGAATAATAGCATCATCCAATCCAATCCAACTTTATTTATGAAGCAGTTTAAAACAACACAGTTGACCAAAGTCAACAACAACAACAACAAAGAACACCAAAAGTTATGCAGTGGAGCATAGTTCTATTTTATGAACCTATCTCATGGTTTTATAAAGCCTCAATATGAAATATAACTGTTAGACAAATGTAGCATAGTTCAGTCATTTCTGTGCAACGTGAAGTGGAGTGTATGGAATTACCAAAGCCTTTTGGATGCACTTATAGTTTCCACCATTGCTGTACACGACTAACACACACATACGCACAAAGAGTGAAAACACACACTTCATTCCAACGACAGGCATCAGTTTTTCCGCCATGAAAGCCACAAAGGTCAGAGAAACACTGGCGTTGTTTCAACAAGTGCCTCCCTCCCCTCTGCTCCTCAGCAGGCCACACATTTACTATCAACAGGAAACACCTTTCACGGTAAAGGAAGTGTTACTCTCTAATTGGCCTGATGTGATTCAATGGCCGGACAGCTCTCAGCCAATGGGAGGGAGGCTTATTTTAAGAGGAGGTATAAAAGGGAACAAATGGCTTTCCAGAAAGCTGAGATGACACCGAGTTCTCACACGGACTGCGTGGTGCGTTCTCAGGCTCAACTTCTGCAAAGTTGCTAAGACTGTACACAGACACATTACTAAGCACATCTGGTTCCATTGTTGTTTCATGGATCCCATAACACATCATGAAACCACAGTCTAAGCAAAAAAAGTGAGTGGGGGGAAACCCAGAGCGCGAAGAAAAAATATGACTTCATTATGATTATTCTGAACTTCTCCTCACACATTTTATGAACATAGAAAAATGATCCATGTATATATATATATATGCCTGAATATATATATCAAATCATAAATCATACAGTAGCTGACAGGCATATGAAGATTAGAGGAAGGTCCCATTAAGACGCCTTTAGGTTTTTTATTTATTTATTTATTTTTGCCACTCAGCTGCCACCAATGTCACAATCTCTTTTTTACTCTGCACATTCCTAAAGGTTCTTGCCAACTTACATTTTTTTCCTTTTTTTTTATTTTTTTTTTTCACTTCAGCAGACTGTGAGAGGCATGAGAGCAGAGCCAAAAATATCATCACACAGAGGGTGACATTCGAAGAGAACGGCCGAGCGACAGGGAGCTATGACGGAGTTCCCTGATTAGTGACTTACCATACAGAGACAAAGGGCCTCTGAAATCACAGGAAACAGAAACAATCAAAGAGCCGGCGCACATTCCAAGAAAAGCAGCGTGGCACAAAAACACAATGTGATCCAGGACATCGCTGTGTCTCTACACCTGATGAAAGCTTTAGCTTAGCAAGTACAGTCAAGAATTCATAGAGAATGACACAAAGTACGGCGGAAATTAGATGTTATCTTTGATCGCTGCGGGTTACTGGCATTTTCCTGCTGAGAGAGGGAAAAATCACAAAAAGAAATGAGTCAAAGTCATGGTTGGAGAGGAACTGACCTTAATTATAACCTCAGTACTGCTTAAATCTGTCTTTTAATTTCACTGTCAGGTATTTTTTATACACATGCAGATGCAAAACCTCAAAACCCTCAAAAGTGTGGGGTACACCCCCCCCCCCAACCCCCCCTTGTGGCCCACTCAGCTTCCTCATGATCCATTAGATCTCAGCCTGGACTCAGGAAGTAACTGGCTCCTTCCCTTACTCCAAAATGGCAGCTCTGTTTCCGCAGCACTGGTTTGCTGGATTAGAACAATTCCCCCACCAGCCCATAATTTGTGGGATTCTCTTAACGGGACACACCCTGCCGTATATTTCAATTATAATTCCATTTTCTTCTGTGATGAGGATATTTCAGGATAATAGTGGACATATTATCTACTTTCTGCTGAGGGACCCTAGGGTTTTTGGGGGCCTGCGTTGGGTTATAGGCTTCCCCAGATGAGCTTCTACTCTCTAAATGTCTCAGATTTCTCCTCAGTTGTTCAGTTAGCAGGTAACAGCAGGGTTGGGTAAAAACCCTTGAATGTGGTCACACAAATTCTAGGTCAAGTAAAAATGAAGGAATGAATTTTCTGCAAAATGTGCTATTTATCTGTGCGTGTCAAACTGGGGTGAACCTCAACTCAAGACCACTTCTCTAATTTGTGGTTTTTGTGTTTCTGCCGATGTGATGCTGCAGCTCCATTATCTGTTTTCTCTTTCTCTTTTTGTGCACAGCCAATGTGATTGGCAAAAACTGCTTCAGTATAATGTGAATCTCTCACCAGATGCAGAGAACAGAACAAGCTGTGAGGCCTTTCTTTGTATTTCCTGTCCAACAGTGCATCAGTCAGGCTTGTGCAACGCAATGGGGCAGGAGTGAAAACTGCCAGATGAGTATAAATCTTAACACAGTCAACCTCAGCGTCTGCAAAAACAAATTAGAGCCCAGCGGCTCCCCTGGCTCAACGGCACTCGCACAATATATACACAACTGGTGTACACGTGTTCCTGTTAATCCTTAAATTTGAAAGACAACATTTGACAAAAGGGCCTCAGCACGAGCAAGATTGTAATGTCCCTGTTGTGTTTCTCCTTGAAGTCCACATGGCTGAGCTGATTGTAGCCAAAAGCACAAAAGAGAGATGCAGGGATGAAGAGATAAGAAAGAAACACAGATCGATTTGGTGATCTTTGGAGACACCCAAGTTTCCTCACAAGTCACACAGAAGGAAAGCCCTGCTCTTTTTATTCCATTACCCCATTGCTTCAAAAACACAACCACAGTATTCACACATGAAGCTGCACCACAACATACATTTGCATAGCTGCATAGCCACACACACACAGGGCTAAATATAATTGGTGCATTCTTCTACAAACTTTAGATTGATAGTACATGCTGCTCCAAAAGGCGCACCGCACTGCATAGAGGGGAACTGTGATTTTTCATTGCAAATGTGCAAGCCACCTCAGTTTGCGTTAACCCACAACACACAAACGCTCACACACATACACACATGATGCTCACACTTCAGGAAATTATGGCAAAACGGTGAGAAGATTCACTGTTTGAAAAACAGGAAGTGGTTAGCAGCTGCATTAAACCAGAGCAGACTGTAATACTACTCTCAGAATACACTGACAGTATAGTAGTATCTTTCTTTAGAGGCAGAATGGAGAAAACATTATTTAGTACTCCTATCACGTCCAGTGTATAGTCTGTTTTTCTTTTTATTTAAACAAGAGACAGGTGAATGAACAAACAAGCACTCTAATTAAGGGATGTTGTTTGTGTTGGAATGCATTCCCTTCATGAAGCTTTCTTTTGTCATTGGAACAGTTGTACCCACTTGCAAGTATTTAGGCCTTTGTTAAGGAACATCTCTATCCCTTTAACTAAAGAATGTCTGAACTGCATAAAATGCTGGGTAGGTAGATTAGCAGAGGCTTATTCTCCTTCACCATGTCTGTGCCTCAGGTTAAACAGAGCAGCTGCATCTGAGAATGTCACCCAGACCTGCAGGCTTTTCCTTCCAAAATGAGAGCACATGCATTTATGGATCAAGTATGTTTATCTACTCAGTCTGCCACAGGTTGAAGTGCATGACCTGTGCTGTGCTACAGAAGTGTCCAGGCACGCTGTGACAGATGTGGGGAGGGGTCGGACTGGAACAAAAACAAGAGGGGCATCAATTGAGCCAAGAGTCATTATCTGACAGGATAATGTCAAAGGACAACACAGGCAGCGGGTCGTGTGACGAGCTGGTGTGGAAACAGGTTATGACAGTTAAGCTGAGCTGCAAACAAGATGAACCTGATAAGTGCTTATGGGAGAGCTCAGGTGAGTTTTAAGTGGTCAGTCAAGGTTGAGAGGGTTGGGAGCTTAAAGTGCCCAGAGGTCATGACTCAGAGAAGCAGCCACTTTGACTTATGACCCTTAAAGAAGCCTCAGAGATATGGTCACAGGCTCAGATGTTGTTGAGAAGTGAGAGTTGCTCTGTGTGGGCTTTCCTTGCTCTGTCACAGCACACGCTGCTGTTGCTAAGCACTGTGTGTGTTTGTGCGTGCGTGCACATCGTATTGCACTTACTAGTAGCTGTGACAGCAACAGACTGTGAATAGCTGGTTGATGAATAAGAGGCTCACTCATAAAACACCACAGTGAGGTTACGTCAACCCTCCCTCGTAGTAATAACCTCAGCCATTACCAAACAGACCTGACCCTGCCTTGACAAAAAAAAAAAGCCCTGAAACCTGAATTTGGACATGCTGGTTAATTACACAGCTCTGTAATCACCATCTATCTCATGTCAAATGATTTCAACTGTGCTCTTAGTTTCAGCTATGATAAGAACCAGTCCACATCTCCTTTCAAAAGCCCATAAATTACAGGCTGATCAATGGTGGGGCCCATTGAGGAAGTGAGTGAGCAGGTACAGATGATACAAGAGATACAGGTTATTAAAGAGCAACAGGAAAGGAGGGGGGAGTTTGAAGTTAACCAGTTGGGTGAGGCCCCAAAGCCATTGCAGTAGGTTAATTATACCTTAGTTGAAGTGTTAAATAGAATAGTAACCTGTGCTTTGGTGCCATTCATTGAAACCAGGTGTGGTAAATAAATCAATTAGGTGTGTGCCGTCAAATGTAATATGACTCCCCCCCACAACTTGGTGGAGTTTTCAAAGCTTCCTTTGACTTTATGTTGAGCGCTGTGTGGGTATTTTTAGTTCTGCTACACTACACTATACCATGATCATATTTAAAATAGATGGAAATCCTCACAACTGCAAACGACTTTCTATATATTTTAAATGAGGTAACATCAGTACACTGCACATAGCCACAAAAGAAGCTGCTGAAAGTTGGAAAGGAAACCAACGTGCACCTCAGCAAACCACTCTCTCCACTGAGGTAGCACACTTCACTCATGATGAGCTGAATCATTTGCATTAGTGTGGATTCGCGCTGTTCACCGTGGACCCACCTGGTTGACAAACCACACTCTCAACACTGATTCCTGTCAGCAGCCTCAGAGTGAAAGAGGGACACATCAGAATCTGAATCCTGCGCGTGCCAAATGGTCACAAAACACCGGATCTCGTTTGTTTGTCAACCACAGATGTTATTCTCTCTGCGTTTTTGCAGCCCAACCGCAAAATCAGAATTACTCAGTTGTAGATCCACCCTTAACATTTGAACACTCCCTTTAACTGTTCTAACTGACTATACTGTATGCTTTTTTAAAAGATGCAGATTTGGCTATTTAAAAATCCTAGTGCAATCCCATATTGCCATGTCACATCACACCGTGAAAGCCAAAAATAAATTATACTGTGCTACATACAATACTGTCTGTCAGCATCTTTCTTACCCCTCACCCGCCTTTTATGGCAGTTTGAGTCGGGGTTAATGTTCTTGTGCTCCTTTGAGATAGTATCTGTAATGTTCAGGGTGATATGTCTGCTCCTCTAAGTGCCACAGCTTAAGCAATTATCGGCTGAATGGTAAATTTCATCCCATCCTAAACTAAACTAAACTAATGTGGTGAACAAAATATTGAAAAATATTTGGATTAATCCGACTGCTTTTACCAATTCATTACTGGTCTCCACTGACTTTCTGAGTTTAGAAACCAAAGCCATTCTTTCCAAATAACATTTAAAAAATGATGATTAGTATTTTATTCACCTTGACAAATCCACGGAACTGACCATAAAGGCTTTTATTATACATTTAACATGCAGTACATACACTACCAGTCAAAAGTTTGGGCCAAGAAACACAAGGAATGGACATTAGACCAGTGGAAATCTGTGCTTTGGTCTGATGAGTCCAAATTTGAGATCTATGGTTCCACCCGCCGTGTCTTCGTTCAACGCAGAAAAGGTGAATGGAT